>ML663566.1:5061383-5451774 GCA_007570785.1 Antilocapra americana
CTCAGGCTCTCTGTCGTCCGCCCAGCACAGTTGGGGAGTGGGGCTTCCCCTCTCCCCCGGCCCAGCCGCTCTGTTTTCTCAGCGTGCAGCTAAGCAGGCCTTCTTGGTTAGGCTTGTCCTTCTCACAGTCCTACAGTCTCTTTTCTATGCAGTCTGATCTACCGGCAGAGATTTAATTTTGGAGTTTGCCCTGCTCCTGGTGAGAGGGCTTCCCCCGCCCCTTCTGCTCAGGCTCTCTGTCGTCCTCCCAGCAGTTGGGGAGTGGGGCTTCTCCTCTCTCCCGGCCGGCAGCTCTGTTTTCTCGGCTTGCAGCTGAGCACTCCTTCTAAGGTGTATACAGCACCGATCTGTCCAGAATCCCCAGAAGTCTTGGTTAGCCTCCCCGGGGCTGGGTTATGCCCACTGCTCTCAGGCGGGGGTTGGGCCGGTCCGCAGCCCTCAGCTGCCCAGCCTCTCTGTTGACTCCTCACCGCCCTTTGTTTTGTGCACGAACCTGGTGGGGAGAGGGAGCTTTTCCTGGAAGGTTCCTGCTCTGTTCCCTGAGCCCGCGGCCCGCCCCTCCCTGAGCAGGAGCAGTCTGCTTCGGCTGTGCTGCTGCTCTTGGCTGTGCTTGTAGCCAGAGACGAACCTTGCAGGGCTTAGCTATTAATCTGCTTCTGCTCTCAGCTATATTGCTCTCCAAGATCCACCGCAGATCTGCCAGAGAGAATGCTCCCTGGTATTCAGAAACCTTTCTCCTCTTTTTTTTTTTTTTCCTCTTTATTCCAGACTCCCCTTCCGGGACGGAACCCGTCCCCAGCTCTTTGTCTCTCCCTCTACTTTTTTTTCTTTTCTTTCTTTTGTCCTACCTCCTCACGTCGGCACTGGGTCGCCTCTCCAGATGCCCGATGTCCTCTGCCAGCATTCAGTTCCTGTTTTTTGGAGTTTGCTCGGCGTTTAAAAGTTCTTTTGGTATATTTATTGGGGAGAGAGTGTTCTCCCCGTCCTATTCCTCCGCCATCTTAGTTTCTCCTCCGAGAAAATTTTCTTTTTGGAAATTGGAAAACCAATTCATTTCGCATATGCAATTAAAAACAACTAGCTTGTTAAAAGGCCTGCCTAGGGAAAAACTTGAAGTTAACCTTTTCCGTGTCCTTGAGATACACAGCCCACTCTGCCTGAGACCTCAGCCTCTGGCAAATTAGAACTCCAAGCAAAGAAATAAAAAGTGGGGACCAAAGAGATATTTTAAATCTCAAACAGAAAACAATAAGATCTATGTCTGTCTGTCTGGGTTTATGTATGTCTCACTGTAGGTGTTTTGTTTTTTTCTCTTAATATTACTGACATTGCAAATGAGTTTTAATTGGTCTAAAGAAAAGTAATTGCTTACAAATCAAGCAATTCTAAATACAAGAAAAATTAACCTAAATAAATTTCAAATTCACATAAACTGGGAAATATTCAATATTAATATATAGTAATGCTTGTTTGCTAATCTAATAAGAAAGTAGATGTACATTTTTAATAGAGAAGATATAAAAAATAAAATTACATTTTATAAAGGGAAAAAAAAGTAGGTCTGAGTTACAGGTGGCTGTTACAGAAAACGATTAAAAATTTGTGGAAAGTGGACCCTGAAAAAAAAGTTTTGTGCATGGTTAGGACTAAGTTTAAAATAAATTTAATTAAGTTTACCTAAATGAGTTTAAAGTAAGCTGGTACAAAACTTGAATTCGGCCTTTCTCTCTGTTAAGAGAACATACTTGTTTCAGATGTTGGACTGCTTTTAATAATAGATTTAAGTTTCTTTACCTCTTAATTGATCTCTTCTATATTTACCTTTGAAATCTTTTGTTAATTTTGGCTAAGTAAATAACTATCATTTCACAGTAACTTACACAGTCCTACCTGACTATTATAAACTCTTTTGATATTTACTGACAAAACTTTCTAAATAACTTGACTTCTAGTTAACTTTGGGACGTTTCAGAGGGCCCTGAGACATCCCAAAGAGCTGTTAAGCTGCTTGGGTTCATTGGACATGTTAAATTACATAGGAAGTCCTGTTGGAGAAGTGATAAATCTTTTCAGGTTATACTATATGATTGATGTTACTAATATAGATATTCAGAAATTGTGTGAAATTCATATAGAGCTGATATGCCCTGATAAAATGTTACATTCAACAGCAATGACCAGTTTTCTTTGTCAATTGCAATAGAATCAGGTTTTAAACATGCCTTCTTTGGTTTTACTCTCATGCTTTTGGAAGAATACTGCTAGTTCTTCAAGATTTCTGGGAAAGACTTTCTAAGATTAAGCAGATAAAAAACTTTTGTTATTAACAGTAAGCTGGTACCAGACTGGAATTTGGTCTTCTCTCTGTTTAGAGAACAAAGTTTTCTTAGAATGCAACTTTCAATAAAAGATTATGAATTTCTTTGCCTTTAAGTGATTTTTATTTGCTTTTAAAATCTTTTTGTTACTTTGGTAAAGTAAATAAACATTATTTAAGATTATGTTACATGTAGACAAAGCTCATTCTGCTTCTAAAAAGCTTAACTCCTCATAGTTAGATTTTTGCTATCCTGAAGTCCTTGAAACATGGCGATGATCTGCTCCTAAATCAAGAAATTGAAAATGGATAAACAACAGCTAAAAGTAAAAGAGCCAAGGCTATGGGAAATCCAAGACTGCCAGTTGGCTTTTCCCAGCTCCCTGACAGACCTCGTATTTATTTGATGGGCTAAAGCATTCCCTGGCTACAGTGTTGATGCCCTCACAATGAGTTCTCAAAAAAACAAGAAGAAGAAGAAAAAATTTTGTTTCACTGAGTATTAAGTTCTAGTTTTGTTAATTAAGGTCTGTGCTTATGAAGACTCACTTCTAAGATAGTTCCTTGTTATATTGCTAAAAGTTTTAATTAAGTTATTAAAAGGAATCTCTAAGATTGTTTCTAAAGCTTATCTCAGTAACCAATTTTTGGATGAAGGTCAGATGCTCCATGATGTACAACCAGGAGATTAACACTTGGATATAATCATTTAACTGAGTCAGATGACCTGGGCTATACCAGGATATACCCAATGAAAGTTCTTAACTTAAATTCTTATTTTTGATCTTACTAATAACTGCTAGATATATTATTTCCTATGTAGCTTGCTTCAGAAGATTATTTCTTACATTATCAAATGTATGACTGAGCCTGTGATAAAATGCTGATATGCAGTTCCATATGAGATCAATAATTGTAATAATGTAACTCTAGATATGGTAAGAAGCAACAAGAGGAAATATTTCCTGGACCAAGAGGCTAGTAAGACAAGTATGGTTGAGAGACTTTCACTACTACAAGGCCTGATCTAGTGACAACACCATTGAGTGGCTTATCAATGGGATCTTTGTTAGATCTGAGAATGAGCCTTCCCAGCACCATGGGATACAATGACCATGAAATGCATCCAAAACATGGTCAAATATGTGGCTATGAAGGGGCCCTGCTGCCTGGACGTTGGGCCTTACCATCTGTCTCTGCAAATATTAAATCACAACCACTACAAGATGCTGACCTTAAACACCCTCTTGAAAGGAGTTCAGGGTGGAGACAAAAAATAAGGCACTCTGTGCTCTGGGAAAAACCCAGAAAAACAGGCCTTCAGATAGTCAGATGTTTTCAGGTAAAGATTTTTATGAGCCCATATTCTTGCATCTTCTCATACCTAGAGAAACACTAATGTCGTGAATCAATGTCTGGACCTGGTTCTCCTGGCTAGCCCCTCAGGAGCTTTCCTACAGTTATTAATCTTTGGGCCATATATCTTTAACTTTATTGTTAAGTTTGTTTCTCCAAGTAGTAGTATGACAAGAATATCCCCTGGCCAACACCCAGACAATGCTGGAACAAGCTGCCTTAGCATCTGTGGACTCTCATCTCCCTCTGAAAGTGCAACCCGAGGTCCTCCATCTATTCTCCCTTTGAGATCTTATACAGGAGACCACCCCCAGTGATGGTCTCTCTGGAGACCACCAAAAGCTTAAGGGAGATCACCAACAACTAGCTGACCTGGAGATGTCCTGACACCTCCAGGCCCTGGAAAAGTCTTCTGCCATATCACCTGAGAAACCTTAGAAAGGACACCCATCCCTTTGGGCAATTGAGTTCATCCCTGTCTTCCAGGAGATGAGGTATGGGTTACAGATTAGAAAAAGGAACCTGTTCAGCCAGTTTGGGCAGGCCCTCACATGGTTGTCCTGGCAAACCCTACTTGCGGGAAGCCGTCAGGATGCTCCCTTGCTCGGATGACAAGGTCACGAGACTAAGAAAGAAATTGCAAGGCTGACTTTCTTTATGGGGCATCCTGGACTAGCACCCCACCCCCCTCCGGTGATGCTGGGAGCCATCAGGATGCGCCCTTGCTCAGATGACAAGGTCACGAGACTAAGAAAGAAATTGCAAAGCTGACTTTCTTTATTGGAGCATCCCGGGCAAGCCCCACACTGGTATTTTTCTTGGGAGTTCTGTCCTTGAGGAACATTGGCTCATCTCAGTAGGTCAGTCCCAGTTGGAAAGAATTCGTCCTGAGATTATCCCCCCCAGAGCTTATCGACCAGAGGATCCGGGAAGGTGGATCACCTTCCCCGGGGGCTAAGGAGGAATGAAAGGGACATTTAAATAGATTACTACTCCTACTAATTACTGGGGAGTTTACCAAGAGTTCTCTGGGGGTCATGCCAAGGCCACCACCTCCCACTCCCCTGACCATTCCACGGAGGAGGCTCTCTTCCTTGAAGAAATCAGGCTCGATTGGGACTTAGGAATGCTCATAATTGTGGCCAGCATAGTTGGAGATATTGATTGCTTTAGGATAATGTAGACATAGGAATTCATTATAGTAGTTATAAGGTTAATAGGGTTTTATTGCTAAAGCAGTGCTCCTAAACTGTCTCTTAGTCCTCTTTCCTCTTCCTAAACTGTCTTAGTCCTCTTTGCTCTTTCTAAACTGTCTCTTTGTCCTCTTTCCTTGTAAGAACCAGAGTAGGTTACTAGAATAAACAGTCTCAAGCTTTAGCCCTTCCCTCTAGCTTCTACATAGTTATACCTGATAAGAGAAATGTAACCTTTCTACTTAGGTTGATGTACTTATCATGATTGAATGAAGTATACTGAATACATTCAAATGGTAAACATACTATTGTTAAATCTAATTACATAGAAATCTGACTTCTGCAAAGGGAATGTTTCATGATAGATTGGGGAATGAGCTCAATGATAAGGTTGCTATGGAAGGGAGAAAACAAAAAATTGTATAGAATGATAGGTGATGTAATGATGTAATGGAGATGTCTTTTGGCTATAAAACTGTAAACCAACAACAGTAAACTGAGAGACTGCTCCATTACCACACATGGACTCAGCTCAGTTCTTCCGCCAACGCCACTCATCCCTCAAGACCCCCGGACCCCTCTGGGGCTGGACCCCGGTACCTACTGCTGTTAAAGTTACGGGTGCCATCCCCTGGATCCACCACATAAGAGTCAAGAAGGTTTCCTGTGATGAGGACACCTGGGAAGCAGCTCAGGACCCCAAAGACCTCCTCAAGGTCCAGTTCCAAAAACAACAGCCCTCACCCATGAAAGACACTGAGCCCGGCTTTAGTCACTCTGGAAGCTGACTAGTCAACGCAAGGCAGAAGCTTGAGGATTCTTCAGCCTTGCTCCAGCCACACTCCGGCAGCTGGCTGGTCCACACACAGTGGAAGCTTGAGGAACCGGCTATCAAAATATCAATGGATTTTCATTTTTGACCCTGGCCTCTATCCCTAGTCAGTATTATTGCTGTGCTTTTCATTACATTTCCAACTAGACTCCCTGACTGAGGTGGTTTTACAGAATAGGAGAGGGCTAGACCTACTGACAGCTGAGAAGAGAGGACTCTGCCTCTTCTTGAATGAAGAATGCTGCTTTTATGTAAACCAATCAGAAATAGTCAGGGTCATGGCCCAACAGCCATGTTCCCTTAGCCAACAGCTAAAGGAACAAATCATAAAAAGGAGAGAGAAACTAAATAATTCCTGGAGTAATTGGAACAATATCTGGAGCTGGGCATTGTGGCTTCTTCCTTTAACAGATCCTCTCTTTCTGCTCTTTGCAGCACTCTTGTTTGGCCCTTGTATTCTCAATGCAGTTACCCAGTTCATAACCTCTTGAATTAGATCCACAAATTGTAATAGCTCAATAATAGCCCCCTAAACAATGGGGAGCTCTGAATGTCCTACCAAAACATGATATGATGCTTTCTACAACAAGTAATAGAAGCATCAAGCAGGGGAATGACAAGGAAAAGTTAAACATTTACATAACCTCCTGCTCATTTTGCCTCTCAGCTTGCTCCTTGCAAAGTCTGGATCATGTGGTCATATAGGTTCAGAATAGGAATTTACAATGCTAGGAACTGTAGCTTATGTCACTCACCCTTGTCTTGCTCTTTGCAATTACCCAGCCCCAGCAAACATGCTTAATCATGCCTGTCCATGTAAAGGTCAGGCACCGCCTCCTGTCTTGACTTGTTCCCACACACATGAAACCGTTTAGGTTGAACCAGCCTACTAGCAGCTAGTGTTGCCCACTCTGTCTGTAAAAAGTCTATAACCCCTTTTTTCAGGGCTCAGAGATTGAGGTGTTAACTCCTCTGTGCACCCTGGCTTGATAAACCTGAGTTCTCCAACTCTCCGAGTATGGTGCTTGGTTTCTCGATTATTGGTTTCTGCAACATTGTGATTCCCAAATTAAATGGCCATGTGGTTATAGGGAAGGTTCATAGAAATGTGTCACTTTAACAGTCAGTTTAGTCCTTGGTAGAAAATAGTTTACTATAAAATAGACATGCATTTTTTTTTTAAGCCCTAAATGTGACATCAGTTAGATAGGGGTTTACTGAATATGATAAATTAATGTGATCTGTCTTTAAGGAAAGAAGGGGGTGAGATAACAAAGAGAACTACCTAGATTATATTGTAAAAATATTTATTAAATAATTAGGAACACCTATATAAAGTATTAATTTGTTACAAGGTGCTTGCTATTTTTTTTTCCTTTAGATACTTTGTACAGTTATATTTTGGGTTACATGGTTTATATATACAGCAAAATGTGTACTCTACTGTTTTAGCCACGCGCTCCGGGAAGCAAACTCACTCAGAAGGACAATGCAGATAGTAGAGTGCAGTTTATTACACCGGCGGGCCCAAGGCAGAGTCTCCTCTTAGCCAAGGACCCCGACCAGCATGTGTGTAAATCTTTTATACCCCACGTGTACGTGTCTGAACTCACCACCCCAAATTCCTTGAGACTTACATAAACAAATGAAGGGTAAGTACAATCTCAATAATCTCATCATTCATGTGTTATATGTTCAAACAGTTAAACAATTGGCCAATAATCAATAAGCCCAAGGTTACACTCTGATAGGTACAGAAAAATTCATGGCCTGTCCAGAGACAGAGGTGATTAGTGTGTGTTTTCTCTTAGGCGATGAGTAACCTGGATAAGATCTTCAAGGTTCCCCTGGCCGGAGGGGGTCTTATCCTTTTACTGTCATTTCCACAGGCACTAAGCAGAGTTTAGAGTCCATTGGAGACACGGCCGAGCATGACCAGCATGAACAGGCCTAAGGTGGAGTCCGGGCCCTATGAATTCCCTCTTCACTGTGGTCATCACTTGTTGGTTTAGTCATTAAGTTGTGTCCGACTTGCGAACTGTGTGTAGCCTGTCGGGCTCCTCTGTCCACAGGATTCTCCCAGCAAGAATACTGGAGTGGGTAACCATCTCCTTCTCCAGACTCCTTCACTTGTTAGGGCAAATGAATATGTAATCCTATATATGTCAGCAACACCTAATTGTTAGAAATGAAAAATTCAAAGCTTATTTTTTAAATGATCATTTGGCAAAAAACCTTTATATATTTTTATCTGAAACTTGATTTTTTAATATGTATTATACATTTTTGTTGTTGATTGTTAAGTCCATTTAGCACTGAATTTTTCCTATATCTTAATACTTACCTTATTGTGTTGGAATGTTAGATGTTGAGGGGAAAATGACTAAAATTAAGCAGTGTAGAAAGAAAACTACTTCCAAAAGGTATGCCTACATCTTCTGCATGATAATTTTAGTGGCAGAGAGTATTGATTATCTAATTGTGATACTTTTTAATTAAACCCTGCTTAAATATTTCAAAGGGAATGTGATCACTTGTGAAGTAACACATTTTCTGTGTGTCTAATAAAAGCTGTGCCTAATGTTTTAATTTAGCGGTTTAAATGGTACTCCTAGAGACAGGTTCAGTTAGCTTCACAAAAAATACTGGTTTATATCCTCACATTTGAGAGCCTTAAACATTGTACTAATGGTCCTAAACATTGCTTCATCATTTAGTATCATCAGAAAACAAGTGCAGATTCTTTTACTTCAGTTAGATATTATCATATGCCTGATACATTCCACAACTGTTACTTTCTCAAAACTATCTTGTCATCCTTATTTAAAACCCATTTCAGGTAACCGTCTCAAGTAACCCTCTCATGTGCCCACCTACTGCCTGCCTCCAATCTCACTAAGAAAAAGTTTCATAAACCTGGGAAAAGGTTGGGGGAAAAAAAAATTATATATATATTATATATATATATATATCCCTGTGTGTAAAGAAACGGTTTCAGACGCACAGGCATGCAGTGATCTGCAGAGGGCGCCATGGGTCATCCGGAGTTTTCTTTGCAACTTTGGCTGCTTCTAGAGCACGCTTCACCATCCTCCCGTCTTGACTTGGCCTTCTGGTGATGCAGATCAGTACCCCTTTATTTCCATGCTTCAAAGCTCTCCTAGCTGATTTTTATGAGGAGAGCTGCTCTTCTTATTAATTTGCCTAGGGTTTGACTTAGCCAACAGACCTAAACCCCTACCCCATTGTGTATGCTCAGAGCCACTAACTTGTTCTATAAAGGGTCAGAGAATAAATATTTGAATCTCTCTAGTCCCTCTGTGTTCCACAAGTTTGCTGCTTTGACAGGAAATCAGAAACAGACAACACTTAAAGGAGTAAGTATAGCTGTATTCCAATAAACATTACTTACCGACCCTGAAATTTGTATTTCGTGTGTCAAGAAATAGTCTTCTTTTGGTTTTTTCAACTATTTAAATCTAATGTAATATATTATACTCTAGTATAACATATGTCACTCAGAATTGGTGGCTCAGATGATAAAGCGTCTACCTGCAATGCAAGATACCTGAGTTTGCAGTGCAGGAGACTTGGGTTTGATTCCTGGGTTTGGAAGATCCCCTGGAAAAATGGAATGGCTACCCACTCTAGAATTCTTGTCTGGAGAATTCCATGGACAGATGAGCCTGGCAGGCTATAGTTTATCGGGTCACAAAAAGTCTGCATGTAACTAGGCAACTAACACTTTCACATTATTGACACTGAAATTTGAATTTCATGTGTCTGGAAATAGTCACAATTCTTTTAAGTCATTTAAATTTAATGTAATATATTATGCTGCAGTATAAAATATGACACTCAGAATGAATATAGTATTCCAGATATAGCTTTAATCAATGTAAGTGGATTGAGAGCATTACTTTTCAACCTCTGGATATAGGTCTGATTTGGGATAACCTAAGACTTTTTTCAAGAAAAACTGATTTGGGATAACCTAAGACTTTTTTCAAGAAAAGTCTTAATTAAAACAAACAACTTCATTTTGTGTGTTATCTTCTCTACCTATTAATATAAGCCACAGTGGCCCTCAGATTCTCAGTGGGACATTCCTACTCTTCTGTTCTAGAAAGGATGCAATAGGCCCTGGGCCCTGAGCATGCCTACAAGTTCATGATAATGATGCCAAGAATGCAAGGTGTCACCAGTTCTTTATCTGGGCTATTGCTCAGGCTTGTGTTCACAGCAAGCACTTACATAAGGCAGTGTCTCTCTGGAATGAAGGGCATGGTCTGCTTACCATTTACTGTAAAAACAGCGATTCCCCCAAGTCCTGAGTTACTTTCTTATAATGCAGCCCACTGTTTGTGCTGGAGCCCATGCAGGCCAGTCTGTGTCACTCTCTTGTTGGCTCAAATGTGACGTCTGCCTTCTGCTTTTGCTAAGAGTAATAAAGCTTTTTGTTTATGACAAATAAGCATAAACAAAATGGGAGGCTTGAAGTTAAAGAAAATAAACAAATGAAAACATTTATTGCTTTAAATGAGGTATCATAAATGGAGGAGGGGGTCAAAAGAACTACAGAAGTCTTTAAACATTGACCTTATGAAATGTTTGGCATAAATACCAAGCATTTATGGGGAATTGAATGCTACAAATGCCACCCAGGGGTTGTATTAGTGTTTCAGGGCTGCTGTAGCAAAATACCATCCACTGTGTGGCTTAAAATAATAGAAATTATTCTTTCACAGTTTTGGAGGCTAGATGCCTACAATCAAGTTGTTGGCAGGGCCTGGCTTTCTTTAAAGGCTCTACAGGGGGAATCCTTCCTTGTCATTTACATTTACAACCATTACATTTACAACATTACAGTGGTCCCAGCAAACCTTGTCCTTCCTTGTCTTATAGATGCATTAGTAAATGTCTGCCATCATCTTCACATGGCTTTCTCTCCTGTGTGTCTGTGTACAGACTTTCCTTTTTTTATAAGGATTCTTGGAGTAGGGCCTACCCTAAACTAGTATGACTTTATCTTGACCTGATTACATCTCCAAATATCCAGTTTCCAAATGAAGTCATAGTCACAAGTTCCAGGAATTAAGATTCTTACACATTTGGGGCAGGGACAGTTCAGTGCATAACAGTGGTCTATGATTCAGTGTCAGTCATTTCTTCAGTGAGAGAATTGTTAAATACATTAAAACTTGAGGCCTTACTCCTTTCTTTTTTTTTAGTCTCCTGTCCACTGCCCCACTTTCTAGTCGTAGAGCTTGATTTTCATGGGACCTAAAATGAGAAGGGAGAAGGAGAGAAGATAAACTAAAGTCTGATTCTGTTTGTGGAATCTCAGGGTTAGGTTAGGTAGAGTTAGTTCTTGCCCAGAGAGGATACACGCTAAGTAAATTCAAGGCTATGTTTAAAACAATGAGTGAGGAAAACTTCTAATGTTCAAAAACAGTTAATATTTCGTTGTCCAAGAGTAAACTTATGGAATGGAAAAGGGGAAATGTTAGGTAGCTAGAACAGGAAACAGGAGTCCAGAATGGCAGTGGCTAAAAGAAAAGGAAGGGATGAGCCCGTGAAAATAGAACAAAGGAGGGCCCAAGACAGCCCTCTTGGCTAGCCCAATACATAAGGCAGCCCCTGTGGGAGGATAAAGAAGTTATAAAAAGAGGACCCAAAGTTGGGTCTGGGGCCTCTTTTCTCCTTTTGTCGTTTGGGTCAGCGTGCCCTCCTGTCTGGAACATGCATTTTCCTTTATTTTCTAAATACACCTGAGCACTAACATGGAGCTGTAACACCAGTCCATCTGAGAGCTGTAAAACTGGACCGTCCATTGCTTCAAATTTTTGTTGTGATGAGACAGAACCGAGGAAATTACAAACTCCCCCAACAGAAATAAAGCTTCAACCTGGCAAATGAGAAGAAAGAAAATGGTGTCCTTGCAGGAATGAGATGGTTCTAGCTTGTGACCTAGGCTGTCAGGATCTCACTTTGACCCAGTATTGCCACGTACATGCTGGTCATCATGGGCTTTCATTTAGATCAGGCAGCTCTCAAAGTATGTTTTAAATTTGTGAGTATTTTTGCCTAGATGAGCACTCTGGCACCCTCATGCCAACATACCAAAATGAATGTCACAACTATGATCTAAATATTAAAACCTTTGATAAGTGAATTTCCATTTCTCAGTTAAAAATAAACCACAGCTTTTCTCTCTCTTCTAATCCCTTATTTTCTAATCAGTGGTTATTAGGTTCCCTGTACACCCTTTCTTTCTTTGTTTTCAATATTGTCACACTCTTAAATCAGCTTCTGTGTACCTCTCTGTTTGACTCTTGTAAAGGCTTGATAATTGGCTTGCCAACACCAGCTGGTTTTTTATGCTCTAATTCCTCCTTTAGAATTCCACTTAGACTGAGCTATCTAAAACACATCTCTGATTAAAAAAAAAAAAATCCCAATCCAATTAAGAAAAATAAAACTTCAGTGTTTTAAAATGTGATCCGAACTACTTTCCATCCATAGAACCCATTTACCATTTACAACCTTTGTAAAAATAAACATCTCATGTTTTCCTTTCCTCATGCATTTTCTCCAGTAACGACTCGTTCTTGAAATGATGTGTCTTCTACATCTCCACTTGTTAAAACCCTTCCCATTTTTCAAGGTTTGGCCAAAAAAATATTGTTTATAGCTCACTAAAACCCAGAGGAAAATTCCATCGAGACCAACCATTTATTAATCTATCATTTTAAATCAGTGCAACTTATTCCAGCCACAAAAATCAATCTGTGGTGCTCTGTAAGTGTCATTTCATATGCAGACTACATAGACAGTGCTCTATGGTCATGAACTCTAATGCTTGTGCAATACTAACTATAATTCAGTTTCTACTATTAGGTTTAATGCAATGAATTTTTCAATTCATGATTTTTTACGCATGGAAATTATTTCTTTTGGATGATTAAATGCCTCATAACTAAACTTCACAGAAATAGGTCTTAGACGTACCTCTTGATTTTACATTTTGAAAGGAATATGTCAAAGAATTAGTTAATTTGGCAAGCTACCGTCTTATATTTAGGAAATACATTCTTACGCCTAAATAATGTAAATAATAAGGGAAGGAAAATAGATTAGTGAATGAGCATGAATCTCAAAGTAATATTGTTTTCAAAATAATGTTGTTGTTGTTCAGTTGCTAAGTCATATCTGACTCTTTATGACCCCATATACTGCAGTATTCCAGGCTTCCCTGTCTCCCTCTCATCCTATGCTTCCCTATTCTTCTTTTGCCTCCAGTCTTTCCCAGCATCGGGGTCTTTTCCAGTGAGTCATCTCTTCGCATCAAGTGGCCAAAATATTGGAGCTGCAGCTTCAGCATCAGTCCTTCCAATGAATATTCAGGAAGATTTCCTTTAGGATGGATTGATTAGATCTCCTTACAGTCCAAAGGACTTTCAAGAATCGTGTCCAGCACCACAATTCGAAAGCATCAATTCTTCAGCACTTAGCTTTTTTTACAGTCCAAGTCTCACATTTGTACATGACTACTGGAAAAATAACTTTGTCTATATGGACCTTTGTCAGCAAAGGTCTTTGCTTTTTAACACACTGTATAGATTTGTCATAGTCTTCATTCCAATGAGAAAGTGTCTTTTAATTTCATGGCTACAGTCGCTGTCCTCAGTGGTTTTGGAGCCTAAGAAAATAAAATTTGTCAATATTTCTACTTTTTCCCCTTCTATCTGCTATGAAGTGATGGGACCAGATACCATGATCTTAGGTTTCTGAATGTTGAGTTATGAGCCAACTTTCACTCTTCTCTTTCAACCTCATCAAGAGGCTCTTTAGTTCCTCTTCACTTTCTGCTATTACAGTGGTATTATCTGCATCTAAATATTTGAGATTGTTGATATTATTGGAATGATGGGACCTATTAAATTTTAAAAGAAAATGGACTAGTTTGCAATAATATTTTGAAGCAAGGAAATGCTGATCATATATTTTCATCTTAAGAAAGATAAAGTTTAAGTGAATAAATAGGATTTACTTGAGTGACTGAGGGAAAGACTAGGGTGTAGACAGAGTCTTCCTTGAAGAAGTTCATGGACTTACAACTAAGAGAATACTGACAAAAGTTTGCAGGATGAGTGGCAGTGTAGGAGATTTGGTTGTAGATGAAGACATGCAGACAGTTTTTGAAATAAGAGGTTTGATACTGAATGATTACTGCAAAATATTTTTTTTAAATCTGAAAATATAATAAAACAGGGATTCTCCCCCCACAATTAAATTATTAGATTCATATGGTAGTATCATAGGTGGTATAACAAAAATGAACTTTCTGGAAACTGAAAGAACACCTATATGTTAATCAATGGTAGAGAAGACACCCAAAGATCAACCACTGAAGAGTGGGCTCATCCCAACTTTTCACATCCCTTCTAATTATCCTCAGTATTCCTTTTTTTTTTAAAATCACAATGTTCCATGTGGTAACTACCAAGTGATAAAATTTGAAAAATATTTAGCATTTTTCCATCCAATACTCTGTCCTCACCTTTCCTCAAGTATGTTCTACACAAATCAGCAGAACTATATTATGAACTGAAAGGGATAAAAAGGAACAAAATTCAGGCATAAGCTACAAAGAAACCCCCAAATAAATCAAATTGAATGATCTAGATTGATTAAATATGTGTTTAAAGAGTATTTTTCAAGAATAAGACTTAGAAAACATGTCTTCTTTTACTTCTTTTAGAACACTTTGTTTTCACACACACATAACTCTTTTCAGCATTTTTTTTTTGATCTTCCACCAACGCCATTGCCTTCTAATATTATTTATTAGTTTTTTAGCTAACATGTTCTACACAAATATAGTCATGATAGGGAGAATTTAACAATAATAACATCATTACCACTGATTAACTTTCATTTGCACAAAGACTAGAAAGTAATTTCTCATTCAAAATTCAATTTCAATTTTACTTTATTAAATGTTATCGTTTCAAACAGTTTGGAGTTTCTTCAAAAAAACTAAAAATAGAATCACCATATTATTCTGCAATTCCATTGTTGAGTATACATTCAAAGAAAATGCGAACACTCATTCAAAAAGATATATCTTCCCAATGTTCATAACAGCATTATTTACAATAGCAAAGATATATAATTAACCTAAGGGCCCATCAAATGATGAATGGATAAACAAGATGTGAGAATAGATATACATATGTATATGATACACACACACATAATGTAACATCACTTACCCATAAAAAGGATGAATTCTATTTGTAAGAATGTGCAGTATAATGCACTCTAGGGAAGACCTAGAGTGTATTACACTTAGTGAAATATTAGAGAAAAACAATTTTATCACTTATATGTGGAATCTAAAACAAATATATACTAAGAGTTGTAGAAAACAGACTCTGTGGTTTATCAGTGGTTACCAGTATGGAGCGGGCCTCCCTGGTGGCTCAGATGGTAAAGAATCTGCCTGAAATGCAGGAGACACAGGTTTAATCCCTGGGTTGGAAAGATCCCCTGGAGAAGGAAATGGCAACCCACTCCAGTATTCTCACCTGGGAAATCCCATGGACAGAGGAGCCTGGTAGGGTACAGTCCATGGGGTCTCAAAGAGCTGGACACAACTGAGCAACTAGCAAACAACCACACACACCCCAGTATGGAGAGGGAAGGGTTGGATGGAAATGGGCATGGGATTAAAAGACACAGTCTGCTAAATATAAAATAAATAAGCAACAAGAATATATTGTACAGCACTGGGCAAAACAGCCATTATTTTGAAATAACTTTAAATGGAGTATAAACCTATAAAAACGTCAAATCAGTGTGTTTTTGCATCTAAAACAAACATAATATTGTAAGTCAACTCTGAAAATAGTGTTTCAATAACTGAAAAAATATTTTGTAAGACAACTGAATAAAAAAAAATAATAATACTAAGAAGTTTAAAATCATCTATTATTTGGTTTCTAGAAACAAAACATAAACAGGTACTCTGGATTGTCAGGTAACTCCCTACCAAAGCACCAAACCAGTCTATTGATTTTACTTAAACTACTGCAGTAAGGAAGATACTATAAGGGAGAAAACTTAATAGGTTGAGTAATTTTATAGTGATTTTGCAAGGTGGGCAACTGGTTGGTATTGGGTTGATGTTACAGTATACTGACTTTGGGTTAGTGGAAGAAAGAGAAAGGAAGCTTTGATGGACTATCTGGAAGTCTTGATAAAGCATCAGTTTTAGTTGATTCACAGATTTCCAGCAGCAAACATTCTGGAGTGAACAGCAAAGTTATTTTTGTTTGTTCTCACTTTTGCTTATTAAAGGGATAGAAAGTATTATTTTTTCAACTTCCAGTATTCAGAAAAAATTAGAATTAAGAACTTGGCAAATTTATCATTTATGAAAAAAATAGGCAGCCTATAACTGTCTATCCAGTGGACACAATACTGTCTATCCAGTGGACAGTTGTAAAGAGCAAACAAAATAATATATGTAAAAATTCCTGGAAATTTAATTTGCGCTCACCAAATAGTGTGTGTGTAAATAAATGTATATATTATTTGTTGCTGTATTAGTCACTAAGTCATGTCTAACTTTTTTGCAGCCTCATGGACTGTAGCCCACTAGGCTTCTCTGTCCATGGGATTTCCCAGACAAGAATACTAGAGTGGGTTGTGCCAAGATTTGATATGCTAAGCTTTTAGACTTTTCTGTTTCTGGTGGGATAAAATCATATCTTGTTCTAATTTTAATTGGATTTCATTGTTTCAAATGAAGTTAAGTCTCCATGAATATGTTTATTTTCCATTTTTACCTTTATTCTATTGATTGGTTGTTTTTAACTTTTGCCAATTTTTCTATTGAGTTGTTAGTGTTTCGATACTGATTTGTAAAAGTTGTTTATACCTTCTGGTGACTAATAATTGTTGCTTGTATGGGTGCAAATGTCTTCTCAGTGAATAGTTTATTTTCTTATTTTATGGTATCCTAAGACTTTTTATGTTTTATTGTAAAAATGTAATTTTTCAAAGATTGCTCCTGCTTTTTTATATTACTTAAGAAATACGTAACTAATGTGTCTGGTGATGCAGGTATTCTCCCATTTGTTTCCTGAAAGAGCTAGCTTTATTATTTTGACATCATTATTTAATCTATAATAACTAAATCTTTGTATTTGGAGAAAATATTTTACTGCTTTTAAAATGTAGATAGCAAATTGTTCCAGCATCATTTCTTGAAAATATCATGGTTTTTCCAATCACCAGCAATATATTAAGGGCCTGTTTATAATGTCTCAAATGTGTTACATTGGTTTATTTATCCATCTTTGTGTCAATACCACATTTCTTCATTACTGTACTTTGATAAATATATAGCTATCTGGTAGGACACATTCTGTAAATTTGTACTTCTTTAAAATATTAATTTGTTCATTCTGTCAGTTTGTCCTGCTTACACTTGAGTCTTTTCTTTACCCTCTTTCTTCTTTGCTCACAAGACACCAGCCACCTTCCTACCCCTTAATCATGTTGACTACAGATAATATATTGCATGTTTTGTTGTACTTCAAATGCTCATTTCCCTGCTGTAATGTTACTAAACCCTTCTTACCATCAGGCCCCAGTTATCTTTCCTATATCCCTGTCTAATATAAACATCAGGGTCTGTGTCATTGGAAAAGGTCCTGATGCTGGGAAAGATTGAAGGCAAGAGGAGAAGGGGACAACAGAAGATGAGATAGTTGGATGGCATCACCGACTTGATGGACATGAGTTTGAGCATTCTCTGGGTGGGTGTTGGTGATGGACAGGGAAGCCTGGTGTGCTTCAGTCCATGGAGTGTCAAAGAGTTGGACACGACTGAGCAACTGCACTGAACTGAACTGAATATAAACCGTCTCCTCCATAATTTTCTACTACATCATTTGGTTTATTTCCTTCATCATTTATCACCATCTAAAAATTCCTCTTAACTTACTGATTACATTTTTCAACCTTATTAACATGTAAACTCCTTAGAATTATTGAATTTTTCTGATCCATTTTATATTTTCCTAAACAGTAGTTGAAAGTAGAAATTTAGGTAATTGTGTATTTCTTGGAAACTGATAATTTCTTAAAAATAGAAGCAATAAAAAAATAGAAGCAGCATATATTTCAATATAGAAATATATGTAGAGATATATAGAAATATATATTTCTGAGTAGAAATAACATATGCACCACAAATTGCTTCTGGACAATCTTTTCAGGATTTTATTTAACTAAAATAATACATGAAGTTAATTAAAGGTAAAATTAAGAAGACACATTGTCTAAAATACCATTCCTATATTCATGTTTATAATCTTAAACACCTAGGTGTTAATTAGGGGACTTTTGTGATATTTGCTATCTTAGAACACAAAATTAAACAACAGATTTTTCAATGTGGGATGTACAGGACAATCTGACGTTTTAAAAAGTGCTGTTGAGTTTGTTTAGACCATCTGGAATCAAACTGTTTATCTGGCACATAATTGTCTAAATATATTCATTTTAAAATTAAAATTCCAACACCTTGTTGGAAACTATACCGTAGAATTACATTCAACACAATGTAGTTTCTCACTATGCAAAACTAAGAAACTGATGGCCAAGTGTGGCGGATAGACTGAGGAAAGTAGTGAGAGAAGGTCACTGCCAAAGAGAGAAGTTTCTAGTTCACTATATAGAGATTATAAAATCGTTAAACTTAACATTAAACTTAACTACAGAGTTAGTATAATTCAGTGTCTTCTCAAATGCTTTATATTATATTATTTCAGATTGATTTCTATGTAAATAATTCTAAACTTAAAATGACATCCCATTTCATAAATATGGAAAATCTTTCTCATATCTAACCTAAATCTCACCTCCAATGATTCAATCAATTCCTTTGTATTTTTTTTTTGATGTGGGAGTTGAATAACAGATCATATCTTTCTATAAAATAATTGGACCTGAGCCTTAGATGTGATCTTAAGATCATTATAAAATTGAGTGGCTGAGAGTAAAGAAACTCTCAGTGACATATATAGAAGCTAGAGTTCCTGAATCAATATGGACTTATTTGAAGGCATAACAACAGAGAAATAAGAAGTAAATGATAGATCAGCTGATGCCTGGTACAGTGCAAGGGCCTTCTGGTTACCAAATTTTTCTCCCTTAATATTAGCTTCTAAAAGTCATGATAAACAACCAAGTTCATGGTTTAATAATACTACTACTTTTGACAGTAAAGTGTTCACATCTGATGCTGGGTAGGGTTATTCTGCATTGTGTCTCTATTTAATATTAATAGATACAGAATTAGGCATTGATATGAAGTGATGATATGACAAATAAAATTTAGAACTGAAACTACCAGTTTTCCAAAGCTGGAATTGTTATTTTCCATGTTGTTGAAAGGTATTAAGAAATATCTTAATACTTTGCCTAATGAGGTCTCAGTATAGCTCTGTTAATTACTAATAGATTGATAGATTAATCTACTAATTCTATAAAAGAGTAATGATGCCTAGATGATAATATGGTTATTACATCAGGACTTCTAGATGTCAAGGAAAAAAACTTTTTTTCACTCTACATGAATATCTTCTGATGAAAAAAGTTGTTTCATCTACTGAGGAGATATTTTTCCTTCTGTTTATTGCTAAATTGCTCCTCTGTATGTAGGGAGAATGAATTTGTTGAGTCCTTTGAAGGTCAGTTTCTTGGTGATACTTCAAAACCACCTGTCATCAGCAGCCTTGACTTTTCCCCTCTCATTTCTGTCCGTAGAACAGATAAACCACCTTGGCCCTGGTCCACATTGTAATGTACTCTCCAAACCAACTTAACAATAATAACAACCCTTTAACACAATATGTGTCTCAAAACCCTCATGTTTTATGGAATGTTTGTCAGAAGGCCTCTAAATTGCCCCCCATCAAGTAATCTTTTATAAAAATTCTCCCCTTTGTGTAACTTGCTTCTAATTAGTAGAATATGGCAATATCGAAGGGCTGTTACTCCCATGTTATGTTACAAAAGATTTGACTTCCATCTTCTTAGCCAACCCTCTCTTAAAACCAATTTAAGAAGTAATATTGACTGTATAGTTTGATTAATTACTTGCAGAATGTGTACGTTCTAAAGAAATGTAAAATGTCTCAAATGATGTCCAGGTTTCTAGTTTGGATCACTGGATTGTTTTGGGTCCCATTACTAGAAATGTGGAATGTGGAAGTAGATCAAATTGGGGGAAATTTTTAATAATTATTATTTAAAAGTATTAAGTGTGATGAGGCTATAGACACACACATGAAGTTATCCAGTAGGTCAATTGATATTTTGAGTTTGGGTAATTGAGTCTGGACCCCAAAGCTAGAGATATGTATTCATAAGGTAAAGAGCATGTTGAAATTATAAGAATATGTGGTATTTCTACAGGAGAGTGAAAAGAGTGAGAAGCAGGAAAATAAATATGCAAGCCTTGGAACTAAAGAACAGACTCACATATATACTTAAAATGCTGAGAAAAAAAATTTTAATGAAGAAAGACTAAGTATCATGGAAGGCAAAAGGACAAGGCAGCATTGCTCAAGTTGTGAAAAAAAGACCTTTTCATGTGTCTTTCAAAAATTGTTTTATATTCCTTGTTTGAGTCTCAGTATGTTATATATCTATCTGTATTGGTATGTTAAATTTCTGTAGATAAAAGTGTTACCTAAGTTTATTTGATATATTTCCTCCAGTTTACCTGAGCATGGCACTTCCTTCACTATCTGGGTATTAACAGTATTACTGAGACCAGCAGTGGCCGCAGGACTGGAAAAGGTCAGTTTTCATTCCAATCCTAAAGAAAGGCAATGCCAAAGAATCTTCCGACTACCACACAATTGCATTCCTCTCACATGCTAGCAAAGTAATGCTCAAAATTCTCCAAGCCAGGCTTCAACAGTTCATGAACCATGAACTTCCAGATGTTCAAGCTGGTTTTAGAAAAGGGAGAAGGACTGGAGATCAAGTTGCCAACATCCGTTGGATAGTCAAAGAAGCAAGAAAGTTCCAGAAAAACATCTACTTCTGCTTTATTGACTATTCCAAAGCCTTTGATTGTGTGAACTGTAACAAAAAATCACAGAAAAAAATGCTAACAATTGAGAAAAACTAAAATTATTTTTAATGTTCAAATACAAGAACTCATAAAACCGTTTTTAGTCTAGTGACTGACTCTGAATTATAATAGGATCGTTTAATAATCTCCTTGTTGGAATCTCCTTGAGATTATTGTAGGAGTAATCTCAGTGTAGGAAAAACACCAGGAAACTGAATTGTCCTAATTACCTGTCAACATAGGGATGAAGATATTAGGATAGGAATGAAATGTAACTTTATTTCCAACCATGTTTTTTTCCTTCTATTGACAAGTAAAGAGGTTGTTGACAATTATTTGATTTCAGTTGAAGACGACTGTCACTGTTGACTCAAATTAAACAACACCAAGTTTGACGTCAAAGTAGTATTACTGATAAGCTAAATTTCCTCCAACTTTTGTATTGGTAAAACATTTGCATCTGTATTACCTAAAAACATTTTTCTAGGACATTAAAAGTAATAAATCCTTCAAGCAAAACTGCTGTTTCATATTGATTTAGTAGAAACATGAGGATAATAAGTGCTTAACTCAGAGAAATTGACTTAAAGTGTTCAATGATTGGCTTCTGCTTCTGGGCAGGATTTATAAATGTAGACCACATGTGGTCTTCCACTGGAATCAAATAAAAGCATGGAAAAAATAAATGATTCTGAGATAGTGGGCATCAGGTAGTAAAGGAAAATGACTCTGTAGAAAAAACGACACCAGTGAAGGGCCAGGAGTTTCTGGGCGAAAACTAAGGTATAAGAAGCCCAAGGTGAGTCCTCTGTGCTTCCTGAAGTAAAAGGTACGTGTATACAATAAACCCTAAAACATGCACTAACAATAGAAAAAAAGGGTTACTCTGATAAGTCAACAAAAGAAAGGGTAGAATCAGAAAATAGCAAATATTAATGTGATACATTGAAAATTATAACTGTACATAATTAAAACACCTTAATTAACACAGAGATTTTTAAAAGAAGAAAAAACCAATTTTAATTATATGTTGCCTATAAAGACATGCTAAAAATATATAATGATTCCAACAAATTCAAAGTAAAAAATATTATCTGATATATTTACACTAGTCAAAAGAATGTCAACAGAACACCTTCAAAAGCAAAAAATATTGCCAGGTATAAAAATAATCATACTCTGAAAATAAAATCAATTAAATAAGCAGATATAATAACCCTAAATAGTATACACCTGATAAGAAAGCTTAAAAATATATGATGTAAAAGTGGTGGAAGTTCAAGAAAAAAAAATCCAATTTTTTTCCCAAATATTTCAGTCTTCTGTACCTTTTTACTAAAGCTTCATTTAGTTTGCTCTACAGTGATTTTTGCCTGTGTGTGTTTGATTTTAGCCCCATTAACTTCTGTGTACACACACATTTCATGTTAATACTGTTCTTGTATTTAACATAATGTTGAGTTTTATTGATTTGCTTGACTTGCTGTTATCTGTCTCCTCCAGTAGAATGAAAGCATTAAAGCATGGAGATTTGGTTTCTTTTGGTCACTAGTATATAAATGGAGTAGTTTCTTTGGTCACTTGTCTAAAATTTCAATATATATTTACTGTATTCCGTGTTTTAGCCTTTAATCTATTAATACAAAAGTTACTTGAATAGCAACTTTAGCACTGAACCATGCTAGCACTCTTAGAACAAGCTCTACTTAAGCATGCTTAAGTTTTATTTATTTATTCATTTTAATTGCAGGGTAATTACTTTACAATATTATGGTGGCTTTTGCCATACATTGACATGGATCAGCCATGGGTGTACATGTGTCCCCTATCTCGAACCTCCTCCCTGGTCCCTCCCCACCCCATCCCTCTGGGGTGTCCCAATGCACTGGCTTTGAGTGCCCTGTTTCATGCATCGAACTTGGATTGGTCATCTATTTCATATATGGTAGTATACATGTTTCAATTCTATTCTCTCAAATCATCCGACCCTCACTTTCTCCCAGAGTCCAGAAGTCTGTTCTTTGTATCTGTGTCTCTTTTGCTGTCTCACATATAGGGTCATCATTAATATCTTTCTAAATTCCATATATAGGCATTAATATACTGTATTGGTGTTTTTCTTTCTGACTTAATTCACTGGGTATAATAGGCATGTTTAAGTTTTTAATACATTGTTAGACTGTTATGATAAAATATATTACTTTAAAAATTTGGAGGTATGCTTTTTCTTAGCTGTGGCTCTTTTTTATTGTCTATTATCAAGTGTTATGTTTTCCTTCTATACACTTGTTAGAATTTGCTTCAAGGTGATCCTTGAAGGTATATTAAAACACTGAATTCATATTTTCAGTAATTATTAATTTTGATTATTTTAGTAAATTTTCTTTTATATTTTAAAGGATAATTGTCTATTCAATTGAAATTGTTAAAAGTATTGCTTCAGTTCCAAGCACTTCCATTCTTCTTACATTATATTGTTGTCTTTTGTGTTCCACTTTGATTTTAAGTTTGCTATTTTTATTATAGAATTTAGATTCAATAACGGTTTACGTTGTCATAACATTTTAAAATTTGTTTGCTTTTGCCTTGACTATTATCTTTTCTACTGCATTCAATTCATGCTTTTCTTTATTTAGTTTTTACTTGAAGGCTAATTGCTTTACAGAATTTTGTTTTCTGTCAAACATCAACAGGAATCAGCCACAGGTATACATATGTCCCTTCCTTCTTGAATCACCCTCCTATTTCCCTCCCCATCCTACCCCCTGATTGTTACAGAGCCCCTGTCTGAGTTCCCTGAGCCATACATCTAATTCCCACTGCCTATCTATTTTACATATGATGTCATAAGTTTCCATGTTCCTCTCTCCATACATCTTACCCTCTAGGTCCTCCCCTGCCCCTGTGTCCTTAATCTGTTCTCTATGTCTCTTTCTCTATTGTTGCCCTGCAAATTCACCTTTTAAGGAAGTAATTAATTTGTAAGTTATTTTATAACACTGCAGATGTCTAAACTGCCTCAATCTTTTAATGGAAATTTTTTCCTAATTTTTTAATCTTAAATTGATAGTTATCTGAGTCAGCCATTATTCACTGAAAGTTATTTTCACACAGTTCTTGGAAAATGTTTTTTCTTTGTATATATCCTTTCTCCTGACAAGTTTAGAGTTTCCTCTGTACTTTTTTTTTTTTGAAGGAGGGGATAAGGGATACAGTTTCACTATAATATAATTGCATTTGTGTTTATTTTAGCTTATCATCTCCTGATTCAGGTCTATATTCAGCATATGCTGAGTTGTAGGACTGTCCACAGCATTTTGTGTTTTCTCCTTGGAAACATGACAGTGTTTTTTATGTTAATTTTTCAAGTTACATATCCTGCACCATATATAATTTCAAAGTATAAATAGATATAAAGGAAAGACTCAATATTCTGACATTTCAGAGGAGATATTTGTCTCTCCCCAAAGTCCAAGCACAAACTGCTCTGCTTTTCATATCCTGTTCTAGTAGCCAGAAGGAATTTGGTTTCCCCTTGTACAATCCCTGAAAAGTCTCAGTTCCAACTTCAAGTCTCAGGGTATCTATAGAACTTAGCTGTTATCTCCAATCCCTTATCATAGGTCAATACCCAAGGCCCTCACCATTACCAGATTTGTGATTCCACTTTAGGGTCATACCAGCATTAGTTTACTTGCTAAAGACATTTTACTTCTCATATGTACATTTTGCTTAGTTTGTGAGTCCAATTCTTTTCACCTTTATCGTAAGTGAAAGTGTTAGTCCTTCTGTCATATCTGACTCTTTGTGACCCCATGGACTATAATCCTCTATGCTCCTCTCTCCATGGAATCCTCAAGGCAAGAGTACTGGAGTGGGTTGCCATTTATTACTATTTAATTAGAAAAACTTGTGTTTTCTTGTTTATCCATTTTCCTAAAAGTACTATAAATCTCTCAGCATTTTATTTTCACTCATGTAGCCTGTATGTGAAGGCTGCTGTCTCATACTTCTAAAGGTAGGCTTCCCCTTGTTCACGCCTTTTAGTCACGGGGCATCAGCTACTGGTCACTTCTAGTAGAATACTCAGTTCCCAATTTCCCTTTTGAATTTTCTTGTGTTTTCTAGCCTATCATATTTCTTCCAGGAATGAGGGCTCAGCATAATGCAGCATTTGGTTATAGACTATTAATATTTGTTGTTGCTGTTGGTGTTGTTCAGTCACTCAGTGATGTCTGACTCTTTGTGACCCCATGGACTGCAGCACGCCAGGTTTCCCTGTCCTTCACCATCTCCCAGACTTTGCTCAAACTCATGTCCGTTGATTGACATCCTCTATCATCCTCTTTTCTTCCTGCCTTCAGTCTTTCCCAGCATCAGGCTATTTTCCAATGATTCAGTTCTTCACATCAGGCAGCCAAAGTATTGGAGCTTCAGCATCAGTCCTTCCAGTGAATATTCTGGGTTGATTTCCTTTAGGATTGATTGGGTTGATGTCCTTGCAGTCCAAGGGACTCTCAAGAGTCTTCTCCAGCACAACAGTTCAAAACCATCAATTCTTTGGCACTCAGCCTTCTTTATGGTCCAACTCTTATGTTCATACAGGACTACTGGGAAAACCATAGTCTTGACTATATGGAAATTTGTCAGCAAAATAATATCTCTGCTTTTTAATATGCTAACTTCAGTTCTGTTCAGTTCAGTTGCTCACTCGTGTCCAACTCTTTGCGACCCCATGAACCGCAGCACACCAGGCCTCCCTGTCCATCACCAACTCCCGGAGTCCACCCATACCCATGTCCATCGAGTCAGTGATGCCATCCAACCATCTCATCCTCTGTCTTCCCCTTCTCCTCCTGCCCCCAATCCTTCCCAGCATTAGGGTCTTTTCAAATGAGCAACTCTTCCCATGAGGTAGCCAAAGTACTGGAGTTTCAGCTTCAACATCAGACCTTTCAATGAACACCCAGGACTGATCTCCTTTAGGATGGACTGGTTGGATCTCTTTGCAGTCCAAGGGACTCTCAAGAGTCTTCTCCAACACCATAGTTCAAAAGCATCAATTCTTCGGCACTCAGCCTTTTTCACTGTCCAACTTTCACAACCATACATGACTACTGGAAAAACCATAGCCTTGACTAGATGGACCTTTGTTGGCAAAGTAATGTCTCTGCTTTTCAATATGCTATCCAGGTTGGCCATAACTTTCCTTCCAAGGAGTAGGCATCTTTTGATTTCATGGATGCAATCACCATCTGCAGTGATCTTAGAGCCCCCCAAAATAAAGTCTGAAATTTTTTCCACTGTTTACTCATCTATTTCCCATGAAGTGATGGGACCAGACACCATGATCTTACTTTTCTTAATGTTGAGCCTTAAGCCAACTTTTTGACTTTCCTCTTTCACTTTCATCAAGAGTCTTTCCAGTACCTCTTCACTTTCTTCCATAAGGGTGGTGTTATCTGCATATCTGAGGTTATTGATTTTCCCCCTGGCAATCTTGATTCCAACTTGTGCTTCTTCCAGCCCAGGGTTTCTCATGATGTATTTTGCATATAAGTTAAATAAGCAGAGTGACAATATATAGCCTTGATGTATTCCTTTTCCTATTTGGAACCAGTCTGTTGTTCTATGTCCAGTTCTAACTGTTGCTTCCTGACCTGCATACAGGTTTCTCAAGAGTCAGATCAGATGGTCTGGTATTCCCATCTCTTTCAGAATTTTCTACAGTTTATTGTGGTCCACAAAGTCAAAGGCTTTGGCATAGTCAATAAAGCAGAAGTAGATGTTGTTTTGGAACTCTCTTGCTTTTTCAATAATCCAGCGGATGTTGGTAATTTGATCTCTGGTTCCTTGGCCTTTTCTAAAACCAGCTTGAACATCTGGAAGTTCACGGTTCATGTATTGCTGAAGCTAACTAGGCGAGTCTTAACTTTTCTTCCAAGGAACAAGCATTTTAATTTCAGACAGGCTATTAATATATCAGTCTTAAAAGAGAGTTGAGAGTTAAAAATGAAGATTCACATCACACCTGCCTCCGCCAGCTGTGGTAATTTTCTCTTCCTCTTCTGCACTTTGAAGAAGAGGCCTTGATTCCTTTGGTGGCCTAAGTTATTCAAAAAAAATGAAGTGAGCCAGATACTATCAAAATATTGTATAAACTAAGTTCTGAAACAGGAATTCCCCCTTAATGCAGAAGTGAACTCCTAATGGGCTCCAATAAGACTACTTGGTCTGTGATTTTTCAATTTGTACAACCACTTGTTTCATGAGGCCAAAGTTTGCTAATTATCCAATAATATTTTCAGAGAAATTTCACGTTTTTCCTCCACTGTATGTGTGTGTTGTGCTTAGTAACGCTGTCGTCTCCAATTCTTTGGGACCCCATGGACTGTAGCCCACTAGGCTTCTCCATCCATGAGGATTCTCCAGGCAGGAATACTGGAGTGGGTTGCCATGCCCTCCTCAGAGGATCTTTCCAACCCAGGAACTGAACCCAGGTCTTTCACATTGAAGGCAGATTTTTCACCATCTGAGCCTCCAGGGAGGCCCAAGAATACTGAAGTGGATAGCCTATCCCTTCAACAGGGGAACTTCCTGACCCTGGAATCAAACCAGGTTATCCTACATTGCAGGCAGATTCTTTGCCATCTGAACTACCAGGGATGTCCCACTGGACATAACAACTTTCAGTAACATATCTCATTTTTTACTGTTATATTTGATTTAGGTTATAATGCTTTAAAGAACTGCAGTCTAGAATGAGTGAGAAACACATTAATGTCTCAAGACATCCCATGTCCCATTTAATTTGTGGCATATTGGACTAATTTGCAATCGATTCCAAGTGTGGATATATATTTAATAGCTAGTACCACTTGGAATTGTCTTCTTTCTAATCCAATGTATGAAAAATGTTTTGAGCTTCATTAAGGTCATGCTACTGACAGTGGCCCTGGGAAGCAGCCTGGCCAAGATTCAACTCTAGCTCCGGTTTCAAGGAAGGAAAAAATTGCCTTCCCAAATGTGATTTTTGTAGATAGTTACTAAACTATAATTTAAAATGGTTGCAAGAGCTCAAACTGTGCTTCCTACTTTCATATTTGTATCATAAATTTAGTGTTTGCTTGATCTTCTCCACAACTTTCCAAATTTATTTTGACTCCAGGGCAACGGATCCATTCTTTTTCTTTACTTACTGCACTGAAGATGACAAATTGATTTTATAGTGGTGTTTGAATATAGTGAAAGCCCTAGATACGTTGATTCCCATGAAATCTCAAGGACACCATTATACACAGAAACAGCCTTGTTAATAAAAGCTGTTACTATTTTTGTTTCCTCAGACTTTCTCCATGACTTTAACCTCTTATGTAACATTCATCCAGAAAAAAACTCTATGTTTCTTCCCTTGAAATGAGAGTCACTAGCCTTGAAAGTAATTCCACCTTTGGGAAATAGGGGGGAATTTTTCTAAAAGTGCAAATTTTTCTAAAAGATTGAGGGTCCTGTATAGGATTCCTCTTCTTTCACATGAAGTGCTTCCTTATTCTTGAGGAAATGTTTTGTGTAATACAAACCTTCTACTAAACTCTCTATTCTTCTGCCATCCCCATAACTTTTAGAGAGTTCAGTCAGTTCTGTCCCTCAGTCATGTCCGAATCTTTGCCACCCCATGGACTGCAGCCCGCCAGGCTTCCCTGTCCTTCACCAACTCCTGGAGCTTACTCAAACTCATGTCCATTGATTTGGTGCTGCCATCCAACCATGTCATCCTCTGTCATCCCCTTCTCCCCCTGCCTTCAATCTTTCCCAGCATCAAGGTCTTTTCCAAGGAGTTAGTTCTTTGCATCAGGTAGCCAAAGTATTGGGAGTTTCAGCTTCAGCATCAGTCCTTCCAATGAATGTTCAGGACTGATTGCATTTAGCATTGACTGGCTTGATCCCCTGGTAGTCCAAGGAACTCTCAAGAGTTTTCTCCAGCACCACAGTTCAAAAGCATCAATTATTCGGTGCTCAGCTTGCTTTATAGTCCAACTCTCACTCCCTACATGACTACTGAAAAAACCTTAGCTTTGACTAGATGGGCCTTTATTGGCAAAGTATTGTCTCTGCTTTTTAATATGCTCTCTAGGTTGGTAATAACTTTTCTTCCAAGGAGCAAATGTCTTTTAATTTCATACTGTGGTCACCCATCTGCAATGATTTTGGAACCCAAGAAAATAAAGCCTGTCACTATGTCCATTGTTTCCCCATCTATTTGCCAAGGAGTGATGGGACTGCATGCCATGATCTTAGTTTTTGAGTGTTGTTTTAAGCCAGCTTTTTCAGTCTCTTCTTTCACTTTCATTAAGAGTCTCTTTAGTTCCTCTTTGCTTTCTGCCATAAGGGTGGTGTCATCTGCATATCTGAAGTTATTGATATTTTTCCCAGCAATCTTGATTCAAGCTTATGCCTCATACAGCCTAGCATTTAACATGATGTAATCTGCATATAAGTTAAATAAGCAGGATGACAATATACAGCCTTGACGTATTCCTTTCCCAATTTGGAACCAGTCTGTTGTTCCATGTCTGGTTGTAACTGTTGCTTCTTGATCTGTGTACAGATTTCTCAAGAGGCAGGTAAGGTGGTCTGGCATTCCCATCTCTTGAAGAATTTTCCCCAATTTGTTGTGATCTACACAGTCAAAGGCTTTGGCATAATCAATAAGGCAGAAGTAGATGTTTTTCTGTTGTTCTCTTTCTTTTTCAATGATCCAATGGATGTTGGCAATTTGATCTCTCATTCCTCTGCCTTTTCTAAAACCAGCTTGGACATCTGGAAGTTCCCGATTCATATACTGTTGAAGCCTGGCTTGGAGAATTTTGAGAATTACTTTGCTAGCATGTGAGATGAGTGCAATTGTGCGATAGTTTAAACATTCTTTGACATTGCCTGTTTTGGGATTGGAATGAAAACTGACCTTTTCCAGTTCTGTGGCCACTGCTGATTTTTCCAAATTTGCTGGTATTTTGAGTGTAGCACTTTCACAGCATCATCTTTTAGGATATGAAATAGCTCAACTGGAATTCCATCACCTCCACTAGCTTTGTTCGTAGTGATGCTTCCTAAAGCCCACTTGACTTAAATGGGTTAAAAACTCATGAACCTTTTGAGCTCAGTCTAGGACTCTAGTGTTTACTTAACTGTGTAGCAGAGAAGTGACTCCTGTGTACTGCAAAAAATGTCACTGCGATTGGGAGATTCCAAAAGTCATCCTTTTGAAATACAGCATACTATTACTTGAAGAAGTGTTTACTTGGAAATTTCACATTTATACTCATTATATTACAGAATTGGCTTATCTATTCTACTCATTTACCAATGATGTCTTCAGTAGAACATCAATGTGTACTGCAGTGTGAAGATCATTTTGATCAGCTCAAAGATGCAAACACAAGATGGCCATTTGTCAGAAGCACATCAGTAACCCACACTCATTTTTTGAGTAGCATCCTGCCCTTGCCCCTTTCTGTTAATGAATCTCTTGCTATGCCTATGCTATCTAATGACAGTTAGGTCTAGTTGAGTCTTCTATTTAACTGAGTTATTGTTGTTGTTCAGTCACTAAGTCATGATATTTTAGTTCAGTTATACTTTTCAAAGAATCTCTTACCAAAAAAAAAAAAAAAAGAATTACTTACAGATTATTAGGGGAAGAGAGAAAGAGAGGAAGGGAAGGAGAGGGAAATGAAATTAGTTTTATATCAGTATTTACGTAATTTGAAATTTAGCTAATCTGGGGGGATTAATTATTCTTGAGTTCGTGCTAGACATGATATTTCATATGCCAGTGACTCATCATTTAACTGGCAATTTTTTGTGTTATAAGAGAGCATGAATAAATACTGAGTTATGTCCCAGAGTTGTCACCATGATAATTCCTCCCTTCTCCCTTTGGTTTCATAACAGTGTCAATGATAGGGTACATAACTTAACCACACAGCATTTTCTTTAGTGTATAAAGCTTAATGAGCTATTTGTGAGCCACATATAACATCACAAATGCTAGCATACAGATAGATTTAGAGTCTGTGAAGCTAATGTATCACCATGAAAGGGCTATGACCAACTCTATAGTCAGGACTCCCACATATTATACAGCTATTAATACAACTAGGAATGAAACTCCTGAAAGACCAAGCTTGAGTCTTAAGTCAACCATTTTTGCTTTGCTGTAGGGCACTCATTACCATGTCCATGTTCTGAAAACTCAAGGATGGCATTGTGGTAGGCTTATAGTAGTTACGATTTTTTGGAAATTTAGTGCCTTTCAGTAATTCACCAAAAAAAAAAAGACAAACTTCCTCTGAGCAGAGCAATGAACCCCACATTTTTAATTATTCCATTATAGAACCTTGAAATTGTTGAGCAGGAAGTAAAACTTCCTGAACTACATTCACATATTCAACAGAAAATATATTCTTAATACTGCTTTGAGGTTTTGATGTGAATTGGTTTATTCCATGGGAAGGCATACTTTCTAACATCAAAGTGTAGAGCATAACTGAATATAATTTGAAGCCTGTGCTTTTAGTAAGAGCAAAAAGGAGCATGCAAAAATACCATTCCCTAATATGTTTTATCTCCATGAATACCATGACGTTGATGCAGCACTGCTTTCTTGAATGTATTCCATTAATAAAAAATCATGTAATGTCAATGTATCTCCTTTAAAAGGTACCACTGTTTCTCTGAAACCGTACCATGAGCATAAGTGCACATAGAGAGTAACTGACAGTCCTGTTCTCCCTCAGCTACAGTTTTTCCCATACTCTTTATTTCATTTAAAATAATCCAGTCTAGGCAAGCATAAAGCTGGGATGATCTATTCAAATTGTCTTTTGGATGAGGCACAGCAGTAAGTAGATTTTCCACTGTTTAATGTCTCCAAGCTCACTCTGAATATTTTTAAGCATTTTTATTATTTAGATAATGATAAATACCTGGGAAATTTGTCATGGTCATAATAAAGAGAAGTTGTCTTATTCGCATAGTACTTTTTATCTATTTCTTTTTTATTTTGACCCTTTATTTATAGTTTATGAAAGTCCAGGGAAATATTTTTGGAAAGTAAAGAATATAATGCAATGCATCAGCATATGAGATTGCTGAGTTAGCTATAACATAGCTTGACAAGTCTCCTGTTTTCTTGTGTTCCTTTCTATGATTACCACGGTGCAACCTAGATGGGAGGCTACTTCCTAAGTTCCACCAGAGTTCTAGATCAAGAACCTGAGAAAGTAGAGTCCTCCAGAGATGGTTCTGAAATGTAAGCATCCAGCATATCTGCTCTTGGTCTCACTGGCCCTTTTAAAGCCTTTATTTTCACTGCCTTAAACACAGAATTTAGAAATATAAGATTTCAGTTTTTATTTCACTTTACTTCTATGAACTCATCATGAAAGGAACTACTATGTTCAATGATTTTCTTTAAAATTAAAATACACGAGGCTTCTAGATTTTTGTAAATCATTTCACTTTTCTTAGATATTAATTTTGTTTTTTTCTCCATAGTTTATTTCACTGTACTAACCCAATATCAAGTTAATCTATTCATATTAGACAATAATTTTTGGCAAACTAATTATGTCAATTGACTTGGACTTATATACGAATAAAGAATGAAAATGTTTTGGTTGCTTTTTAAAATTCAAGATACACTTATTTGCTTGGGACAGTTTGAATAATGAGTAAACTATAGTGCTGGTGAAGTTGCTCAGTCATATCTGACTGCTTGTGATCCCAGGGACTGTAGCCTACCAGGCTCCTCCATCCATGGAATTTTCCAGGGAAGAGTACTGCAGTGGGTTGCCATTTCCTTCTTCAGGGTTGCCATTTCCTTCTTCAGGGTATCTTCCTGACCCAGGGATCAAACCCAGGTCTGCCGCAATGCGGGCAGATGCTTTACCATCTGAGCTACCAGGGAAGCCCTGTAGTAACTACACTCAGAATCCTACAGTATAATAAGAAAGGTAAACACATGAATGAATCAGGGTGAAAGGTACAGAAGGAACAAAGACAAAAGAGTAAAAAGGTTGCGCCAATCATTGTATACAAGTAGCTGAAGACAGAATCATTTTTAGCTATTACACTTAAAGCAGAGGCTAGGATATTCAAAATAAAGTTATAGAGTATGTTAAATCCTACTTCTGGGATCTACTTAATACCATTTTAATATTCAATTTGGGGACTGAGTAAAAAATTATTTATACATAGAAACACATCCAATTACTAACATTAGTTATCTCTGGGTGGGAGAATTAAGTATAATTTTTATTTTCTCACTCAACATTTTCTTTTTTGAGGAAAAACAAAAAAACACTTTTCTCAGAAAGATGCTGATACACAGATCAATTAATTGTGTTTTCTTTACAGACACATTTACTAGGAACAAATTTGTGCCATCATATAAGCTATAAATAGCATGTAAATAACCCCTTGCTGTAATAGGTGCAAAGATTTTCATCACAGTGTTATATGTAAAAATGAAACACAAAACACAAATTGGAATTTACTAAAACCAGATTAAATAATAAAATAAATATATAAAATGAACATTGACCACTGATTAAATTAATTTTTAAATATGACTTGCTGTCATAAAGGGGAAAGTAAACAAGCAAATAATCAAAGTGATTTTTTTGAAGTGTTTGACTTGTTGAAAAGTAATAGATTTTTATTTTATTTTTTGTATCCCTCCCTGTTCTCCTCCCTTGTTCTTTTCTGCACAGTAATTTATTTGGTTCACAATTTCCTATATTGTGTTACAGGAAGTTACTAACAATTAGTGTGATAGAAACATAACCAATGAGAGAGTTGAGTCTAATTTTAACAGATGCTTTTAAGTCAGTTACGAGAGTGGATGTTCTGGGAGTGTGTTTCTTTTCACAATATTTTTTCAAGAGTGATTCCCTAAATTATAAAATGCAGTTTCTGTCCTTGAAATGGGAAAGTTTTATGGACAAACATATTACCATAGTACTTTATTTTCCTTCACCATATTATTTCTTCCTAGATATCAATAAATAAGAAAAAAAAACCATCTTAACTGTTCTCCCAATACTTGAGTCTAAATGAATCATCTTGTCTTTTTTGAAACTGAAGTTTTTTTTTAATGAAACTTTTGCTTTTATTCAGTGTTACAAATAGGTTCTTTCCTTTATATTGTTGCCCTGTTGAACTTGCTTCTAATATTCAATAAACAAAAACTACCTGATTATTATTTGTTTTCATTCAATGACAGTTTAACATTCTAAAGCAAGAGACAAATATCTAAATCAAATAATTGTCTTAACCATATAATTTTCTAGTCAAAAAGTGTAGTTTTACAGATTTAGGAGCAAATTTTCAATAAAATGTTTGAGGTGGAGGGCAACATTAAGCAAATTCATCTGCTCTGTTCTTCATATTTTAGTTATTCTGATAAACTATTCCAAGTATATGCACTTCAACCAGTATCTCATCCATTTTCCAGACGAGTCATGTCACTATCTACCATGGTAGTTTTTTCTTTTTTTCCTTCAAATCTCACATTTATCTTAAGGATTTTTATTTCATAATGCTTTAGAAATTTCAATACATATGTGATTTGGCTTCCAAATGAAACCTAATATTATCATATTGCTTACCAGCAAAAGGAGATGCTAAATAAAGATAGAGGAGAGATGTAGAATCTAGTCCTTTTCTTTAAATTACTTGACATCACATCCAACCTGTTGAGATAGTACAGTCATAATGAAAATTAAATCTTAAGGATGTGTTCTGTCCAGTTTATTAGAGTGTGATTTCTCTGTGATCCCCCTGACTTCCTTGATACCCACAATTTCCAATCTATGCAAAATAATTCTAGTTGGTTGTTTAACTGTTCTATCAGCAGCTTTAAAAACTCACAATCAATGGAATTTAGATATCCTCCTCACACTAACATTGGGACTTCTTTCCTCTCAGGTCAGGCTATGGAAACTTAAATGTAACCTTGCTAACCCTAGCATTCAGTAAATGTTTACTCAGACTTACAATGTACCAGGCGCTGTGGTTGGCATTGAGTCAATAAGAGAGACAAAAATTTTTGCCCTCCAGGTGTTTATACAGTCTAAGAGAGAGAGCAAGCAAACATTTAAAAATATTTTAATAGGCATTAAAAGTTAAATAGATAGTGTGATAAGCAGTTATTTATCTGAGCAAGGGATAGATTCTGCCTTTAAAATGGTTATTCAAGAAGCTGTTATGATGAGACCTTCCAGTTGAGATCTGAAGAATTCTAGGAGGCAGCCATGTAAGTTGAGAATGGTATTCTTATAATAATAGCAACAGAAGTATTCAATATTTTTTACTTAATATGTTATTTTCTATATTATAACTGATGAAGTTCAGAAATCTTAAATGATTTCTGAAAACCATATCAGACATAAAAGGCATAATTAGGAAAATGAGCACAGATCTATCTGTTTTGAAAACTCAACTCTTAATTGGTGGTTCTCAATGCTAGACAGATATTAGAAATACTCAGAAAGCTTATAAAATATCAATGCCCTTGCTCCATCCCTAACAGCTGAATCAGACCCTCTCAAAGTAGGTCGTGGCCAATGATATATCATAAAAATTTCCTAAGTCATTATAATGCATAATCACAGTCAAAATTGAAAAGCACTGCTTAACACGTACCAATATTCTAGTATTACATTTAAAATTAATATGAAATACATACTGATCTTACATCACATGCATAATACAGCATTAAGAACTTCAGAATCAACATAAAACTTACAACCATATTCATTCCTGAATATTCACTAAGCATAATCTATATCTGAGGTTCTAGTGAAGTCTGGGAGTAACTGTGTAAATAAAACATCATCTTTGCCCTGATTATTTCCCCATTCTAATGGTAACTCTTGCTCATAAGAATGAATCAATGGCTCAGTTTAAAATATTATATTTGACAATAATATTGGATATTTGGATAAAAATTATGTTCTCTACCATCAAGCACTTTTGGAGGTGCAGTCAACTGCACTTAAGGTCAACTGCTTAAAATGAAAGAAAATGATGTTTGTTTCTAACCACCTGATGACATTGTCTTCCTCTTCAAAAGTTTAATGTAGTTTTTCTATTTTGTCTGATTACAAGAATACCAATGAAAACTGAATAGTTCTAAGAAAGGACTTTGAAATGATTGGAACTTTTCCCTGCCTTAAATGTATCAATCCCTATACTGACTTAGCATTTTTATTAAGACAAGCCACAAAGCAACAACCTATGGGGGATATAGTTTCCTTAATCCTCCTTCTTTAATCCCCACAGATGCTATTTTCCTGGGTACTTATATCTAGTTTCAAACATTATTGATTTTGTCAACTTTCCCTTTTTGGTTTCAAAACATAACTTATTTTCTGTGTTTGGAGTTTCCAATTTAACACCTTCCTGGCATAGGTGACAGAGCAATGATTAGAAATACTCTCTGCCAGCAAAATTAATTTTCAGTGTGAACCAAAAATGAGCTAGAGTTTGATTAAATAAATAATTATACAGTTAAAATCTCTTGATTAACTATGAACTTAATACCATAAGTAGTCTTATTCAGTTCAGTTCATTTCAGTCGCTCTTTGCAACCCCATGAACCGCAGCATGCCAGGCCTCCTTCCTGGTCCATCACCAACTCCCAGAGTCCACTCAAACCCATGTTCATTGAGTGGGTGATGCCATCCAACCATCCCATCCTCTGTCGTCCCCCTCTCCTCCTGCCTTCAATCCTTCCCAGCATCAGGGTCTTTTCAAATGAGTCAGCTCTCCACATCAGGTGGCCAAAATATTGGAGTTTCAGCTTCAACATCAGTCCTTCCAATGAACAGCCAGGACTGATCTCCTTTAGGATGGACTGTTTGGATCTCTTTGCAGTCCAATGGACTCTCAAGAGTCTTCTCCAACACTACAGTTCAGAAGCATCAATTCTTCAGAACTCAGCTTTCTTTATAGTCCAACTCTCATATCCATACATGACCACTGGAAAAGCCATTTCCTTGGACAGAAGGACCTTTGTTGGCAAAGTAATGTCTCTGCTGTTTAATATGCTGTCTAGGTTGGTCATAACTTTCCTTCCAAGGAGTAAGCGTCTTTTAATTTCATGGCTGCAATCACCATCTGCAGTGCTTTTAGAGCCCAGAAAAATAAAGTCAGCCATTGTCTCCACTGTTTCCCCATCTATTTGCCATAAAGTGATGGGACTGGATTCCATGATCTTAGTTTTCTGAATGTTGAGCCTTAAGCCAACATTGAAAAAGCAAGAGAGTTCCAGAAAAATATCTATTTCTGCTTTATTGACTATGTTGAAGCCTTTTACTATGTGGATCACAAGAAACTGTGGAAAGGAGACAGGAATACCAGACCACCTGAGCTGCCTCTTGAGAAATCTCTATGCAGGTCAGGAAGCAATAGTTAGAACTGGACATGGAACATCAGACTGGTTCCAAATAGGAAAAGAAGTATGTCAAGGCTGTATATTGTCACCCTGCTTATTTAGCTTATATGCAGAGTACATCATGAGAAACGCTGGGCTGGAAGAAGCACAAGCTGGAATCAAGATTGCCAGGAGAAATATCAATAACCTCAGATATGCAGATAACACCACCCTTATGGCAGAAAGTGAAGAAGAAATAATGATGAAAGTGAAAGAGGAGGGTGAAAAATTACTGACTTTATATCCATATAAGGATTCATTACACTTGGTTTCAATCCTTGGACTAACGTAGGCATTGGGTAGGAGATGACCCAACAGTTTTCTGAAAAAGATCACATTTTAAAACCATATTTTCCATCCCGTGGAGTACACAGAAATGTGGTTATGAAATATATTAACTGTATGGTACATAAAATTTCAGAGAGCATATGACCACAAAAGAAGGATTTGGGTATTAGATAATTAATTAATTATGGTACGGTGTTAAATCAAATAATGTCTCCTAATCTTTGTTTTCCCTTCAGTGTGTAGGGTTTTCTAATTCTTATCTTGAATGCTTCTTACAGGATGACTTAATAGAAAGTATGTTGTCTGGTACATAAATCGTTCAATTTTATTTTCATGTGGATCATTTTGGTTGCAAATGAAAGAAGCTAATCTCAAACTAGAAAAAAGATAACAAGAATCAAATAAAAGTCTAAAAAACAAAACCGTAGAAAATGCTAGCATTCATTTAGACTTTAAGGGCGAAGGAGATGGCCCCCTCTCAGTGTGCTCATCTCTGAAATGGTCTGACGTTTTCTTGCATGTTTGTTTTATCTTCCCTTTCATGACTTTGTTTTCATTTACTTAAAGCTGCCTTTGTCCTTGTTAAAGCGTGAGATGGCTACATTTTACATCTTTCGCCACCAGAGAGCAAATGCCTTCTAGCTCTTTCTCCCCAAAACTGACAAATTAACTTCTTTAATCTAGCTTAGGTCAGAAGCCAGCATTTAGAGAATTATGATGGCTGTCATATCTATAGACAAATCATACATCCAAGTTTCATATGGCATAAACAGGTCTAAGCCTCTTTTACTAATAGCACTTCTTACATTCTCAAATATATTGGAGTTGAACAAAAAACTATAAGATCACTCTACATATTTACCATATGCTTGGGAAAAGAGGGCTTTTGGAAAAGAACCCACTATGATATCTTAATGTAACTAGCAATTGCTACTCTATTTGATGCTTTAAGTATTTCTTTTGACTTTTTCTTCAATTGGGATGAATAACCTATATTTTACTTTGCAGATTCTTTTAATTAACGCCTTTCACTATATCCCACTTTTCACATTACCTATGACTTCACAGAGCATGAAAAAGTCAAATGTCAAGGACCAGCATAGCTTGTACTTAATTAGTAAGTCCCATCCACCACAAAACTTTATCTTTCTAATGGTATTGTCATTCCTTAACATAAGTTAGGGCAGGAAAGAAAATCATCTGATATAAATCCTGCTGCAGCTTATGGGGCTCAGGCCTAAAGAAAAAACAAATAAAGGATAAAACTTCTTACAAGAAGTATTTGCAAAAGTGAGTATGGAATGAGGCAAAATGTTAACAGCAAATGTCATTTCAAAAGCATTACAATGGCAGACTTGCTTGGCATTTCTTGGTATTTGGCTGGAATACTGGCCCAAACTATTCCCTAGGTGCAAATCACTTATTCTAACTTCCTCCCCACTTATAATTGCCAGCTTTTTTTTCTGCAAAGGATGTAGTAGTTATGGCCCTAAGTGTTTCTGAGTGCCATCAATGCGCAGCCAGGCAATGGATGGGCTCTTTAAAAGGGTCAGTAACGACAGTTTATTTAACAATTTTGATGGCTGAAAGTGAAGCAACAGAAGCCATACAAGGAAGGAGCTAGCAGATATATCAAGTTTCTAGTCGGGATGAACTTACATTGCATCCGCTCGAGGCTAACTTCTAAAATGTCTAAAGAGCAATTGGATAACGAGGAGTAATTACAGATTAAAATTGCCAGTATCATTCTGCCTTCGTGAACATGTCAGCAAGTGAAATACATAAAAAGCAGAAATACTGCACAGGCAGCAAATAGACAGCCTTTAACCCAAGTTGTAGCTGCTGGGAGAATTTTTCCAGTGGGATATATGAGCGCTTTCCAAGTTCACAAACTAAAACCCTATGGCAGAGTCATATAATTGTGTGTAGAAAGCGGGGCTTCAGGCAAGAGTTATTGGTTGCTCTCTCTTGTATCTGGGCCTTGTGAACCTCTGCCTTGGACAAAAGTGCTCTGAAAACTTTCTAAGACAAATAAAAGGTATCATTTGTGGTTGGTTATAAAATGGTTACAAATCCATTGCATTATTTGGCATCTTCCTTTGCACTGTGAATTCATAGCTCCTCTCATCAAGAGATAGAGTCAATTGCCAAACCCTTGAGTATGTTTTGCCTGGTGGAACGTTAAGATGAACACGTAACATAAGTGAGACTGGACACTGCCTGCGCACCGCAGCTTTCCCCTCCCACTGAGCTCAGCAACCTGAGGCTGCCATTGGTACTTCGCTGGCAAATATGCTGAAAGATGAGGAGAGACGTAAAAGAGAATTAGGATGACGATTTCTAACAACCAAATGAGGCCATCCTAGATGACACATCTAGAGACATCTAGAAAGACCAGATGTTGAGCTAAATAGTGATTGTTGCTTCAAACCAATAGACCTACAGGTGTTTGTTGAATAGCAAAAGCTAACTTTTAGATCATTTCTCATTAAATCATTAGTAAACCACATGTATTTTTCATTATGATGTGGATTCAGCATTTTCAACTCAACCTTTCTTTGCATATTTGAAATTTAACAAAAGCTTTTTTCTTACCTTTAGATGATACATACATATGTGTGTGTGTATTGATTGAGTCATTATTAAAATTTAATCAGATATTATTTGCCTAGCCTTTAGGGCACTATTTGGAAAAAAAAATTCTGTACCAGCAGAATTATTCACAGTACAAACTGTTTTCTGAGTCTCATAGCATGCAATCAATTATCCAGATTAGAAGCAGGACTAAAAACAGTTGCCTAGGTGAGCTTATTCCTGTTCTTATATTGTCAGGAAATAGGTAATCTTTTAGCAGCATATAGTACATAAGAATGTTGTGTTAATGCTGATTAAGTTTTTATATTATCTTTGTTCCTTTTCTTCTTGGAAATTTAAATACAAGATTCTTAAGGGAGTGGTATTAGAGATAGATCAGATAAGAAGTTGCCATGCTTTATAAGATGTTTCCTTTAAATATGAAAATTTCAATAAAATATTTAACTCCACAATAAATTTTTTAGGGGACAAATGGAGGAAAGTTGAGTTCTACCACTAATGATCTCAGGAACTTGACAAAATCAAATATGATTTTCAAAGAGTTGAACTTTAAACTATATGCATTTGGGATCAGAGAGGTAATATATCAAGCCACTGTACACCTTAAGATTTACAAACTCGAAGATTTGAATATAGCTTAGTGTTAAGATATTATTATAATTAAAAAAAATCTCACTTGGGAAAGGGGCTGCTCTTCTGTAAAATAATAGGAGAATGGAACTACACAGGGAAATACCAAGCTTGTCTCTTCAGACATTCGGAGGGGCAGGTACTCCTTGGCCTAAGAACAAAGAATTTTAACAAGTTGATAAAGTGGAGATGGATGTGTGAAGCTGTCTTGGCCAGATGTCAGAGAACAGCACACCATTCTTCACTGCTAGTCTTCACATCATCTTGAAAGAGCGCCCTTGTCCAAGTCTTAAAAGACTTCCCTTGTATCATGCACACAGAAAGAGATGTTACTGTCCAAATGGCATGAATATAATAACTTGAGATGTTTCTTTCTCAATGTAGATAGATGGATAGATATTCTGACTTTGCATTTGCTGCCCGTGAACTTGATGACTCTCACCCTCTGAGAGATGAGGGAATGTTGAGTTTGCAGATCATGTTGTGTCTCTGATCATACATGATTGCCATTTGGGGCTATACTGACTCCCTACAGTAACCCCACACTGTGGAGACATGACTGGACGTCTACATCCTACTCTAAGTAACATCCTCATAGTCTTCCTTTGCCCTATCCCTTCAAACTGTTATAAAAATGAATTAAGATAATTCTGAACCTGAAATTTAAAAAAAAAAAATATTTTTGGCTGTGCTGGGTCATCCTTGCTGTGTGGGCTTTTCTGTAGTTGCAGCAAGAGGGAGCTACTCTCTAGTTGCAGTGCACAGGTTTCTCATTGCTGTGGGCTTTCTTGTTGTGGAGCATGGACTCTAGGGTGCCCAGGCTTCTGTAGTTGCTGCACGTGGGCTCAGTAGTTCAGGCTCCTGGGCTCTACAGCACAGGCTCAAGAGTTGTGGCACATGGGTTTTAGTTGCTCCAGGGCATGTGGGATCTTCCCAGATCAGGGATTGATCCCATGTCCCCTGCATTGGCCACCAAGGAAGCCTTGAACTTGGAATTTTAAGGAAAAAATGTGCTATTTATTACTGATAATCTATGAATATCTACCTGGAGAGACAGTCTGATTCAGAAGTGAGACATAGGAGGTACTGCAATTTCCAAGACCTCACAGGTTGTTCTGAAGACTAATGGTTTATTAAGTATTGAAAAAGTAAATAAGAATTATCAAAAATTTTGTCACGAATGTCAAACTCATCTACCTAGACAGGTAAATCCTCTGGAACTCTTAGGAGAACATCATGCTGAAAGTCAAGTACTGGCTCCAGGGGAGAGGAAGGTAACTTATGTTGATGTTCTTGGTTTCCTCTGAAGAGTTGCTCTCACAACATGTTTACCAGGTCTGTATCTGATGCTGCAAGAGGTTGTATCTCCTGGGAGACATTCTTAGTATAAAAAATGTTAAGTTTATCAGGAAGTTGCATCTTGGTTCCCCCGAGAAGCAGCGGTACCAAAGCTAGACATCTATTTAAAATAAGAAATGACTTTCAGGAAGCCTTTAGAGAGAGATGATCTTTGGGGGCAAAACAATTTTATTGTTATGGTTTGATTTTTTACCTTTGTTCTAATCTAAAATGCAAGCTTCTACAAATGCAGCTGGAAATGTTCCTACATCTTTAGTATAGTTTCACTTTATTCTGTTTAAGAATCAGAGCTTCTGTCACTTCTGTTAATTCTATTTTGAAAGTTACTGTAACCTTAATGAACTTAATTTTTACTATCAAATTATAAAATTTTTCTGACTTGTTAGGTACTGAAGATATTAAAACTGCAGTATATAAAACCAATAGATACTGGTGTGAAGAAGTAAATAAGCACAGTTCCTTATTATGCATGCAGGTTTATAACTCAGTAAATATTATGGGCTCTGCCATCTTGGATTATACTGACTCCCTATAATAACCCCACACTGTTGAGACGTGACTGGCTTCTACATCCTCCTCTAAATAACATCCTCATAGTCTGCCTTTGCCCTTTCCTTTCAAAATGTCATAAAAATTAATTAAGATCATTCTGAACCTGAAATTTAAAAAAAAAAAAAAACCTTTATTTTTGGCTCTGCTGGGTCAGCATTGCTACGTGGGCTTTTCTCTAGCTGCAGCAAGAGGGAGCTACTCCCTCGTTGCAGTGCACAGGTTTCTCACTGCTGTGCCCTTCCTTGTTGTGGAGCATGGACTGTAGGATGCATTGGGCTGTAGGGTGCATGTGTAGCTGCTGCCCGTGGGCTCAGTAGGTGAGGCTCCTGGGTTCTGCAGCACAGTGCTGTGTTTGATGGGCAGGCGAGCATGGCAGAGAGGTGCAGGGACTCACAAGATATTAATGTAATTTGAAGAGTGAAGATCTTTGGCTCTCAAGTCAATTGGTGTCCAAATCCTGCATTTTACATCTGTTGTTTGTGTAACATTGAGCAATTAATCTAATAATATTCATTTTTCTAACTTGTAACCTGGGGATAATAATAATACATACCATTATTCCCTGGTAGCTCAGATGGTAAAGAATCTACCTGCAATGTTGAAGAATCTACCTGCAGTGTGGGAGACCTGAGTTCCATCCCTGGATCAGGAATATCCCCTGGAGAAGGGAAGGGCCACCCACTCCAGTATTCCTGCTTGGAGAATTCTACGAACAGAGGCTATAGTCCATAAGATCACAGAGACTCAGATATGACTGAGTGACTAACGGTTTCACTTTCACCCTCATAACATTGTTGTGGGAATAAAATGAGATAATTCCTGGTGAAGCTTGATAAATGGCACAAAGTAAATTAACTTCAAAAAGGCTTATTATTGCTACAAAATAAAAAAATAAACAAGAAAGTGAGAATATATTGCAGAGATAAGTGGAAGAATTTTTCTGAACACCAAGCTGATGCATATGTACTTTGTAATGAAGGCAAAAATGGTTCTGCATTGCCTTGTTTTCTTTTTTTAACTCTAACTTACCTCATATGGATATTTAATCAAAACAAGTAGAAAAATATTCTAGATGCAAAGTTCTACAAATATTCTAGTCAATGTTGAGTTACTGTCCTTTAATCAATTTGCAATAAACAAGTCATTTCAAAAACACAGAGTCTATTATTATTTTAAAGAATGAGTAAGAGAATACATTCTCTTATCCATATACCTTGAGCCCCACTAATTGCATCATAGAAAAAATATATCTGAGATCCATTTTATTTCGAAAAATCTTCATTTATTCTAGCTCACACACATCAACAAATTAGCATCCGTGCTACAGAATAGAATGGACACAACTTATTAGTCACATAGGATATTGAATTGCAGAAATCTCTTATTTAAACAATAAATAGCATTCAGAATTTCTAGGGTATATCTAACATGAATTGCAGAAGAGTGCTTTAGAGACAAGAGAATAATAATATAATAGAATAAACACAAAGAGTATGTGGATAATTTACTTAGGTATTTCAAAAAGGAGCTGTTTGTATTATTTCTGCATGAATAAGAATGATTGATACATTTATTGTCTCTCTATTTTTTTTAATTTATTTTTTAAATTTTCTTTACTTTATTGTGTTGGTTTTGCCATACAATGTCATGAAACCACCATGGGTTTACATATGCTCCCCCTCCAGAACCCCCTCCCTCCTCCCTCCCGATTCCCTCCCCCTGGGACATCTCGGGGCACCAGCCCCGAGCATCAATCCTGGGCTGGCGATTGATTTCACATATGATAATTAACATGTTTCAATGCCATTCTCCCATATCATCCCACCCTTGCCCTCTTCCACAGAGTCCACGAGTCTGTTCTATACATCTGTGTTCCTTTTGCTGTCTCGCATGCAGGGTTCTCGTTACCATCTTTCTAAATTCCATATATATGCGTTAGCATACTGTATTGTTGTTTTTGCTTCTGGCTTACTTCACTCTGTATAATAGGCTCCAGTTCCGTCCACCTGAGTAGAACTGATTCAAATGAATTTTTTTTTAATGCTGAGTAATATTCCATTGTGAGTATGTACCACAGCTTTCTTATCCATTCCTCAGTTGATGGGCATCTAGGTTGCTTCCATGTCTTGGCTATTGTGAACAATGCGGCGATGAACATTGGGGTACACGTGTCTCTTTCAATTCTGGTTTCTTCAGTGTGTATGCCCAGCAGTGGGCTTGCTGGGTCATATGGCAGTTCTATTTGCAGTTTTTTGAGGAATCTCCACACTGTTTTCCATAGTGGCTGTACTAGTTTGCATTCCCACCAACAGTGTAAGAGGGTTCCCTTTTCTCCACATCCTCTCCAGCATTTATTGCTTGTAGACTTTTGGATGGCAGCCATTCTGACTGGTGTAAAGTGGTACCTCATTGTGGTTTTGATTTGCATTTCTCTGATAATGAGTGATGTTGAGCATCTTTTCATGTGTTTGTTAGCCATTTTTAGGTCTTCTTTGGAGAAATGTCTGTTGAGTTCTTTGGCCCACTTTTTGATTGGGTCGTTTATTTTTCTAGAATGGAGCTGCAGGAGTTGCTTGTATATTTTTGAGATTAATTGTTTGTCCGTTGTGTCACTGGCTATTATTTTCTCCCATTCTGAAGGCTGTCTTTTTACCTTGCTTATAGTTTCCTTTGTTGTGCAGAAGCTTTTAATTTTAATTAGGTTCCATTTGTTTATTCGTGCTTTTATTTCCAATATTCTGGGAGGTGGGTCATAGAGGATCCCACTTTGGTTTATGTCAGAGAGTGTTTTGCCTATGTTGTCCTCTAGGAGTTTTATAGTTTCTGGTCTTATGATTAGATCTTTGATCCATTTTGAGTTTATTTTTGTGTATGGTGTTAGAAAGTGTTCTAGTTTCATTCTTTTACAAGTGGCTGTCCAGTTTTCCCAGCACCACTTGTTAAAGAGATTGTCTTTTCTCCATTGTATATTCATGCCTCCTTTGTCAAAGATAAGGTGTCCATAGATGTGTGGATTTATCTCTGGGCTTTCTTTAGAAGATAGTAAATCAACAGCTTCAAATATATAAACAAAGATTAGTTGGAACTTGAATTTCACCACACAAACAATTTAACATTTGCAGTTAAAAGAGTAGCATTAATATAATTTGGAATTCACTCATTTACTCCAGATATTTAATACCCACAAACTTTTTCTAAAACAAAAATGATGAAAAACAAAGCAGCAAAACTGAGAATATTTGGAGATATAATTGTCACTCAAAATATGAAACAAAATCACCTGGAAAATTTATAGTCAGTAGAAGATCAACATTAAAACCATGGCTTATTCATACAGCAACATTAACAACTTAGAATATTTAATCATGAAATAAGGAACTTCTTTCTTAATAGCAATACTATCTATAAAAAGTAAAATAAGCCTAAGAAAACTATTTAAAACCTATACAAGAGCTAAAAATGTACTGGCAAGTAACAAAAGTATTTAATTAAAAAAATAGCTTCTGTTTCTGCAGTAAGAAAGTCAATATTTCAAATATGCTACATCTCCTTTAAATATATCTGGAAAAAACTGTCAAAGAATACCTATAAAGCAGTGAGGAAGAATGGAGAGTTTGGGAACAGGAGGTGGGGAGGAATATTAGATATGAAGTTTCATTTTAAGTAATTATTACTTACATAGTTTAGTTAAAAATAGATTACAATTGTCTAAAACTTTATCTTAAAAGTAGTATCCCAAATAAGAGAATATAAATTTAATTTGTGGGCCTAAATATTAAATATGATTAATGTATAATTTGCAATAAATGACCAGAAAAAAATTGAAAATTCAATAAGGCATTAATGGACTACCAAGTCCTATTTTTATGTTTTTCATTATTATATTTCTTACTTTCCAAATTATTTCCCATGAGCAGCAAAGCACTCAAAAATGACTATCCATTGAGAATTTACTTTATTCTGCACAACATTAGAAGCACTTTACATGCATATCACATATAATTCTCACAAAAATTCTATCAAATAATATCTAAGTTCCATAAAATTCTAATTCTATCAAAATATTGTCTAATTCTATCTAAATTCTATCTAATTCTATCAAGAGTCTAGATGTAAATTCCATATGTTACTTTTAAAAGCTACTATAATTTTATAAGCTACTATTATAAAAGTTTTAAAGCAAACAACGTGAAATCTTCATGGCGATACTATAGAGGATGATAAGGTAGAATCTAGGTTCTCTGTTAGGAAGGTGTTACATTTTTCCAGGTGAGAGATGAAAGATTGACCTAGAGCAGTGGTAGCCAATATGAAGCTAAATTTAAGAGCTATTTAGGAGGTAGATAAATGGAACTGTTATCATTGTCGGTATTGCTTATTTACTGTTCAACAGGAATCCCCTGACATTTCCACAAATCACCAGAATAAGGTAGAAATAGCCTCATGGAATGATACAGAAGTAAAACTTTGTAAACTTCAATAACTTTTTAACACTGCGGAGTACAATAGAACAAGTACAGATTTTTGTTTTGTCTTTGTGTGTGACTGGGAGAGCAAACTCCTTTTCAGTTTCTGTACTCCCATAATTTGGATTGGTACTTGAAATTTTAAAATTTTCTTTTGCTTGAAAGATAGTATCAGATGCTTGCTTGAAAACCAATGCTGTTGGCAAGTAGCTGGTTATTTTTTTCTGTCTCTGTTTCTATCTCTCTATCCTTTAAAAATCTTTTAAAAAATACACTATGTATATCATAGGAATAGGATATGTTCTATGTATGTGTGTAAAAATTTCTTAAGGCAGCCCAAGTGTCAAACAAAATTGGTGTTATTGGAAAATCAATGATATTTTATTTTAAAATTTTATTTAGAATATGCAATAAAAAATGTAATGTATTGATGTGTATTGGCTGTAAAATCACCATAACTCTTGGCTTCAGACCTGTTGCTTTTTTATTTGGTAACATATGTTGTTCTCTGGAAGATTTTAAGCTTTGTGAGGGTAGAGAATACTTAGCACATGGTTCATGAGCATTCATTTAAAAAATATATGTTAAATTAATGAACATTATGTTTTAAAGTTCATTAGAGTAGTGAACATTGTATTTTTGGAGAATAAGAGAGTCGAGAGAAAAGTATGAGGAAAGAAGGAAGATAGAAATAGAAAAGGAGTGAAGAAGAAGGAAAAGGAAAGAGAGGTACGGGAGAAAGTTTTATAGGGAGAGAAACAACGTAAAGGAAAAAGGAACGGTGGAGGTAAGGATGAGGAGAAAGACAGAAAGAATGCCAGGATGTAATGGAGAATAAGGCTAAGAAACCAGTGGTCAATTCAGCAACCTTCTAGCTGGCCAAGTATGTAATTCAGCTTTTCAAAACATGGAAATAAAATACCCTCATTTTACAAATTTGTAAATGAAACAAAAGAAAAGCACAGAGAAATAAAATATCTTACCCATACTGATTCAAAACTAGATATTGCTACAATGATACTTAGGCCATGTTTACTTTTTAATCTTCTTACCATTGGACTCTGAAAGAGAATCTCTCAGAAGACATGGAAAATCTTCCGCTTGCAACACTATGTAATGTTGCAAGAATTCATTTTCTAAGAATTCTTCATTAAGAAAATACTAGTTGGTGCCTACTCTGAGCCAACTTCTCTCTAGTTAGGAGAGTAAAAATGAAAGCTTGCTATGGTAAGATTTTCATACTATGTGTGAAGTTACATAGTATCATTTAAATCATGATAAAAGTGGATTCTCTTAATTCTAAAGAGTAGAAATCTAAACCAGTAAAATACCAAAACAAAAGAAGATAAGAAATGGAAAACATATGACAAGATGAAAGACTAAAACCTAACTATATCAATATTCACACCAAATGTTAATCTTCTTTTTACTTCAATTAAATAAAAGTCTTGACCTAGCTATATGATACATACTAGAATTATGTTTTAAATATAAATATAATAATTTTAAAAAGAATTTAAATGTATAGACCATGCTATTATAAGTTTAAAAAAAAAGCTGAAGTGACTATATTATGTTAAGATTTCTGAGTAAATGATATTATTGGGAACAATAGGGTCATTTCTCAAAATTAAAGGAGTGAATTTATTAGGAGGAGCCCCAATTATAATTTTTATTTACTTACCTAATAACTGATATGCAAAATATATATATAGCAAAAACTTAAAAGAAAAAAGGAAAGAGACAAATCTACCACAGCAGTCAGGAGATCCAGCACTCATTAATTAATTTGTAAGACAAGTAGACAGAGAAGAATACAGAAGATTTTAACAACACTGTCAGTCTACATGAACTAATTATTTATAGAATACTCCACCCAATAACAACCACATGTACGCTCTTTTAAATTGGAAATGGAACATTTATCAAGAGATGAATATTCTGGGATTGAAACAAGTGTCAATAAATTTTAAAGATTTTGAGCCCAAGTATGTTTTCTGGTTACAATACAATCAAATTAGAAATCAATCAGAGAAAGAACTCTGGAGAAATCTGATGGATTGGAAACTAAACAACACATGCATAGATAACCAGATTAAAGAACCCATTAAAGGGGGAATTAAAAAGTATCATAAATGAATAAAAAAGAAAACACAGTGTATAAGAATTTATGGAGTGCTCTAAAGCAATATTTAAGCAGAAATTTGTAACACTAAGTATCTACATTACAAAAGGAGAAAATTCTTGAATTATGACCTTACCTTAAGACACTAGCTTAAAAAGAGCACATTGAACACAGAGTAAGCAGAAGAAACAGAATAGTAATAATCAAAGAAGAAATTACTAGATAGAAAACGCAAAATGGGAATTCTGAAATATATTTAGTGTCCTGTAATCTCCAACTTGGGAGATTATTTTTTAAAATGAGTGGATTCAGTATTCAGTGTGAGGACTTCCTCTTAATTCCCCAAATTTATAATGGCAGCACATTTACCCACAACATTGGCACCTTAGGTATTTGAGTCTAGAAAGTCTTGTTTAATTTCTCTAAAAACTATATTCCAGGTATCCTGTTGGGCAATGGTGCATGTATAAATGTCTTTAAATAACTTAAAAACTATTTTTTTCACATTCTGCCTTTTAGCCATCTGCTATGGTAGCTGTGCAACCAGTTCCAGAAAATTTATGAGGCCTTTAGGTTTAACTGCTTGACTTCTCTTTGTTCTTGGTTGCTTTCTTCCTGTGGACTGGCAGGTTTTGAATTTCCTGATCTACAAATCACCTACCACTCTTCTGTTTGATTGTTTTACATTTTTTTCAAATGTCTCCTAGTTTCATGAAATATGGACTATATGATCCATCTCTTTACACTCATAACTGTTTGGGTAGTTTACTGGTGGTTTTCCGTTGTCCTGATAAGCCACTTTGTAGAATTTTCCCAATTTCACCTATTGACTATAATTAATATATTCTGTGTGTGTGTGTGTGTGTGTGTGTGTGTGCGCACACACGCTCAGTGATGTCCAACTCTTCGCAACCCCATGAACTATAGTCTGCGATGCTTCTCTATCTGTCGAATTTTCCAGGCAAAAATGCTGCAGCAAAATTGACATCTCCTACTCCAGGAGATCTCCTTGACTCAGGGGCTGAACTCGTGTCTCTTGTGTCTCCTGCGTTTGCTGGTGATTATTTACCACTGTGCCATGAGTTTCATTTAATCCAAAACCGTTTAACAGTCTTTCCTTGTCTCTCTTAACGTAACTGTTTATGTGCTGATTTATTATTTATTTATTACTTCCTTGTTGAAGACTATAACAGCCAATTGTTTTGTAGATTCTTAGTTTGGGTTTTCCAATGTTTCTTCATGGTTAGATTCATGTTATTTAACAAGAATACTGCACAGGGAAGCTGTGTCCTTTTAGGTATATCAGAGCCCAAGGAGTGTATACCTGTATAAGTCACTTTGTTGATGTCAGTTTCATTGTTACTGATATAAAAACATATAAACTTTGATATCTTGATTGAGGTACTGTCTGAACTTCTCCAAATTTCATTTATACCTTGACAAGGAAATAATGTTAACTATGCAATTATTCTGTGAAATAAAAATTTCACCCATTGTGTTTTCTTTTTGGTGAGTTAAGTTTTATTTGTGGCAAAATGCAGACTGCAGCCTGGGAAATAGGACCTCAGATAGCTCTGAGAGACTGTTCCGAAGAGGCAGTGAGGGACGGTCCATACATAAGATTTTGATGAAGGGAGAGCTCAATGCAATCAAAGCGCTTAGTTTACAAAAGGTTTTCTGCTAGGTTTTCTGTTTTTCATGCTGATGCCACCATGAAGGGATTTAATACTTTCCTAGACATGAGGAGATGCAAGGATTGGGATCCTGAAGTCAGTTCCTGAAAATGTCTACCCATCTAAAGACCTGTCCGCCAGTTTCCCTGGTGGAGAGTGCCTCACTCTACACCCTGAGTTCCCCTTGGGGGCATTGAAGGTTGGCAGCAGCAGCAGCAGCAGCAGCACAGGGTTCAGTCTCTGCAGAGGCAGATGGCAAATGCCCTGTTTGTTGTTGTTCAGTTGCTGGCAAGTGATCTTGACAAGTGCCAAATCGTAGTTGACAGAGCCCCCCACTGGTTTTGCATTCATTGTCATTTGCCTCAGCTAATTATTACAATGATTGTTGTAAATTTTTATTTTACTAATATTATCATTTCTTCGACACCTGTTAATTGACATTTGTGGTGTGTGTGTGTGTGTGTGTGTTGTATGTGTGTATATATACATACATACATACATATTATATATGTATTGGGAAATCAGAGAGTTTAATATACTCAATGTATTATGATCCATTATTGTCTTTATTCATTTTAGTTCTCTAAACTGTTACAAACTTGCCAATGAAATCCTACCTACTTGCCTTCTATGTCTTTTGTTATGATCTTAGGATTATAACAAACATTATGTGCGTGTCCTTATTCTTCAGGCACAAGAAGTTGTTTCCGGCACACCTAAAATTCTGTCTTAACCATAGAATCAACCATGGCTCCAAGAACTGGGTTCATTAGTTCAGTAAAGTATGTAGAAAGCAAGATCAGAATTTTTTGCCCTTACTACTGTAGAAATAGCTAAAAATTTGTGTTCATATATGTAGATGTATATGTGTATGAGAACGTTAAAACTGATGAGTTTCTACCGATACCCCTAAATTTTTCATTCAGTAGTCCAAGGTTGTCTCTTGTCTTCCCCATCTGTCCTTTGGCCTTTCTCTTCTCACACTGCTTAGAAACCTGTCCTTTAACATCAAACATTTATTCATTTGCTAGTTCTATGATACTCACAAATTGCAGAATTGCTGAATTACAAAAAACAAAACTTCTAATTAGAGTTCAAGATTTATTTGTAGTTGTCTTTATGCTGACAGTGAATAATCAAATAGTTTTCCTATGTTTAAAACCTACTTCAATTAGTATCTCTTTTTTTTTCTGTGCCATTATAGTATTCACCTGAATTATGAGTAAGTTCATTTGATTCTGTTTGTTTTCAGGATAAAAATTTTAGGCCTGATAATTCTTTTTCAGTATAAAGCATTAGGATGATCATTACTTAACATACACTTTTAAATGATACTTTTATATACCGGTGTATCTATTTCATTATTTCAAAATATTTTTATGTAAAGTTTAGAGTTTAGGTAATATTAGTACAGTCAAATACAATGAAAAAAATTGTACAACTTTCTAACATCAATTTTCATAGTTCCCTGAGATTAATTAAGCATATAGTGATGCCAGTATAATTTTGAATAGCTTTGAAAAAGACCCTGGGGGCAGTGGAAAAGGATGACACAGGGAGAACATGGCAGTGCCAGGCAGGCACACACAGACTTTATAGATGCAGTGTACAGATGGACAGGATCCTCTCCCTTACTAACTCTCTGACCTTCCTTGGCATCTCCTTCCTGCTTCACATCCTTCCCCACCAAGCTAGGCTCCACACTGGAGGACCCATGTCTCCTTTTTTTGTCTTCTGTGAAGAAGGCAGGACCTATGGAATGAACAGAGACTTTTGAGGACCTTCAAACAACCATACCCCTTCCTCACCCCCAGCCCAGAACCTTGCCCTGCCTGCCCACACCCTGCAGTCCGCACCTATCCTTTGGGCCTTTTCCAGTGCTTTGGCTGAAAATTTCGTACTCAGCTCTTGGTCTAAACAAATAAATCAGAGGTTAAAACATTTTTAAAGTGATTTTTTTTTAATTAGAGTATTTGGATCCCCTGTATCTAGCTAGATTTTTTAAAATTTTATCTTGAAGGTACAGAGTCTTAATTTGATAATCTGTTGCTGTTCGATCTTAGCACAGATTTCAGGAAAAAATAATAAGTTTTTGCATGTACTAAATTGATTTTTTTTGCAATATTCTGACATGTAAATTAAGAGAAAGCACTACCTTATAGCTGAATAAGAACAGATGCATGTCATGAATATAACAAAATAGAGAAGCAGATGGTATACCACATCTATAACATCTTAATTCAACCCTTTTTAGATTATACAATTACCACAGCAAATGTACTATATTTAACTGATTTTCTTAGAATCTGCAGGTTCCTTAAAGAAACAAAATGGCTTTTTGAAAGTGCTGCAAATGTATACATATACACAGTGTTTTGTTGTTATTGTTGATGGGATGCATTAACTTTCCAAATTAAAAATTAAAAATAAAACACATATCCACATTATATTTTTCTAATTTCTGTGAGGCAATGTAGTTGATCTTCTACTAATCAATGTAAGTGCTAAATTTCATGGGAAAATATTTTTCTATTGCACGCAGAAGAAGATACTAACCCCCCCACATATATATATCCTTATCATCCCCCAAAGGAACATATGCAAATTCATTTGCTTTGCTGTGATCTACTTTTATGAACATGTTTTAAATGTACTCATTTTACCACTTATTCTGAGCAGAGCACTTTGTTGCATACATTTGAAGAGCAAATTTCAATGAAGAAAAAGTTAAAGAATTAAAGCAATTATATAAAAGTTAAGGATGACTGAAATCCTCTCAGGCTGTTGAAGACCAAGAAGGATTTAGTCTTGGATTATCCAGATTGATAAAATTGACTAAATAATTCCTTAATTCTCCATTTGATTGTTATTGTGTGATTACAGACTTAAATTAAATTAATGTTCATGCCAAGTCTGGACAATTGGGGTTACCAAATCCTCTTTTCTTCTGTACACATCTTGTCTGATACTTTTCAATTTCTCTAGTTCTCAATTATAAATAGATGGATAATTTTGTAATATAGTCTAATAGCTAATAAACTATTTGCAACATTGGCAACGCCTAATTGATTTAAACTTTTCATCTAGTTCATTGTTACATTATTGGCTAACTTATAGAATCATCTGAGTCATCAAGCAAAAGTTACTTTTACAAAATTAACCTTCTGGTGTTTAAATTAAAAGCATATAAGTATGTTAAGTGGTCTCATGATAGTAGAATCTCACTGTGATCAATGTTGTGAAAAACATGATCTTTGCAACTACTTTAGATACTTTATTTTTAAGTCTATGTATGTAATTTCAGAATTCTTCTTACTGTAAGTAGACGAATCTATATAAGTTATGTATGTAGATGAACACATGAGAAATATAGGTAGAACATATCAGTAGGTGGACATATTAGAAAATATCTTTCAGTACAATCCATTCCTGAATGGATTGGGTTCTTAATAAAAGAAAGGAAAATAATAAAATATAAAATAAACCAATAATAAATAGATACAATAAAAATCAATTAAATAAATAATAAATAAAATAAATATAAATTAAATAAAAGAAATTGAATATGAGATACTTTTATAGATTTATAGACATACAAAGAAATTCCAGTTATAAAATGATATATTTTTGAGGCAAGGCTACATCTACAAATATTAAATTTAATCTTGGAAATTTTTTTTTTTATTGTTTTTGCCATACAATGCCATGATATCACCATGGGTTTACATATGCTCCCCCTCCAGAACCCCCCTCCCTCCTCCCTCCCTCCTCCCTCCCCCCGGGAAATCTCTATGCACCAGCCCCGAGCATCAATCCTGGGCTGGCGATTGATTAGACATATGGTAATTAACATGTTTCAATTTTTTTATGTTGTTAGACTTATTGCTTGGGAAATATTTTGAGTGTTTTGATCATTTTAGTTAAAGTTTACCACAAGAATGCAAAGTATGATAGTCACAGAGGGAGAAGGCTGATGAGCCAGATTAAAAAGCAGTCAAACCAATAATTAAATTATTAGCCTAATCTTATCTCTTTTAGTATTAGTATTTCTTTAAAAATGTTCACTTCAGAGTGTTAATAGCTTTTTTACTACAGTGACACTTGCAATTATAGATAAGGTAGGCAAGCCATATTTGTACGTTAGTAGGGTCTTTAACCAGAAAATAGTGTTGTGCTAATATCATTTTATTTAAGAATATAGGCTATTATCAGATATTTATTTTAAAGTATAAAGTGATTAATCATGCCAACTTAGCATATGAAACAATTATAGAGTCATCCAGCAAGCCAGTCTTTTTCATGTTTGTATAATGCTTTTCTAAATTAAAAATATAGTGGGGCTTGGAACATAATTCAGATAATACAAGGCAAATCACACACACAAAACTAAAGAAGAGATACTATTTGTGGGTAAAGAATTTTCGGTTTAGAAAATTACAGGCGATAATTATATTTATAGAAATAATGCCTCCTATGCCTTCTGCACTCAAGGCAGAGTTGGAGATTAAGCCACACAAAATGGATTCCTCTGAAATATGAAAAGACACATTTGAATACATGATTTAATCATGCAAATTCAAATCAAATTATGTTCTGTTTTATGAATTAAATAGAGCCAGGGATTATGCCGGTACTATGGTATATACTATCTAATTAAATGGGGGAGTTCAGTCAACACTGAATGCAACACAGAACACAAATAAGCATAGCAGGGGGAAGGAATATAATGATATGTATTTGCTCATCAAATATTTATTCCAGACCCTCCGCCCTGCCAGAGCTCCATACTATGTCCATCATGGTTAGATTCAAAAATAATTAAAACGAAAGCCTGTCACTGGAAAAACATTGTGACAAAAATGAGGAACATGGGAAGTGCTTTGGGAAAACAGAGAAGACAATTATAACTAAGAATCAAAAAGAGTAAAGTCAGAGGGAAAACAGGCAGAAAAACCTGTATGAATTTGAGAGCATTTTTCCGCATCTTTGCAGATAGGAAACATGACATATAAAAGTGGAGATAAAGGAGAAATGAGAATACACACCCTGAAATAAAAAATAAGGAATTTAGGCTACAGAGGTAAAAACGCATAAAGTTTGTAAAAGAAAGGAATGTGTTTCATATTTTTCTATTATTATTTAGTAAAGTCTGTTTTTTAAAGTGTAGGACTTTCCAAAAACTCAAAACTATTAGTTGGGATTAAAAGTTTCAAGATGAGTAAAAGCTTTAATTAATGCTTTTATTTTGGACACATGCTATTTATTTCCACCAGGAATAACCCTTAACCCTTCTCCTGGTTAAACAGTATACAAGCCAGGGCTTCAAGAATATGTGGCCTGTGCAATAGCACTTTTAATAAGGGTCCCTGAAATTTCATTTTGCACTGGCCTCCCAAAATTGTGCAGCTGTTCCAGAAAGCACACTTAACCTTTGAGGGGAAACATACAGCTTAGCTCCAATGAGTGGGTCCTGACTTACTTGGGACTGTTAGCAGAATCATATTCCCCTAGAAGTAGAGATTCAGCCTGATGATCAGGCTGTGAAAGTCAGACCTAAGCTACCTTCTTTTTAAAATACAAAGAACTCTTTAGTGTTCTGAGATTTCTAAGGTTTCTTTTCTCCATTGAATGAGAAGCGACAGGGACGTTAGCTAGATCTGGAACTAACCACTGGGGCCAGGATGAAAAAGCCCATGTGAGACGCAAGCCCACACAAAGGGAAGGGTAGACCTGAATCTAGTCTACAAGCCCGGTTCCTGAAGCAGTATTTGAGATCTTAGAATGAACTGCATGTGAAGCCTGCCTCATGACTGAACATTTGAAATCGAGACAGTGAATTCCCCAGCTGGCTTCAGCCACATTTGAGTCATTTCATTAACCCTTGCAGCAGAACGCATCCATATAAAACAGTGTTCAACAGAAGCACAATAGAGAATAAGCTTCTTTTTTTCTTAATTTTTTTTTTTTTTGGAAAATCTCCTCTATAAATATTATGGTTGTGGTCACTCAAATTATAATTCAGATTATTCCAGTGATAAAAATGCAATGTATAAAAGGACTACTAAGGTTGAAGTAGTTTCTGTCATTTCACTTTAAACCATTTTTTAAAATGTTTTCAACATCTGTGTACTTTCTCCCTTACAAAATACATTTATTATGTCCCTGCTAGGGGGATGGTGATTTATTAAGAGATCATCTATAAGTGTGGTACTCTACTAGTTTCGGCGCCCATTCAATGAATGTCTTTACTAGGTTAAATATAACTGATTTCTTGATTAATGTCATGAAAAGGTAAAAAAAAAAAAAAAAAGCTTTACTACAGTGGAGGGATACATCCATCACTTTTTTAGCATAAGATGTCTGTCATTCTTGAAAGGAAAGGTTTTTTTTTTTTCTTTTTACTTCCATGTCATGCTAATATTTATCTTGTTCTATTTACTTCACTGGTTTTATGAATATAGCTAGGCAAAAATGGCCTGTACAAAAATTTAACTAGGCTATGAACCTGGAAGTTGAAATTCTGTGATATGCAATTCACGTATTTTCAAATCTATTACTATATGACATTTTTCAAATCTCAAAGTGCCATTGATTATAAGATGCACCATTATTTATAGGGGCTTCCCTGGGAGCTCAGATGGTAAAGAATCTGCCTGCAATGCAGAAGACCCAGGTTTGATCCTTGAGTTGGGAGGATCCCTTGGAGGAGGAAATGGCAACAGACTCCAGTATTCTTGCCTGGGAAATCCCGTGGACAGAGGAACCTGGTGGGCTGCAGTCCAGGGGGTCACCAAGAATCGGACACAACTGTGTGACTAACACACAGTTTATATAACACTAAGAAATGGAAAAAATGCTACTGAGTAAAACTGAATCACTTATAAGTGATGTTGCTCCATCGTGTCTGACTCTTGCAACCCCAAGGACTGTAGCCCACCATGCTCCTCCATCCATGAAATTTTCCAGGCAAGCATACTGGAGTGGGTTGCCATTTCCTTCTCCAGAGGATCTTCCCCACCCAGGGATGGAACCTGGGTCGCCCGCATAGTAGGCAGACGCTTTACCATCTGATCCACCAGGGTAATCATTTGTAAGACTCATTAAATGGGAAAACTATACACAGAGGAGCCAAGGAAATATTATTAAAATGGCAAATTGTTATTCCCGATAGCAATATATAAGGGGCCAGTTTCTCTTTGTTTAACTCAGTACCACATGTTGACTGACTTTAATTTTTGCTCTATTTACATTGTTCTCCTTACTGAGGGATTAGAGCATATTTTCATGTATTTATTATCACTTGTGTTTCTACCCTATGTGTTGCTCATTATCTTCTGCATATTTTTATTGACATGTTTTTTCTCTTGTTTTTGGAATTTATTGTTTTTATTTATGCATGTTGTAATCATTGTCCAGTTTTTAGCTGAACCATTCAACCTGTTCTGAGGAATCTAAGTTCTTTTTCTTAAGACTTTATTTTCTTAGAGATAGGTTTAATTTTACAACAAAATTGAGAGTAAAATACAGAGATTTATATATACCCTATGACCCTATTGTCCCTATATAGGCATAGCCCCTCCCATTAACAACACCACTCACCTCTCAATCACATTTTTTTTTTAAACAAGGATGATCTACATTGATATGTAATCACCTCAACTCCATAACTTACCTTAGGGGATTCATTCTTAGTGTTACATTTAGGTCTCTGTTCTATTTTGATTTAATTTTGTGGAGGGTATAAAGGCTATGTCTAGATTCATGTTTTAGCATGTTGATACCCAGTTGTTCAGCATCATTTGTTGGAGAAACTATTATTGACTTGTTACATTGCGTTTGATCCTTTGTTGAAGATGTTGACATTATATATACATATGTATATTTTTTTATAAGATGACGTTGGTTTCGTGTGTACAACATTACATTTCTACTTCTGTATACACTACAGCATGTTCACCATCAAAAATGTGTTTTCTATCTGTCACCATACAGTTGACCTCCTCTATCCATTTCTCTTCCTCCCTACCATTTCCCCCACTGGTAACCACTTCTCTGTTCTCAGTATCTATGCATTTGTTTTTGTTTGGCTTATTCATTTCTTTGTTTTTCATAGCCTGCCTATGAATGAAATTGCAAGGTATTTGTCTTTCTCATTTGATTTATTTCACTTAGGATAATACTGTTGAGGTCCATCCATGATGTCACAAAAAGCAAGATTTCATTTTTTTATGGAAGAACAGAATTCCATTGTATATAAATACCACATCTTTATCCATTTATTCATTGATGAGTACATAGGTACATCAGCTTTCATATCTTATCTATGGTAAATAATGTTTCAATAAATATAGGGGTGCATACTTTTTTTTATTAGTGATTTCATATTTTTGGACAGATATCTAGAAATGAAAGTTCTGGATCATATGGGAATTGTATTCTTAATTTTTTAAGAAATTCCCATACTGTTTTTCAATGTGGCCTTACCAATTCATGGGACTTCCCCAGTAGCACAGACAGTAAAGTGTCTGCATGCAATTTGGGATCTAGTTTCCATCTCTGGGTTGGGAAGATCCCCTGGAGAAGGAAATGGCAGCTCACTCCAGTAGTCTTGCCTGGAAAATCCCGTGAGTGGAGGAGCCTGGTAGGCTACAGTCCTTGGGATTACAAAGAGTTGGACAGGACTGAGCAACTTCACTGGTTACCAATTCATATTTTTATGGTTTCAGGTCTTACATTCAAGTCTTTAATCCATTTTGAGTTTAGAATATGGTGTAAGATGGTGGTCTAATTTCTGTCCAGTTTTCTCAACACTACTATTGAAGAGATTATTCTTTCTCCAATGTATGTTCTTTCCTCCTTTGTCATACATTAATTGTTCATATAGGTGGGGGTTTATTTTGGGATTCTTAATTCTGTTCTATTGACCTATGTATCTGTTTATCTGTCAGTACCATGCTGTTTTGATTATTTCAGCTATGTAATACAGTTTGATATCAGGGAATATGACACCTCCAGCTTTGTCCTTTTCTCTCAGGATTGTTTTGGTTGTTCAGAAATTTTTGTGGTTCTTCATGTATTGTAAATTTTAGATTTTTTTCTGTTTCTGTGAAAAATGTCATTGAGATTTTGATAGGGATTTCATTCAATCTGGAGACTGTTTTAGATAACATGGATATTTTAACAATATTAATTCTTCCAATTTGTAAGTATGGGGTAACTTAACATATATTTGTGTCTTCCTCAATTTATTTCAATGATGTCATAGTTTTCACTGTACAAGTTTTTCACCACCATGGATATATTTATTCCTAGCTTATTTTATTCATTTTTTTGTGCTTGTAAATGGGATTGTTTTCTCAATATCTCTTTCTGCTAATTTATTAGCATATAAAATGCAACTGATTTTTTTTAAGTTTTATTTATTTTTTTAATCATAAAAGTATAATAACACATTTACAGGAGACATGGAAAATACAGAACAAAGTTACATGTAATTCCACTATATATTACAACTATTTTGTAAGTAGTTAAATTAAGACTTTTTGTTGGGAGTTTCAATATCAAACTCTCAAAAGTTAACTGAATGAACAGACAAAAGTACAAGGATATAGTATACCTAAAAAGCACTATGAACCAATTCAACATAACAAAGATTTATACAATTTTCACACAACATTAGGATACAATTTCTATTCAAGTTCCCATAGGCTATAAACCAGGGGACACTGGAACATATCCAAGGACATGAAACAAGGGAAATGCAACTGATTTTTTAAGTTGAATTTGTACCTTCAACTTGACTGTATCTGTTTATTATTTCTAATAGTGTTTGGGTCGAGTCTTTGGTGGTGGTTTAGTTGCTAAGTTGTGTCTGACTCTTGTGGACCCTCTAGACTGTAGCCCACCAGGTTCCTCTGTCCATGCAATTTTCCATGCAAGAAGACCAGAGTCTTTAGTTTGCCTGTATATAAAAGCATATTGCCCACAAATGGTGGCAGTTTTACTTTTGCCTTTCCAATTTGGATTATGTTTCAGGTGTTTGCTCTAGATTTTTGTTTGTGTTTACCTTTACATATGTATAAAACACTTTTTAAATATAATAGTTTTTTCTGTTGATAAAATCTTATCTTCATTTGACTATATGGATTTTGGTTTTCTTTTTCCTCTTCCTCTTTGTGTTTTGGTGTTTCAAATTATCCTTTCTTATGTTATGAATTTGTTACAGAATTGAAGGAATTTTACTGCTTCCCTGCTTTTAACTTTTATATTATAGTTTAAAAGTCTATCTGTTATAAAGCTAGGAATTTTCTGATTCTGTTTGTCTACCTGGCATCTTACTCAAAGTTTTATGTACTTTTACCTTTTTGTTTCAGGTGGAGGAGCTCCTTTCAACATTTTTGTAAGTCAGGTCTAGTGTTAATGAACTCCCTCAGCTTTTGTTTGTCTGGCAAAGCCTGTGTTTCTCATTCATCTCTGAATGATAACTTTGCTAGAGTATTCTTGGTTGACAGTTTTTATCCATCAGTATTTCGAGAATGTCATTCTACTTACTCCTGGCCTGTAGAGATACTGCTGAGAAATCTACTGATAGCTTAACTGGAGTTCCTTTGTAGGTTACCATCCTTAATTACCTTTAAGATTCTTTCTTTGTCATTGACTTTTTGACAGTTTTAATGTAATATGTCTTGAAGAAAATCTTTTTATGTTGAGGTAATTTGATGTTCTCTTAGCTTTATGGACTGGTATATCCAGTTCTTCCTTCAGGTTTGGGAAATTTGCAGTTATTATTATTATTTTTTTTAATAAACTCTCTGCTCCCTTCTCTTGGGAAACCTATAATTCTACTGTCGCCCTTATTAAATGAATTGAATAGTTCTCTTATAATTTCATCATTTAAAAATATAATTTTCTCTCTTCTACCTGTTTTATTTCTATTTCTTTCTTCAAGCTCATGAATTCTCTCTTACACATAGTCTGTTATATTCCAAGTGTTTTCTAATAATTTTTAGAATTTCACTCTTGTGGTAAATTATTATTTCTATTAATTATTGTTTTTCCTGAGCTTATTGAACTGCCTTTCTGAGTTTTCTTACAGCTTGTTGAGTTTCTTTATGACAGATATTTTGAATTCTGTTATCACTTACATTAAAATATTCTATGACTTTAAGTTGGTTTTCTGGAGAGTCAATATTTCCTTATGATTCAGTGTTGCTGTGGTTTTTTATGGTGTTTGATGAGTTGATTCTCTGCCAGCACACGTGAAGTAGCACACATGTTTCTTCTTTAGATAATTTTTTAAAAATTATTTTCCCTTGATTTCTAAGATTGAGCAGGTTAAGAATTAGAAGCCATTCTTTTGATTTCAAGCAGGTGGTGATATGGCACAAGTGTTTGGCTTCTACTATCTGAGCTGCCTTTGGTTGAATTTGAGAATTGGTACTTGCCACCCTCCATCACCTCTGCTGGAGGTATAAACTTACGCACTCATTTCTGCTTCTCCTGCCTCTTGGATCATTGTTGACAAGCTGCTGCTGCTGTTGTCATTGAGGCACCAGGACACTGGGTGCTTCCACTGTATCCAGAGTCTCTTGAGTCTCAGGCTCACTTGCCATGGGCCAGGGAGAGGATGGGGTGGCAACTAGAACCATAGGTGCTTCTGCCATGTCTGCGGTTATCGGGCTTATGTGCACCTCCACGTTGTGTTTGGGGCCAGAGTCATGGAAGCCTTGATGACCGGATGGGGAGTCACTCTGCCCAGTCCACACTGGTTGTGAGAGAAACCAGAGTTTTGTGTGCTGTCCCCACCCCGGCCACATGCTACCAGATTCTCTGGTGCTGCAGGCTCAAATGCAGGGGCTGGGGGTCCGGGCTCACAGGCACCACCTTTGCTGTCCCCTGACTCTGCCTCCTCTACATGTTCTGGTCCACCCACCTTTGAGGGACTGGGGTGTGCAACTCTCCAACATCCTGGTCTGCTGGGCAGAAGCACCTTGGTTGAGTTATACGTGATTTACTGGCTGTAGATTGAAGAGGAAAGAAAAATGTCAGTGCTGGCATTAATCTCCACAGTTGACTTTATTTATGGGGATCTATTTCTAGGCCCTCTGTTCTGTTCCATTTATCTCTGTGTCTCTCCTTTCACCGATTCCACACTGTCTTGATTACTGCAGCTTAATAGTAAGTCTTCGATCAAGTAGGATTGGTTAGTCCTCCAGTTGAGGTTTTGTCTTTCAGTGCTGGGCTGACTATTATAGGTCTTTTGCCTGTTCATGTGAACTTTAGAAACAGTGTGTTGGTATTCACAAAATAACCAGGAGTTTTGGTTGAGATTGCCCTGGAAAAGAAGTTTTTCATATTAAGGTAGTCAAATTTGCATGTTAAATGATTTTACTTTTGTGTTCTATTTAAGAAATGCTTCTGTATCTTCAGCCCATAAATAATATTCTCTTAAATAGAAATAATTTTAATGTCATCTTTTTATTTAGGTCATCTATCTCATGTTAATTTGTTTTTATATGTGTGTAATGTGAGGTGAGAATTGCCTTTTCATTTCTTTTCCCCAGTGGAAAAATCCAATCACTATTTGCTTACTAGATCACCACTCTCAGTGATATGCCATCCTACTACATCATAAATCAAGGTTTTACATACGCTTCTATCTACTGTTTTTTTTATTCTATGCCATTGTCTGAATTATAAATTCCTATATCAAACTTTCATATATTATTTTGTAGCTTTACAGTTAGTCATAACATCTGTTGGGCAAACTCCTAATATCGATCATTTTCAGAAACAGATTTTGACTCTTCTTGGTTCTTGGTACTGTATGTTTCATGCTCCATGGAGAATTGTTTTGGAATATTTTTGTTTGTTTGAAATTTTTTTCTTAGCAAGTCAGTTTGGAGAGAATGGTTATCTTTTTAAGATATTGAGTTTTCTAATACATCAACATTATATTCAGATTCCTTTAATGTTTTTAATTAATTTATATTTCTCTCCAAAAATAGCTTTTTCATTGTCTATGAAATTCATTCCTATATATCTTGAATGTTTTGTGTCTGTTGTAAATTTTAAATATTTGCAAAACAATTTTATGAACATTTGTTTGATATGATAACGCTGGTATGTAGAAATTCAGTGAGTTTGTGCAGTGATCCTGGGTCCATTAATTGTGCTGAGCTCTCCTATTAATTTTAATAATTTATAAATTATTTTCTGTTCTGTATGTGGACCAACTTATTTCAGAAGAAAAGATTTGCAAGAATTACTGTTTTCAATATTTTATTTTACTTTTTAAGTCTTGATTAAATTTTGTTATTATAGTGTTTCTGTTTTATGTTTTGGTTTTTTGACCATGAGGCATGGACTATATATAGCCCATCAGGCTCCTTTGTCCATGGAATTCTCCAGGCAAGAATACTTGAGCGCATTACCATTTCCTTCTCCAGGTGATCTTCCCAACCCAGGGACGGAACCTGGGTCTCCTGCATTGCAGGCAGTTTCTTTACCACCTGAGCCATGAGGAAAGCCCCTCCATTGGATGGAAGAGTCTTAACCACTAGACTGCTAGGGAAGTCCCTCAATTAAAACCAGTCAAAAACCCAGCTTCTAATTCCTAACCCAAACAGCGAGTAGGAAAATATCTCTCAATCATTTATGTGTTTCATGTATCTTTTCCTTACCTGCTCAAAGTCTGGAAAGTTTATATGCTTTAAAGAAAACAGAAGAATCTAAGTCATTTATTCATTGTCCCAGCCCACATGGATCCTTGAAATCTTCTGTTCAGGCTACAAACAGTAGTTGGGAAGCTGCCAAGCCTCAGAATTCTGGCATTAGATTCCATAGAGATATCCCACATAGCCTTTTACTGTGAGTACTTGTTCCCTTCTCAGCATACTTCAGAGAACCATGTAAATGCTTCCGACATTCTTGGACCCTTTCCATATCTATTGAAATCCAAAATCTCTCTTCTTTGCTATTCTCAAGTGCTATGTTTTCTGTCCTGCACAGTATCCCCACCTCTGCACATCATTCTAGCATAATCTTTTTAATGGATTTTAGGTTTATGGGAGAATTTTAAAAGCTGCTGATTTCAAATAACTTTTGGCTTTACTTTGTTTTTCATTGTGTGTTTGTGTTTCCTAGGGAGTAGGGTGTCATGGAGGAGAAGGGAACTGAGAGTAGACGTATTGCTTGTAAATCACATGGGTTTGTTAGAGCATTAATTTGTATCTTAAACTGTATGACTACACTTATAATGGGAATTTGTTGGTGAGGGTCAGGAGGGTTGAGATATGAATCACTCATATCTATGTTGTTACATGTATCTCTCTGTGCTCTTTCATTGCTGCTGTAACTACTTACCACAGACTTAGTGGTTTAAGTTGCATTATCTTACAAGTCTACATGTCCAAAGTCCAAGGTCAGTCTGTTGGACTAAAGTCAAGGTGTTGGCAGTGCTGGTCCCTTTGGGATTCCTTGACTCTTGGCTCTTTCTCCACATTACACCAACCTTTTGCTTCTGTCATCACATCTCTTACTACTCATTCTGATCTCCTGTCTCCCCAGGTAATCCAGGATAATCACCCAATCTCAAAAGCTTTCATATAATTCTGTCTGAAAATTTCCTTTTGCCATGTAAATTAACTTTCACATGTCTGGGGCTTAGGGCACACATATTTTGAGGAGATACTTATTTGACTTGCCACAACTAACTGACTATTGAATGTCATTACTTTCATGATTCATAGAAATTTCAACTAGAAAAAATTTAATGTTTAACATTAATATTCTGATGAAATTTCCTTCTATATATCCCTGTTTATAAAAACAACTTCTCAACTAGTTGCTAATCATCATCCTATATTCTTTTCCCCACATCCAGTAATTTTCTAAGTCAATTGTCATTTTCTTTAAAAAATCTGCTCAATTCACCGCTTGTTTTAATTATCATTGAATTTTGTTTTTGATTTTTTTTATCACCTCTTACTCATTTATTGTAATAACTTTTTGCAGGTTTCCTGCCATCTAGACTCACCTTCCCCAATTGTTTAACACCACAGTAATCAGAGTGATTTCTCTATGACATCATCTGGTCACGCCACCTTTTTTCCCCAAAGAAAATATTAAGATCTGAAGTGGAATTGTGCAATAGCTTCCTGTTGTGTATAGGTTAAAGGTTGAATGTCTGAAATTGATTGACATGGCCTTGTCTAGACTGCATAGACTGTGATAATACTTCCTAGACTGATGGCATCATGAAACTTCAGACTTCCCACTGAACTGAATATCCACAACACAGACACCAAGTCTCCTTTTGTTTCCTATTGAATTTCCAGTGACTGACACAGTAGGTGACAAATGCACTCTCAATTGTTTCATAAAGGATTGAAGGGCTTTTAAAATCTGGTCTTACTCATTTAAGCTTTTCCTTTTTCATTTACACACACACGCATACACACATCATATTTTGCTGAATTGTTGTTTTGCATCAAATTTTACATTGTTTTTTGGGTGCCTTGCTTTCTTTTCCTCCTTTACTCAATGGGGGTTTCTAATAATTTTGGTCTGAAGTGTCCATTTCTAATTAAACATAAAATAAAAATGAACATGCAAAAATGTGCAACCATTGAAACAATTCTGTGCCTTCTAAAGGCAGCTTCCCATCTTGTTGAATTATATACAGATCCACAAATGCTAAGCTAAATGTTTCTAGTTCATTCTTTATGTGTGTGTAATACTAAAGAATGCACAACCAAGGGGTTCAGTTTACCGATAATTGAGTGCAAGACTTCAATACTTGTATTAGATTTCCTCTGTGTCCATAATAGTCACGTCACACTTACTGACTTCAAATGACAAAAATTTATTATCTCATAATTATGTAAGTCAGGCTTTAAGTTTAGTATATTTGGTTCCTCTGCTCTTGATTTCAAGAGGCCAGAATCAAGGGATCAGCTGAGTATGGTCCTATGAAATGCACTGAAGAGAACCTGTTCATAAGTTCATTCAGGTTTTTGACCAGATTGTTGTTGATGTTGCAGTTATGGAACTGAGGTTTCCGTTTCTAGCTGATGTTTGCTTCAAAAGGCTGCCTGCTTTTCTTGTCATACTTTCACATAGTCTGCTTACCAACTGCTGCTTCTCCTTCTGTATCATCTTTCCTGACTTCTATACATACTGCTTGAGCTAACTCTTCTGCCTTCTGTCCTGCTTTTTAAAGGGACTTGTGATTGCAGAAGGTCCCCCTAGATTATCGAAAATAATCTCCCTATTGTGTTGTCAGCTGATTAATAACCTTAATATAGTATTCATCTATGCCCACTTTCCCAGGTGGTGCTAGTGGTAAAGAACCTGTCTGCCAATACAGGAAACTCAAGATACACGGGTTCAATCCTAGGTCAAGAAGATCCCATGGTGGAGGTTATGGCAACCCACTCCAGTATTCTTGCCTGGAGAATCCCACAAAAAGAGGAACCTGGCAGTCTATGGTCCATTGGGTCTCAAAGAGTTGGACATGAAGCGACTTCGTTCTTCCTCTTCTTCATCAGCAAAGTTACTTCCCAACAATACCTACATTAGTGTTTGATTGAAAAATAAAGGTGAAGCAGTCTTGTAGGGAGAGGAGTAGCATTAGAATTATGCCTGCACAGTACTGAAGAGGGAGAAAGAAATTCTAACATATTGTTACAGAGGAACATCAAGAAATCTTTGAAATGTTCAGGTTACTGTCTATAAAAGTGAGACAAGAGCTACAGGCTCTAGAAAAAAATAATGACAGTTTTGTTAAATAATAGAAACTTAAAATGTCCTTCTTTATTTCTTCATTATTAAGATAGTTTATTTTTTTTTCTCTCCCTTGTCTCCTTTCAGGAATTAATAGTAAGCTGGTTTAAATTACAATTATCTCAGTGTTATCTTTACAAACTCATAAAAAATGGAAAAACTGAAGACACAGCATTCTAGTCTGCTGCAGGCTTGAGCAAATCAGGAAACCAGGTGGGACCAGTATGTGTTGGGAGCCAGTGAGAAAAGAGGACAACAGATTGTGTGCCTGAGGCCTTCAGGAGCAAAGAGAAACCCTATCTGGCAGCCCAGCCATGAAAAGTTATTCAGTATCAGAAGCAACATTTTGTTTTTAAGATTTAATTACCTCAAACCAAAAATTTTAAGTTTTTTATTGGTTCTTTGATATTTTTGATAGTCTGGTTTCTTGCCTCACAAGTTCAAATGATCAAAGGAAACATGTAGTCTGCTTGATTTTTATAAAGCTGGATGGATGTAGACAGCCCTGGTAACTCAAACTGTAAAGAATCTGCCCACAATGCAGAAGACCCAGGTTCAGCTCCTGGGTCAGGAAGATCCCTTGGAGAAAGGAATGGTTTCCCACTCCAGTATTCCTTCCTGGAGAGTTCCATGGACAGAGGAGCCCGGCAGGCTACCTTCCCTAGGGTCTCAAAGAGTTGGACATGAGCAAGTGACTAACCAAGTATAAGAATATATCTATATATAGATTATTACATTATTTTTAAAATATATTCTGAAATTTGGTATTTACATATAAAAAGAATACAATTTTCTTTAGTATCTTTTTATACTACTTCATGACTTCTAAATTTTCCTATGTATAAAATAAATAAGCATTATTTTAAATTAATAATTAAATAGCTGCTAACAACTTACCTTTTTTGCATTATTGGTAACATCTATTATTTTTCCTCTTCCTACTTCCTTCCCACTTTATTTTCTGGTTCAGTGTAAAGTGTATCTGGAGGCTCCAAAATTTACCACATACTGCAATATAAAAATGAATGAGGCAGTCCTAGACCTTGTTAATATCGTTTATGATGGAAAGATAGGCCCAACAAATTTCAATTCACTGTGTACAGAAAATGTGACAAATGAGGAAGCTTCTATAAGTCAGCATGAAAAGATAAGGAGTGTACAGAATGTAAAGTAACCACCCAGTAGTTGGACTGGCTGGTGGAAAAGGTTTATTTTACAGATCTCCTCTTGAAGGGTGATTTAATCCATATATTTTTGAGGTTGAATTTTGATGCATTCTATTTGGTGAGATTTATCCTGGTATCAGATACCTCATTCCTGCAACAATAAAGTAGTTTTGCCCTGGAGGAGGAAGGGACACTTTTTGGTGTAAGTTACTTATCCAACTGGCCAAGAGCATCCAATTGTCCAAGGATACCTTTTCTTGGTATCTATTCTACTTTTCTTCTCATGATAATGGTAGCCAACAAAAATAGTTTATATTAGCTATACCACCCCTGATCTCTGTTAACCTGATTCAATACTTTTTCAAAGAGATGACATAAGCAAAAGCATTGAGATTTTTGTGCAAACCTGGATCCACATGAGAGATAATCTTCTCTTCCTACCATGACACATCAACATGCATAATCAAAAATAAAAATATTAGATTCATGCAAATAATTTCCATGGTCCCCCTGCCCACTTTCTATTATATTCCTTTCCAATAGAGAAATTAAAGGGCAGCCACCACTATTATGGAAGATTAAACAATTTTTTCAGGCCTGTGTGGAATCACCCTGAGTTTATTATCAGTGATAATATTGGTTTATATTGGTGCTGATATGCAAAGTGCTAAGTGGTTAATGCCCATATACATTGCTTTACTTTTTTCTTACATGGAGGAGGAGGAGGAGGGAGTAAAATACTACAAAGAAAACTGTGTTTCTAGTTGGAGCATGCAGGGTCTATTCCCTGACCAGGGATCAAACCCAGGCCCCTTGCATTGGGAGCTTGGAATCTTAGCCACTAGACCACCAGGGAAGTCCCCTGTACTTTTACGTGAATCATAAAACATGCTCCTAATTATAGCTGTGGTGATAATTAAGGACAATGCAGCTTTGTTACTTCTCCCACCAGTTTCCCGGCATGTGATAGTTTAGTACTCCGATTAGACATGATATAAGTATGTGTGTATGCCTATAGGCATGTATTTGTTTCTACTTGTAGTAATTTCAGATTCTCTGTGTTTTCTAGTCATTTTCAAGGAGCTATTTACAAATGCACATGACTTTTTTTTTTCTAGAAAGATTAATTTGTGAAAAGTTATTTAGAATTTCTCATGGAAATCACCAACCATAGGCTTTTTGGACTTCAAAATGACTGTGGGCATTGACAGCTGCATGAAAGTAAAAGATGCTTGCCCCTTGGAAGAAAAGCTATAACAAACCTAGACAGTGTAGTGAAAAATAGAGACATCACTTTGCTGATAAACGTCCATATAGTCAAAGCTATGGTTTTTCCAGTTGTCAGGTATGAATGTGAGAGTTGGACCATAAAGAAGGTTGAGCAGCAAAGAACTGATGCTTTCAAACTATGGTGTTGGAGAAGACTCTTGAGAGTCCCTTGGACTACAAGGCAATCCAACCAGTCAATCCTAAACAAAATCAACTACAAAATCAACTCTGAATATTCATTAGAAGAACTGATGCTGAAGCTGAAGCTCCAGTACTTTGGCCACCTGATGCAGTGAACCAACTCATTGGAAAAAACCCTAATACTGGAAAAGATTGAAGGCAGGAGGAGAAGGGGCAACAGGGGATGAGATCATTGGATAGCATCACCAACTCAATGGACATAAGTTTGAGCAAACTCTGGGAGATGGTAAAGGTAAATGGTCAAGAACAGGGAAGCTATGGCTTGCTGCAGTCCATGGGATTGCAGAGTCAGACACAACTGAGTGACTGAAGCGAGACTATAGCTAGCCATAAAAACCGCACACACACACACAAACTAGAGTTATCCATTGTACACATAAGGTGAAGATCATAGGAAATATTCTGGTAAATTTTTGCAAGGAAAATACAATAAATGAATACCCTCAGAAAATAATACTGACTATTTCACTTTCCCCTTCAATGCAGGGTGAAATTTATATGATCAATTCTCATGTGTCTATGAATCATCTGGGTAGCTTTTCTAATTTTGACTGGACTCATTCATATGTCTGCACTTGGCTGTGTATCAAGTAGGCAACACTGCTAAATTTGTCTAGGTTTTTGTTTGTTTGTTTTTCATGTATTTGGGGCTTGGCTGGCTGTAGGCTGGTCTAGAATATCTTTAGCTGAGAAAATGGTCTCTTCTCCAAATGATCTCTGTTTTCCATCAGATTAGTTTCTTCTAACAAGGGAAGAAGTACCCAAGTGAGAGAACAGAATAGGGCAAGGCACTTGAAAGTTGCAATCACTTCAAATACAGAGGAAATCACGGGACAGTCCAGATGCAGCCTGTGAATAAATGGGCTTTGCCATTTACAGAGAGAAGCTGCAAAGTCACTTTGCAAAAAGCATGAATACGGGTTGAGTGAAAAATTGGGATCACTTTTGCAATCAAGGCCCTAATATATATGTATAAAGGGTCATGATATTTGCTATGGAGAGAAAGAAGAAAAGAATTTAGAAGATAACAGAAGGCTACTTGTACAGAAATTCTGGGCTATGGTAATGTTCTGGGTTCCTGGGTGTCTCAGGTGGTAAAGAACCACCTGCCAATGCAGGAGAAGCAGGCAGGAGAGGCGGGTTTGATCCCTGGGTCGAGAAGGTCCCCTGGAGTAAGATCCCACCCCAGTATTCTTGCCTGGAAAATACCATGGACAGAGGAGCCAGACAGGCTACAGTGCTTGGTGTCACAAAGAGTTGGACATGACTGAGCACAGAACAGCAGCAACAGCAGCAGGCTTTTAATGGAGGGACAAAGGAAAACCATTGGAGGAGTTTGAACAAAAGAGTCATGTCCACATGGTATATAAAGGAAGCAATTAGCATAAATCTGGACTTCAAAGGTGAGGTATGAGTTGAGAATACATAGATAATCTGCTAAAATTATAAAATTCTCATTTATATTCTATAAATTTAATGCATTTCATTAAATTATATTTATATGAATTTAATATATCATGAAATAATATGAAATCCCAATTTCTGTAAACATATGTGAGAAAGCTGTGCCATTTGCAAATTTGATAAATATGGTTTCTATATCTGCTCCCAAGTTTAGCATGTAAAAAAAAAGCCCAGTTATTTGCTTTTTGCATCACTATAAATCAGTGGTTACTAGAAAAATAATAATTGTTAATCTTGCTTGCTTTTTGCTACCAAGAAAAATAAATTATGTTTACTTTTAACATAGTTTTTTTTTTAAATAAGCATAGTTTATTTAAATATTGCCTCTTCCCCCCCCCCCTTTGGCATGGCCATGAATCTCTTCCAGTCCTGAATCATTTTTCACCTATAAGAATGTTAAAGACATCAACCAATGAAATGTTTTACTTTTATTAAAGTAATACATACACACAAATAACTAAATAAATACATGTAATTGGGGGAGAGTCAGTGTCTAACCTAAAAGAAAAGCCATGGCTTACTTCCAACAGGAAGTGTATAAAGTTGTGATCCATCTGTATTTCTAGGAAGCTAATACAATTGATGCAACTCAGAAATTCCAATTAACTTGACATCTGTTGAAAACAGAGCAGAACAGCATACAATATGTTTCAAATATTTTTGCATAAAGTGGCTAACAGACAGTTTAAGAAAGCAAAAAATGAAGGGAATAAGTTTAGTAATTTATTGACCATTAAGTAGTGAGTAGTTGATAACTTGTAAGAAAAGGCAATTCAGATAATCTAACATAAACAAGCAGAGAATAGGAATTTAGAGTTTTAAGAAAAAAGCACAGAAAATAATAACTTGAGGAAGGTGTAGCGTTCTGCTAACAACACTGTTTTTTGTTTTTTTTGTCTTCCTTGTGAAAATGCAAGAAACTTTTACTTGAGAGGTACTTAAATGAGACACTTTTAAGTGAGGCTTCTTTGATGATGATATTCTGAATTTCCTCAGTGAAGATTCTGTCAGTCTCAAAATTTTCAGATGCTGTACTGAAATGTAATAAGCGATCAAACTTTAAAGTCCTAAGCGATCCACATGACTCACTGTTAATAAATTATCTCCCTTTTAGATTTCAGTTATAAATGATAAAAAGTTCTAGACTAGAGACAACATAGTCACTATAGTTAAGAATACTATATTTTATATCTGAGTAATGTATGGAACCACTGGAGGATTTTAATGGTAATATGATATATTCTGACATATTTTGTTGTGATTGTCATCTTTAACAGCTTAATTGAGGTATAAAATCAATGCCATAAAATGTACCCATTTAAATGTTAGTGTGCATACTGGTATATCTATATAAACACAGTCTAATGTATATTTGGAATATATATGGAACATTTACGTCACCCCTAAACATTTCCTGCTGCCCATCTTCAATCTAATGTCTGCTCCTATCACTTATCCGAGAAAATATGGATCTACTTTTTGATATGTAGGCTTGCTGTGTTAAGAAATTTTACATATTTGTAGCATTTTTTTAGATTCCACATACAAGCAAAATCGTATGTTATTTGTCTTTTTCTGACTTACTTCAGTCAGTGTGACAATCTCTAAGTCCATCCATGATGCTACAAACTATGTTATTTCATTCTTTTTTATGGCAGCATAATATTTCATTGTATACATGTACCACAACTTCTTTATTCATTTCTCTGTTGATGGACATTTAGGTTGTGTCCCTGTCCAAGCTAATATAAATAATGCTACAGTGAACATTGGGATGCATGTATTGTTTCAAATTATGATTTTCTCCAAATATATGCCCAGGAGTGGGATTACTGGATCATATCATAGCTATATTTTGTTTTTTAAGGAACATTCATGTTGCCGTTCAGTTGCTCAGTTGAGTCTGATCTTTTCAACCCTGTGGACTGCAGCATGCTAGGCTTCCCTGTCCTATACCATCTACCAGAGTTTGCAACTCATGTCCATTGAGTCATTGATGCAATTCAACCATCTCATCCTCTGTCACTCTCTTCTCCAACTGCCCTCAGTCTTTCCCAGCATCAGGGTCTTTTCCAATGAGTCGGTTCTTCACATCAGGTGGCCAAAGTATTGGAGTTTCAGCTTCAGCCTCAGTCCTTCCAATGAATATTGAGTGTTGATATCCTTTAGGACTGACTGGTTTGATCTCCTTGCTATCCAAGGGACTCTTAAGTCTTCAGCACCACAGTTTGAAAGCACCAATTCTTCAATGCTCAGCCTTCTTTATTGTCCACCTTTCACATTTTTACAGTGATATGCCTATTCATATTCCCATCAACAGTGTAGGAGGCTTCCATTTTCTCTCCACCCTCTCCAGCATTTATAGCTAATAGATTTTTTTTTTCTGATGTCCATTCTCACTGGTGTGAGGTGATACCTCATTGTCATTTTGATTTGCATTTCTCTAATAATTAGTGATGTTGATCATGATTTCATGTGCTTTTGTGGCTATTTGTATGTCTTTCTTGGGAAAAGTATACTTAGATCTTCCTCTCACTTTTTGATTGGTTGTTTGATTTTGATATTGAATTACATAAGCTGGTTGTATATTCGAAGGTTAATGCTTTGTTGATCACTTGATTTGCAAATATTTTCTCCCATTCTGAGGGTTGTTTTCTTGTTTCCTTTGCTGTACAAAAGCTTTCAAGTTCAATTAGGCCCCATTTTTTATTTTTGTTTTTATTTTCATTACTCTAGAAGGTAGATAAAAAAATATCAAATGAACTTATTCAGAAAACAAAAATAGAATCACAAGTGTAGAAAACAAATTTATGGTCACTAGGGGGGAAAACGGGGGGTGGGATAAATTGGGAGATTGGGATTGACATATATAAACTATTATATATAAAATAGATAACTAATAAGAACCAGCACAGCACAGGAACTCTACTTAATACTTTGTAATGGCCTTAATATAGGAAGAGAATCTAAAATATAGCAGATGTATGTGTGTGTGTGTATATAAAACTGATTTCACTTTGCTGTACAGCAGAAACTAATACAACCTTGAAAAACAACTATACTTCCAATAAGTATTATTAAAAAGAAATTTCATATAAATAGATCATACAATAATTGTCTTTTGTGTTAGGATTCTCTCTCTCAGCATGATGTTTTGAGGTTTATCCATTAATATTATGTTAATATTTCATTAACATTTATGAATGATAATGTGTTAATATTTCATTCCTTTTTTATTGCTGAGAAATGTTCCAACTTTTTCGTAGATAAAAGGATCAGATTGACTGAAAAATCTTAAGAGGTCTATAAGACTTACTCTCTAATTTTACAAAAAAGATACTTGACATTTAGAAAAGTTAAGTGTCCAGACAAAATACACAGAGCTAGTTGATGGCCAAGCCCTCTGACAATATTAACCAGCTCTCCGAACTTTAAAAAGAAAATGTCTCCATGACACTTTCTCTTTCCACTTTTTCCTGCCTTCTGTCCTTAATCTTATACCCATGAGTCATTTTTAATGTTTTCATTCTCTTTTCATGAATAGATTTCTCATTTATTGAAAATAATTTTTTGAAATTGAATTTCATCAACATTTATAATGAAGCCATAAGCTTCTCCCTGCTTTTGTTTTATGTTTCATCTAGCTCTTATTTCTATCAGCCCAGAAAAACATCTCTTTAAGAATTCCAACTTATAAAACTATGATAGATGACCCAGCATGCGAGACAGCAAAAGGAACGCAGATGTATAGAACAGACTTGTGGACTCTGTGGATGAGGGTAAGGGTGGGATGATATGGGATAATGGCATTGAAACATGTTAATTATAATATGTCTAATCAATCACCAGCCCAGGATTGATGCTCGGGGCTGGTGCATCGAGATTTCCCTGGGGGAGGGAGGAGGGAGAGGGGTTCTGGAGGGGGAGCTTATGTAAACCCATGGTGATATCATGTCATTGTATGGCAAAACTAATAAAAAAATTTTTGATAGTTTTGATTATATGTTTTGATGTGATTTACATTTATATTTCTCATTAATTTTGCTGTTGTATCAATAATAACATTTACATTTTAAACCCTAGTACTCTACTTATTCCATTTGTTGAGGAACGTTTCCTCTTCACCTATTAAATTTGATTTGTGACACTCCATCATCTAAACCTTCTACTTTATGTTCATAATCTTCACTTTACAGACTAAATTTCTTTCCTCAAGGATATATCTTTTATGAAAATACCTACTGCCATAAATAACTCTTGATGTACTAGTAATACACAAATCTCAAAGTGGCAACGAGTAGTTTGAAATGAGGATGCTGACACATTTGAAACATCTATACCGTTTTCTTATTTCATTAGAGCAAATATATAAAGATTGATAGATTTCCTCTGTTAATAACAAATCTGACAGTACTTGGAGGAAAACATCTGCATAACAATGGTACCAAAGTCAGATGTCAGTTTTCTTTTTTTTTTTAGACATCAGTTTTTAATGTTTGAGTGCTATGAGGTTTCAAGTTTCACCATCCCTCTCTCCTCCTGCCCCACATTTAGATAAGCAGAGAACAGAGTCATTATGCTCCTTCTCTCAACCCTGGCAGGAAGGTCACATCCACAATCCTCTGCCCACAATTGGAAACATAATTCCTAGCCCTACCCTTGCATCATAATAAAATCCCCAAGCCAGTCTCCTTTCCCAGCTCTTGAAAACCATTTTAGACCAACTTAGGAGGCCTCCTCTATACTCCTCCAAAACATTTATTGTGCAAGTACAAACATACCTCATTTTATTGCACTTTCTTGTATTGCACTTTGGAGATATGAAGTGGTTTACAAATTGAAAGTTTGTGCAACCCTGACACAAGCAAGTCTATGGGCAGCATTTTTCAAAAAGCATTTGATCACTCTGTGTCTCTGTGTCACATTTTGGTAATACTCACAATATCTCAAACTTCTTCATTATTATTATATTTGCTATGGTGATCTATGATCAGGGACTTTTGATGTCACTATTGTAATTGTTTTAAGGTGCAAACTGCATCCATAAAGGATCTTGTGACATCCTAAATTATTATGAGAATGAATCGATGAATTAATGTATATAAAAGGCACAGGATAACACTTGGTCCCTAAAAAACATTCAATGTTACCAAGTAGTATTAGCATTTTTATTGATATTGTTGAAATAAACAGGGGGATAGGCATCAGACACTTATTGTCCCAGTCCTATTGTTCAGCTATATTTGAACTGTGAAGAATATTTCCATATTTTCTGGACATGTATTTCCATTCAATTCAATTTTTAAAAAGCTTTTCACTGCCAAAATGGACCTTAAATGCTAATTTTTAATTATATATGTACTCTCCTCACATGTTTCTACTTCATTATTTTTTCCTTTACAATTAAAGTACATGAATTCCTTAGATGATGCAATTGTCATTGACAGTATGGCTGAAAATCTCAGTTTTGAGGTAACTAACAAGTAAATGAAGGGAGCAATCAGTGCCAGCTACTGACTGTATGTCATCAAAGTCCAGGAAAATAACCCAATGCTTTTATTTTTTAGGTTCTTGTTTCTTTATTTCTTTCTTTGTTTTTAGATTCTACATATAAGAATGAGATAATACAGTATTTGCTTTTTTCATTCAATTTATTTCTGATTTATTTATTTCATCCATGTTGTAGCAAATGGCAGAGCTTTTTTTTTTCTTATTATGGCTAAATAATATTTCATTATAAATCCTTCCTCTTAAATTACTTATAGTCCAATAGATTAATATAGTCAATGTAACTATTTTTTCTTCTGAAAGAGATGGGAATACCAGACCATCTGACCTGTCTGTTGAGAAACCTGTATGCAGGTCAGGAAGCCACAGTTAGAACTGGGCATGGAACAACAGACTGGTTCCAAATAGGAAAAGGAGTACGTCAAGGCTGTATATTGTCACCCTGCTTATTTAACTCATATACAGAGTACATCATGAGAAATGCTGGGCTGGAAGAAGCGCAAGCTGGAATCAAGATTGCTGGGAGAAATATCAATAACCTCAGATATGCAGACAACACTACCCTTATGGCAGAAAGTGAAGAGGAACTAAAAATCCTCTTGATGAAAGATAAAGAGGAGAGTGAAAAAGTTGGCTTAAAGCTCAACATTCAGAAAACTAAGATCATGGCATCTGGTCCCATCACTTCATGGGAAATAGATGGGGAAACAGTGGAAACAGTGTCAGACTTTATTTTTTGGGTCACCAAATCACTGCAGATGGTGATTGTAGCAATGAAATTAAAAGACACCTACTCCTTGGAAAGAAAGTTATGACCAACCTAGATAGCATATTGAAAAGCAGAGACATTATTTTGCCAACAAAGATCCGTTTAGTCAAGGCTGCGGTTTTTCCAGTAGTCATGTATGGATGTGAGAGTTGGATGGTGAAGAAAGCTGACTGCTGAAGAATTGATGCTTTTGAACTGTGGTGTTGGAGAAGACTCTTCAGAGTCCCTTGGACTGCAAGGAGGTCCAATCAGTCCATCTTAGGGGAGATCAGTCCTGGGTGTTCACTGGGAGGACTGATGTTGAAACTGAAACTCCAATACTTGGGCCACCTCATGTGAAGAGTTGATTCATTGGAAAAGACCCTAATGCTGGGAAGGATTGGGGGCAGGAGGAGAAGGGGAAGACAGAAGATGAGATGGCATGATGGCATCACTGACTCAATGGACATGGGTTTGGATGGACTCTCGGAGTTGGTGACGGACAGGGAGGCCTGGTGTGCTGCGGTTCACGGGGTCACAAAGAGTCGGACATGGCTGAGTGACTGAACTGAACTAAACTATTTTTTCTTAATTCTTAACTTGAGTTCTCATTTGAGGAAGATTCAAATTGTACTATGTGTCATAAATCTAGGTATATCAAGCGTAACTTTTAATTTTCTCAGTTGTATTCCTTTCCTCAAAAGAGAAAATTCAGGAATAGATTGCATGGTTTCCTACTTTCTGATTCTCAATTGGAAGCTCAAAGTCTCATACTGTAGAGATTTTCTACCAGGATGACACTCAAAACCTGCCAGCTGAATAGTTTACTGTTTTATTTACAAGGCAGCAGTTTCCCATATTGTTTATCATCAGTGGAGAGAATTATAGAAGGTAAAATTAGAATAGATTAAGATACTCTGTAGTTGTAGGTGGAATATTTAACAAATTAATAAGTAAATTTATATAAATCAATACTTAGTCACAGAGAACAAGCCAAGTAATTCATAGTGTTCAAAAACCTCGGATTATATAAAGACTTAGGAAAATTATTTTCCATGTTTTAAGGACTGAATATTTGTGTTCCCTGAAAATTTGTATGTTAAAGTTGTAACCCCTAGTGCAATGTTATTTGGAAGTGAGGACCGTGGAAGGAAGTACATTTAAATGAGGTCATGAAAGTGGAACCCTCATGATGGAATTAGTGTTCTTGTAAGATGAGGAAATGCTCTCTCTTAGTCTCTCTTTCTGTTTCTCTCTCAGCCAGGTAAGGGCACAGGAAGAAGGTACAGCCTATAAGCCAGTAAGAAGCCCTTCACCAGGGACCTAATTGACCAGTAATTTGATCTTGGAATTCCTGACCTCTAGAACAGTAAGTAAGATGTAAATTCCTGTCTAAACCATCCAATTGATACTATTTTGTTGGAGCAATGAGAATTTGCATGAGTACAGAAGGAATAAATAGGCAAAAAATAAGTAAATGCAATGTAGTTTTAATATGTTATCAATGAAGGTAATATTTTTTGTAATGTCTCAACAAACAAAAATCAAAAAGAAAAGGAAAAGGAATATACAATCTTATAAGATAAAAAGTTAGAACTGATATTGTGTGTTTCAGTGTTTTATCATCGAGAAAGTCAATTCCTAGTCAGGTTGATAAGAAGTCTGGGTTTCCCTAGGGGGAGAAAGGGTCTGGGGCTCTCAAGGAGGAGCAAGGAGGAATTAGGGGTCTGGAATTCTCATGGAGGAAGAAAGGACAAATTTTTTTTTTCCCTCTACATTCTTTAGTCTTAGTCACATAAAATTTTTTTTTCTTTAAGCCTCAAACTGATGATTACACAACAGACAACTCAGTTTAAACTCTGTACTAGGGATTATATAACAACAATGTTTCCTGCTTGAGGACAGTTTCTCCTTCCTGAAAACCTTCTGACTAATCCTGATATTTTAGAATGTATATTATGGGAGTGGGTCTGGTTCAGTTCAGTTCAGTCACTCAATTGTGTCCGACTCTTTGTGACCCCATGAACCACACCATGCCATGCCTTCCTGTCCATCACCAAATCCCGGAGTTTACCCAGACTCATGTTCATTGAGTCAGTGATGCCATCCAACTATCTCATCCTCTGTCGTCCCCTTCTCCTCCTGCCCTCAGTCTTTCCCAGCATCAGGGTCTTTTCAAATGAGTCAGCTCTTTGCATCAGGTGGCCAAAGTATTGGAGTTTGAGCTTCAACATCAGTCCTTCCAGTGTACACCCAGGACTGATCTCCTTTAGGATGATAGGATCTTTCTATTGTTAAGTTCTAGTCCTTTTATCCTAAAATGTAAATTGTGAGAGTGGCTCTGGTACAATTTTTACAACCTTGAGACATTCTTTTGATTAATTGTAATAACCAATTTAAAAAAGTATGTAACTCCCTTGCTAACACCAACAAGGGGAGCATTCTCTCCTCCTTCTGATGTCTATGTCTGTCGGTCCCTTTTCTTACTTTAATAAAACTCTGCTACACAAAAGCTCTTGAGCGATCAAGCCTGGTCCCTGGTCCCAAAGCTAAATCTTCTTCAGTGATCATGAATCTGACTTTGTTCACAATAAGCTATCATAGGTAGTTATTCAAAAAGAAAATACACACATCAGATATTTCCATGCTACTATCTAAACTCAAGAATAACTACATATTTTCTTGAATACTTAAATTTCAAAATTAATAAGTATGTTTTAAAATGTATATATATATATAGTTACTTACATTAATTTTCTGATTACTGAGTATATGTTCATTATATCTGTTTTTAAAAAACATAAAAGAGGAAAGGTTATTATATTCTCTATATTTATTTAATTCTATATATTATTTAATAGATATTTTAAAAAATTCAAATTATATTTAATATTTTATCTATATAAATCTGACAATGTCCAAAATCAAGAAATAATGTCTTTTTAAAAATTCAGCCAATTGACATTAGAAAACTTGATATTTCATTGCCTTAACTTGAATTTAGTGATATTAAAAATATGTGAATATAGAACTTTAGAGTTTCCAGTACTTCTCTTAGTTACCTAGTCTTGTTCGAGCCCATTTTCCCCACACTGGGGATATTATTTGCACAGTTGCTAGTAAACTGTAAGAAATTTTCATATATTAAATAACATGTTTTGCCTTCATATAGCAATTTTTTCCAATTCACCTATGTATCTTTTGAAATTTTCTTTATGGCACGCCGTTTATGATTTCTAGATGTTAATTTGTTATGAGCAAATCTATTTTTCCTTTGGCCTCTTTTGTATGAGATGATACATATGAAGTATATATATCTGTGTTCTTAATTGTTTATTTGTTTTAATTTTGAACTAGTAGACAAACATTGTGATATTTTTGTGACTTGCACATAAGAAACAAGTTGGCAGAAATGGCGTTATCATTTAGGTAGACCCATGGGGTGTTGTTTGAGGGTTTGGCTGATTAGTTATAGTAAAATGAAAACAAACAAACAAACAAAAAACAGCTCCTTCCCTCAGGCAAGGGCAACTCTTGGCACACAAATGGTGCTGCTCCAAAGGTGTGCAAAAATGGTAAAAGACTATAGGGAGAGAAGGTATCTTCTCATATCTGACAAAAAGGTGTCTTCTCATATCTGTCAGCTATGACAGTTGGAGAGAAAGCAATATTTTTGTCACGTTGTTAATGTCACAACTTTGGAAGACTCACACAATATGTATTTCAAAATGCTAGCAGTGATAGAAGACTTGAAGAATACCAACTACAGAAGCCACCACTCAGCAGAAGGACATTAGGAGAGCACAAGCAGCCACGAGGCAGGACATAAACTTGTTTTTAAAAATAAGGAAGAAACCTCCTGAACATTCCCAGTGGCCAAGAAAGTAGCAGATGAAGAAAGTATTTGTGGTTTGGGAATTTTGGTTTTGTAGATAGGTGACAAAAAGGTCATAAAAGTTTATGTGCCCTGAAATGTTACTGATGTTTATTGTGGTTATATTATATTTTGATGGTAATAATAGACTTGTGTAGAGAAAAAAATGAGATTAGTATATTACTCCATTTGCTGATTTGCTTACACATTCAAATTCAACATAAATGCAAAGCATATAATTTTATTATTTCACATCTGCTTTCAGAAACTACACATTTCCACTGGCTATTACTAGTCCTAAAAGTGAATTTCAAGCCATACTTAGTTTTAAGAGGAAATAGAAAGAATAGGGAGAAAAATATTTTAAAAAGCAGTGAAAAAAAGCATTAAGGAAAATGACAAGAATGATCAAGGACATGAAAAATAAAATAATATTTTGGTTAATATCGAAATCATTTTCATACAATATAAGCCATTCTTTCTGATGCATAAGCTCTAATATTCATTCTTTCTCTTGTCAATTATTTTGCTCTTTAAAACATTTCTTACCTTTAAAACATTAAATATAAGTCTACAAAGCCAGAAAGTGATGTCTTAGAAATGCTACGTTTGGAAGAACAAGGTTGATGTTCTTCAGTTTTCTAATCTCTTGCATTTCCTTTTGGTTTTATCAATGGACTATACATTAACAAAAGCTAAAATCGCTGTGCGCATGTGTGCATGTGTCTGTTGCAGAAAATAATTCATACACATCATTCAGCATGTGCCATCCTGTATACGTTACCTCAAAAAAAACTTTAATATGAATGATGTTAGTCAAGATTCATGGTGAGCAATACTAATTTTTTTAAAAATCTGAACACAGTGATGGAAAACACTGTTTTCCACAAAGGCTGTGATAAGAATGTACAAGGATCTGTGTGACAGATTCAAGATGAATAAAAATGTGATAGACGCATGAACATTATCTTCCTGTTTCTTTAACTTGATACTGAGTAATGGCCATAGACAAGATAAAAGGAAGCCCTGCTTTGTGGAATAGAATGAATGACTTTAGATTTAGAAATGATATTGACCCCTCATCTCAGACATTGAAGAAACTGTAGAAGGATGGGGGGATGGAGAGGATGAGAACAAAGCTGATTATTCACTTAGAACTTCAGTTCGTCTGAAATAATCCCAAAGTAAGGGGAAAGAGTAGCAGTGACTTTTACTGATCATCAAAGCTATAGATAAAAACTCAGACCAATAAGAATAGAAAAAGACATGAAATGATATAAGAGAATTACTGCTTCTCAATTTGAAAAAGAGTTCAGAAATTAAATTTTTAATTCAGAATCTATGTACCCTCTATTCTTTTAATATTAGTATTTAAGAACATATTAAAAAGTTTAAATAATAGATGACAGGTAAACTTTTTTTTTAATAGCCAGACAGGTTTAAAAGGAAAAAAAGTAAATTTGTGGCAATATTGAGTTGCTTTATTATAATAGATTAATGAACCTGAAGTGGATTTCATATTTGCAAATTTACTGAGAATTTATAAGAAACATTCACAAAAATGTTTATGGAGAAGTGGTCAAGAAATACATAGAAAATGTGGAAGCATCATTGCATCATGATCTGTATATGTAAAGTCAGTGCCAATACAAATATTATTTTAAAATATACAAGTATTATCTACATGAAAAAAATTTACTCATCTTTGAGACCAGTTTCAAAGTCTTATATCTCTGAGAGTTTCCCCAATATTTCTTCTTCCTAGATAGACTCAAAAGCTCCTATCGAACACTGTTTACAATAACAGCATAATGGGCAGTTTCTCCATTTATTAAATTAATAATGTTTGAAAGCCTACATGTGAATAAATACATGTACAAATTAATTTCAGGTTATCATAAATTGTATTAATTAAATAATACAGGTTACCCTGATTAAAAACATATATAAACTACTACACAAAGCAATCTGCGGATTTAATATAATCTCTATCAAATTACCCATGACAAATAATCTTAGAACAAATGTCCTAAAATTGTATGAAATGATAAAAAGTACAGAATTGCCAAGGCAATCCTAAGGAAAAAGAACAAAGCTGGAGGAAAAACCCTGTCAGAATAGAGAGCCCAGAAATAAACCCACACACCTATGGCCAATTAATCTTCAACAAAGGAGGCAAGAATATATAAGGGAGAAAAAGCAGTCAGTCTCTTCAGCAAGTGGTATTGAGAAAGCTGGAGAGCTACAAGTAAAAAATGAAATCAGAACAGCCTCTAATACCATATACAAAAAAAAAAAAAAAAAAGCTCAAAATGGAATAAAGACCTAAATGTAAGCCATTAAAATTAGATTTATTTTTTGGACAACGACTATACTGGGATACCAAGCTTTATATAGGAAGAGCCTAATTTTGTTCATTGGACTTCTCTGGTAGCTCAGTGGTAAAGAACCCCCATATGCCAGTGCAGGAAACACAGGTTTGATTCCTGGGTCAGAAAGATTCCCTGGAGAAGGAAATGGCAACCGGATCCGGTATTATTGCCTGGGAAATCCCATGTGCAGAGGAGCCTGAAAGGCTACAGTCCATGAGGTTGGAAGAAGAGTCAGAAATGATCTAGTGATTAAGCAAAACAGCAAGTTTTGTTAATAAAAAGTATATACAAAAACAAATATATGAGCGTGTTCTCTTGATGAAATTATCAGGAGCAGCTCTTAGAGAAGGTGGTAATTAAGCCCTGAATATGTGGTTCATGCATGCTCAGTCATGTCTGACTCTTTGCCGCTGCTTAGACTGTGGCCCATCAGGCTTCTCTGTCCATGGAATTTTCCAGGTAAGAATACTGGATGTGTTGCCATTTCCTACTCCAGGGAATCTTCCTGGCCCAGAGATCAAACCCACATCTCCTGCATTGGCAGGCAGGTTCTTTACCACTAATGCCACCTGGGAAGCCCAGTACATGGTAAGAAGCTATGGTAGGATTCAGCTAAGTGGCACAGGGAAAGATCTTGGTGAAAATCGTTTAAGTGACAGTTACAAGGAGGTTGGCAGTACTGTCTGCATGACTTTGTTCTAAAGAGAAGTTCCAACTGAAAGAACAGAATAAAAGGACTCAAAAATAGGAGAGTCCAGAGTGTTTATGAAGTATAGTCGATGTATTTCATAGTTTAGCTGAAACATGGCAAGCCACTCCGATATTCTTGCCTGGGAAATCCCATGACAGAGGAGCCTGGTGGGTATAGTTCATGGGATTCCAAAGACCCGGACATGACTGAGCAACTAAACCACAATACTACAATTTAGGGGATCTATGATAGAGAATGGTGGAAGGAAAGATTAGGATGTATTGTATCCAGCCTTGAATACCAAAATGTATCAATTGTAATTAAATTGGTAAGCAACAGGAAACAAATGATGGTTATTGAGCAAGAGAGTAGCATGAATGTCATTGTCTGCAGCAGAATTTCATTGCCTTTTTAATATTGAAGCATGTTTCAGTTTGTTGCATTTTCTTTATCCATTCATCCATTGCCAGACATCTAGTTTGGTTCTAAATGTCTTGACTCTTGTCACAGATGGGAGTTCTTTATTGGTGAGCTCCCAGGGAACGTAAACCTCTTGACTCTTGTGAATAATACTGAAATGAACATGGGAGTGCAAATATGTCTTCAAGATGCTAATTTTTTCTCCTTTGGATAGGTACTCAGAAGTGGAATTGCTATGTCTTATGATAGTTCTGTTTTGATTTGTACTCTACATTGCAAATGCTGCATATCATGTATTAAACATTTTCTGTAACATTATATATTATATACTTAAGCATATTTTATATACTATATATTGTGCTACTTAGTATATACAGCATATTTTATGCTACATAAGCTATATATTATAAATTTCATAAGATTATATATACTAGACCCTTGTATAAGTGCCTTAATTCATTTAATTCTTATAATTAATCTTAAGTTGAGAAAAAGTTTATTTCCCAAATCCTATAGACAAAGATTGAAACTAGCTATGCAAAGCATATTATTTTTATTTTCTATTCTAGAGAAAACATAAAGTTAAAAATGTGAGAAAAGTCATATCCAAAGGGGAAATATTTCTTAATCACTTGTGAATTTCTCTTACATTAGTTATGGCAAGAACTACTGGCAATGTTCTAATGAAATGTAGGTGATCTCGGCATGCCCTTTGGTTGGTGGTTTAATCGCTAAGTCAGGTCCAGCTGTTTGGGAACCCATGGACTATAGCCCACCAGGCTCCTCTGTCCATGGGATTCTCAAGGTCAGAATACTGGAGTGGGTTGCCATTTCCTTCTCCAGGGCATCTTCGAGACCCAGGGATGGAGCCCAGGTCTCCTACAGGCAGACTCTTTACCAGTTGAGTCACCAGGGAAGCCCGGCAAGCTATTTAGTTTCCAGTTTTACTCAAGGTACCTTAATTTTCTGCCGCTTGGAGGCACTCTTGTGCCATTGGATAGAACTTCCTGGCTTTGAATTTGGTTTCTCAGGAAACTCAAAGGTTAAGACTGAGGCTTAAACTGCAATCTGTAAAATCAGCGCACCTTAATCAATGAAGTTGATGACCAGAACCTGGCTTTACTGTCAGGTCAAGTATTGGTGTCACTATTTCAACTGTGTTCTGAACACAGAAACTACCAAAAGATCCCATGTTCTTCAGGTTATGGGAAACTGCCCATCCTTCCCTCTAGACAGATGTTAGGTGGCCTAGGAAGTTCTGGGCTGTTGTGGGACCCGCCTTCAGACAGCAAAGCCTGGAAAGGACTGCCTACGAGGATGAGGCAAAGTAGGCAGAAAGATGGAACCAGTTAGAAGGTGCTAGGTTTAAATACAGAAGGAATACATAATATAAGAGGTCAGAAAGTATTGATCTTCAGGGAGTTTGGCTGGAGTGTGGGGTGTTACATCCAGTTAGCTTACTTGAAGTACTAAAGTTATAGGAATTTTTTGTAGGTCTCCCTGGCTGCTGATGGGGAGGTAGCAATTAAGGAAGCTAATGTAGCAGAAACTGAATTAGAACTATGATTTAGAATTGGGAAAATGATTCAAATTTTAGTGTTATTTAAAATACTACCATGAAATTAAAAGACACTTGCTCCTTGGGAGAAAAGCTATGACCAACCTAGACAGCATTTTAAAAAGTAGAAACATTACTTTGCCAACAAATGTCTGTCTAGTCAAAGCTATAGTTTTTCCAGTAGTCATGTATGGATGTGAGAGTTGGACTATAAGGAAAGCTGAGCGCCGAAGAATTAATGCTTTTGAACTGTGGTGTTGGAGAAGTCTATTGAGAGTCCCCTGGACTCAAGGAGATCCAACCAGTCCATCCTAAAGGAGGTCGGTCCTGGGTGTTCATTGGAAGGACTGGTTTGGCCACCTGATATGAAAACCTGACGCTGACTTGATGCACATGAGTTTGAGCAAGCTCCAGGAGTCGGTGATGGACAGGGAGGCCTGGAGTGCTGCAGTCCATGGGGTTGCAAGAAGTCAGACATGACTGAGTGACTGAACTGTACTGAACAATACTCCCTGTGCAGGCCTACCAGGTGGCACTAATGGTAAAGAACCTGCCTAACAGTGCAGGAAACATAAAAGGCAGAAAAAACACAACTTTCCCTCCTCCTCCTCCTCCTCCTCTTTGATCTGTGGGATCAAAGCCAGGTTTGATCCCTGGCTTAGAAAGATCCCCTGGAAGAGAGCATGGCAACCTACTCCAGTATTCTTGCCTGGAGGATCCCATGGACAGAGGAGCCTGGCAGGCTACAGTCCACAGCATCGCAGAAAGTCAGACACAACTGGAGCAACTGAGCACATGTACACAATACTACCTGTATGTGTAATATATACAAACTTATATTATTTTATATTAAATCATTTTTAGAATCATATATGTTAAAGATCAGTAATACACTATGATATACTCTAAGTTTTTAGTAAAAAGCTTTCTTGTTTAAATTAATGTGAAACACCGAAACATCTGCAAAAACAACAGAATAAAAATGTGCTTCTGTTCTTACCTGCTGCTGTGACCCTGAGAAGCCCTACTTGCCTCACTGAAAAACATTTTATTGTATTCTAACTGTAAAATGCACTCAAGGATCTCTAACATCCCTGTACTTTAAATTCTTTGTTTCCAAAAACCAGGCACACCCACAAAATATATTTTTTAATTGAAATGGGGTTATATCTCCTTTAAATAACATACAAGAAAGAGCACTGCTCTTAAATGTTTGATATAGTGATTTCTCTTAATTGTTTTTCCTCCTGCTGCAAGAACATGGCTTAACAACTGTGATGTTTGATGAAAACTGAAGACTTTTTTAAGTCAAAAATAAATAAATTGGAGTGCTTACTCAGAACTGCAACAGCTGTGTTTCGATGTTTACAGTCACAGATGTTAGATGTTTCCAGATGGCAGTAAGGTTGTCAGGCTTCAATTTCCTCCAGAAAGAGCTCCATTACAATGGGCAGTTAAAAAACAGTTTCATAGTTTTTTGGTGATGCTAGTCATGAAATTCTACAGTTTGCTTGAACTATATGTCCATTGTAGTTGTACACATTTAGTTCAGACATTTGAAACAGTGTTCACTTAATCTGATTCCACACCAAATACTAGCACATATGTTCACATCAGGTTTTTTAATGTTTATTTATTTTGGCTGTGCTGTGTGGGCTTTTTTCTCTAGTTGTGGTGAGCAAGGACTGCTCTCTAGTTGTGGTATCTGGGCTTCTCACTGAGGTGGCTTTTCTTGTTGTGGAGCAGGCGCTCTAGGTACCAACCCCAGAGTTGTGGTTCCCAGGCTCTAGAGCACAGGCTCAGTAGTTGTGGCTCATAGAGTTAGTTGCTCCGCAGCATATGGGATCCTCCCGGCCCAAAGATCAAACCTGTGTCTCCTGCATTGGCAGCAGATTCTTTACCACTGAGCCACCAGGGACGCCCCCACAACAGTTTTTTGATTAAGGTTACTATTTTAAAAAATTACTGAATATTACCTAGCTAAGTTATGGCGATGAACTCAAAATATTAGCAAATAGATTGGTGAGAATTTTTTAAACTTGATGCTTTTGACTTACTGTTGTCAATCTCTGATTAGACCATGTTTCATAAATGCTGGAATTTAATGCTGTTGTATTTTTACTCTATACCCAGCCCTTTCCTAAATACCTTATAAGTAAGTAATTCTATTTCATGTGTAAACCTCACAACAATTCTATGAACAAACTACTGTTATCCTCATTTCACAGGTGAATAATGGAGGCTTAGAGAGGTTAATATAACTTGCTAAACTTCATACCATCAAATGATACAGCTGAGAGTCAGATCCAAATATCCTGATTTCACAAGCCCCAGTTCTTAACCAGCATACCTTACAATGTGCAACTATGCCATCTTTGTGGAACACACAGTCTTATCTCATAACCATCATGATTGCATGAGATAGATAATATATTTTTCAAATTATTAAAGGAAGAAACTGAAACAAGAGGGTGACAATTGGATTAAGATCAACAGGGAGTGCTTCAGTGCTCCAGACCCTGAAGAGTCTAGAAGCCTTGCCCCAAGCACTCTAACGCTGCAAATTAAGAGGAGTTCAGAGGTGTCCATCATTTCCTGTTACCCCCATGAACAAGTAAAACCCCTGCTTAACACAATAGCTGACCATGCATGCTTAGCCTCCCTTGATCCGCCCCCATATATGCTTATAAACTATTGATTGAATATTATTACAGTAGAATAAAAATATTTAGACATTAAAGTTACCTAAAATTTACTACCATGTATTTTTTTTAAAAATGTCCTCATTCTTTTAGCTTTCTTGAGGTATAATAGACAAATGAAATTGTAATATTTCAAGTTTATAGTGTGATGATGTGAAATGCACAAACACTGTGAAAGGACTAGCCCTTCTCTATCTAGTTAATTAACACATCCATCATCTTACATATGTACTTCTTTTTTTTTTTTAAGATTTCACATATAAGTGATACCATGCAGTATTTGTTTTTCTCTGTCAGGCATAATACCCACTAGATTAATCTATATTATCAAAAATGGCAAGATTTCCTTCTTTTAAAGGCTGAATACAATATTCCATTGCATATATGTACCATAGTTTTTTAAATCTGTAGACAGACACTTAGGTTATTTCCACACCTTGATTAAGGTACATAATGCTGCAGTGTCTCTAACTATGTCTTAGAGACAATGATTTTATTTTCTTCAATTATACCCAGAACTGGGATTGCTGGATCATTTGACAATTCTATGCTTAATTTCTTGTGGAAGCTCCATGTGAGGTGATATCTCATTGTGATTTATTTGCATTTCTAAAGAGTCAGATACAACTTAGCTACTAAACAATAACAGATGATCAGTGATGCTAAGTACCTTTGCATGTACCTGTTGACCTTGTCAACATTTGACATTTTTGACAGACTAGATTCTTAAAATGAGTTAAGGAAATATCAGATTTTTAGATGATAAACTTTTATATAGCATTTTGTTTGAAGTCCAAATATAGAACTTTTGTGAATCAATAACACACATCTTCACTACACCCTAATATCTAGAATTTGAACTAAATTTTGTAACAAAGAGAACCAATATTCAGGAATGGATGTACTCTATGAGTTATATATTGCCTTTAGAGTATCACTGAAAAGTATTGAGGCTTCTAATAATAAAAAACAAATCAAAACAACAATATTGCATAGGTTTGAATCACTTGGGCTTCACTGAATGTATAGACATATAAAAAATATGAACACAGTCTTCATAGAATTTCCTAGTGGTAATAGTTGTTCTTTGATCCTATAAGATAATAATGAAAGATTGGGATTCTATTTTTATGTCTTCATAGTTCTAATGCTAATTTTTGCAAAGTTTATTAGCAGATGTGACCCAAGAACTTGGGTGGGAGAACCTTAAAATTGGACGTGTTGTAAGAATCAGAGGTCTAATATTGGGCCATAAGTAAAGTGACTGCTTGAGTTTCATGGAAAAGCCTACATATCCAACATTTGGAGTTAATTTATTCTTATAGTATTGAATGTATGCATTTTTGGTAACAATGGACAACTTTTTGAGAATATTTGAGCTCCTTAGAACACACGTTACCTCATAGACTAGGTGAATAGCACCTCCCAGAATTGGGCCCTGTCTGACTTGCACAGTTGTATGTGGTACCTTTTTACATAGGGGTGTCAGGATAAAGTAAGGTCTTTGGTCTTGCCCTAATCAATAATAAAAGAGTAGGAAAAAAGGAATTCCATTTTCTACTGAAGTACAAGAGACTGTAACAGAAGATAGGATAAAAGGGAAGGCTAGTTCAAGAAAGCATTAATATTAAGAACAGCACTCCTGAAAGGCACAGTTCATTAAAAACAACAATTACTAAATCACGTACAGTCTTTATTCTACCCACATTACAGAATGCAGGATGGAAAAGCTAAAAATCCAGTCAGGGAAATCAGGTGACTATATGAAGGCTCTGGTAACTTCTATTAATATAGGGACAGATGTGTATGTCTTACACAGATGTGAGCATATGGGGTGTGTGCATCTGTGTGTGTTCATGTGGTTTTATTTCTTCCATTCTTAAATTCTGCTAAGAAGTTCAATCCTATTTCCCTACATGATCCAAACCAGGACATTTGATTCATTTTCTGAGATATTACTAATAAAACTACAACTAGTGGGGAAGGTTTTACCTGGCAGGCCATGGAGTTATAAATATGAATCCAAAACAACCGATATGCATCCCTCATGTGGACAGTCCTTACCACCCTAGAATATAGCTCTGCTAATCCAGGAAGAAAATCAGGGAAGACTGATGTAGAGAGAATCCTGAAGACATTCCTCCTCTTCTGAAGGGTATTTTAGGTTCCATGTACTTTGGAGAGACTTCTATAAGTATCACCTTTCTATATTTTATTAGGGATTAGATTAGAACAATGGCAAGCATAGATGTGTTCATCTATCAATCCATGGGAATATCTCTTTCATAATATTAGTAGAAAACATAGCAGTGTCCATGGCTTTATCTGTTTACCTGGCTAGCCTGAGGACTTCTTTGGAAAAGAAATTTTATCATATATATTTTTATAATTTTTAATATTTCAGTGTTCATAGCATCACCATTTACAATAGCTAGGATATAGAAGCAACCTAGATAGCCATTGGTAGATAAATGGATAAAGAAAATATGCCACATAAATACAATCACTCAGCCATAAAAAAAAGAACAAATTTGAGTCAGTTCTAGTGAGGTGGATGAACCTAGAGCCTGATATTCAGAGTGAAGTAAGTCAAAAAGAGAAAAATAAATATTGTATATTAATGCATTTATATGGAATCTAGAAAAATGGTATTGAAGATGTATTTGCAAGGAAAGAATGGGGACGCAGGTATGGAGAATGGACTTGTGGACACAGTGGGGGAGAAGAGAGTGAGACAAATGGAGAAAGTAGCATAGACATATATACACTACCATGTGTAAAACAGACAGCTGGTAAGGAGTTGCTGTGTAACACAGGGAGCCCAGCCAGGTGCTCTGTGATAATCTAGAGGGGTGGGACTGGGGGAGGAGAGGTAGGCTCAACAGGGAGATGCCATATATATATATATAATTATGACGGATTTGCCTTGTTGTATGGCAGAAACCATCACAACATTGTAAAGCAATTTTCCTCCAATTAAAAAATATATAGCCTTCAGAATGGGAGAAAATAATAGCCAATGAAGCAACGGACAAACAATTAATCTCAAAAATATACAAGCAACTCCTGCAGCTCCATTCTAGAAAAGTAAATGACCCAATCAAAAAGTGGGCCAAAGAACTCAACAGACATTTCTCCAAAGAAGACATAAAGGTGGCTGGCAAGCACATGGGGGGATGCTCAATGTCACTCATTGTCAGAGAAATGCAAGTCAAAACCACAATGAGATATCACTTTACACCAGTCAGAATGGCTGCAATCCAAAAGTCTACAAGTAATGAATGCTGGAGAGCATGTGGAGAAGAGGGAACTCTCTTACACTGTTGGTGGGATTGCAGGCTAGTACAGCCACTATGGAGAACAGTGTGGAGGTTCCTTAAAAGACTGCAAATAGACCTGCCATATGACCCAGCAATCCCACTGCTGGGCATATACACCGAGGAAACCAGAATTGAAAGAGACACGTGTACCCCAATGTTCATCGCTGCATTGTTTACAATAGCTAAGACATGGAAACAACCTAGATGCCCATCAACTGACGAATGGATAAGAAAGCTGTGGTACATATACACAATGGAATATTACTCAGCATTAAAAAAAATTCATTTGAAGCAGTTCTACTCAGGTGGACGGAACTGGAGCCCATTATCCAGAGTGAAGTAAGCCAGAAGGGAAAACAACAATACAGTATACAAACGCATATGTACGGAATTTAGAAAGACGGTAACGAGAACCCAGCATGCGAGACAGCAAAAGGAACGCAGATGTATAGAACAGACTCCTGGACTCTGTGGATGAGGGCAAGGGTGGGATGATATGGGAGAATGGCATTGAAACATGTTAAGTATCATATGTGTAATCAATCGCCAGCCCAGGATTGATGCTCGGGGCTGGTGCAGCGAGATTTCCTGGGGGGAGAGGGAAGAGGGAGGGGGGTTCCGGAGGGGAAGCATATGCAATCCCATGGTGATATCATACCATTGTATGGCAAAACTAATTAAAAAAATAAGTTAAAAAAAGCTATTAAAATATTTTGGGTTTTTGGCACATTCTGCTATATGCTCAAAAGTCATTTGTTGCATGGATAAACAAATGAGCATAGTCTGCATATTTATGCGCCAATACCTATATCATATCTTAATTCATTCAGCAGACATTGTTAAATGTGTGACCTAAAAATGTCAACAAAGGTCCGTCTAGTCAAGGCTATGGTTTGTCCAGTAGTCATGTATGGATGTGAAAGTTGGACTATAAAAAAGAAAGCTGATCATCGAAGAATTGATGTTTTTGAACTGTGGTGTTGGAGAAGACTCTTGAGAGTCCCTTGGACTGCAAGGAGATCCAACCAGTCCATCCTAAAGGAGATCAGTCCTGGGTGTTCATTGGAAGGACTGATGTTGAAGCTGAAACTCCAATACTTTGGCCACCTGATGCGAAGAGTTAACTTACTGGAAAAGACCCTAATGCTGGGAAAGATTGAGGGCAGAAGGAGACAACAGAGGATGAGATGGTTGGATGGCATCACCGACTCAGTGGACATGGGTTTGGGTAGACTCCAGCAGTTGGTGATGGTTAGGGAGGCCTGGCGTGCTGCAGTTCATGGGGTCACAAAGAGTGAGTGACTGAACTGAACTGAAAAATGATCCACATTAATATTCAATCTGTTACTGCAGAATGTAACTATTCCAAGTGATGTGAGAAAAATTCATATATTAAAGCTCTTCTAATTTTGTTAGTGTTTTTAACTGATAAAATATTGCATATGGGTGAATTACTTAACATTTCTGAGTATCTATTGCTATGCAAATATATATACTCATAGGCATCTCACTTATTTTGATAATTAAATGTGAAACATGTAAAAGTTACTAATCTGCTGACTGCCAAATTGAAGGTGCAAATAAATATCATTCTCCTTTCTCGACTGAAATGTTACTATGCAGCAAGTCTCTTATCTTAGAGAAATACAAATTGTAAAAGAACATAATGAAGTGATACGGGAGAACATTTCCACCAAAGTCTATCACGCTAGATCAGCTTTACTGATCCTTAAAATTTGGCTTAGGCATACTTTTATTTATGTCTTATGTTGGTTTCAAAGGACCATAGAAAAATAAATGTATTACAGATATTTAGCATAGAAAACCGTATGTTTCCTCTGAAGAAACTTGTCCGTTTATTAGCTGTTCTCTCTCCTTCCTTGCCAACAAAACCCTTATCTTCTTTAAGACCACTGAGTTCCTGGTCACAGGGATATATCCTGATTAAACTTAGCCAGTTATCGAAAACCCACTCTGCTATGCCAGGTAAGCACCAGATACTCACGTTTTCTATTTCCTTTATACCAGAGCTGGCCATGTGATAGAATTTATGCCAATACAGCATAGAAGGAAATCTTCAGGGTATAGGTAGTCTTTGGTTGGAAAACTTTTGCTTTCTAATAACAGGTGTATCATGAGGATAACTAGCTCCTACAGACCCACTTTGCTTCTCCTCTTTAACACAATAAATGGAGGTAGTGGGGCTTCCCAGGTGGTGCTAGTGGTAAAGAATCCACCTGCCAGTGCAGGAAGTGTTAAGAGACACGGGTTTGATCCCTAGTTTGGGAAGATGCCCTGAAGAAGGGCATGGTAACCCACTCCAGTATTCTTGTCTGGAGAAGCGCATGGACAGAAGAGCTGGGAGGGCTAAGTCCATAGGGTCTCAAAGAGTCAGACACAACTGAAGTGACTTAGCACAAATGAAGGTTAATACCGGGAGATAATTACAGTATTCATGTAATCCTGAAGTCACAGGACAAAAGGCCAAGACTCTGAGGATTTCGGAATGTATTTAATATACATTAAGGGTGGCCAGCATCTTGACTGCTTCCAAAGGCTGCTGCATCTAAACTAGTAACGCTTATCTGCAAACCTGATGTCAGAGAAGGGTAACAGAATATTCCATCCACAGAACGGACCCTTTGGTTACATCGATTCTTTTATCTGTAGGTATTTGGAAAACATCAGATGAAGGCAGGGATTTCTCTCTGAACTCACCTTATCTGCCTAAAGGCATTCTCCAAAAGGAACTCAGTCGTCATAAACCTCCTCCACAGAAGTTTCATCAACAAGTGAAGGTTGACCCGTATTAAAGGAGAAGAGACAAGACATCCATACCACACCCAGACAGACTCTGTCACAATCTATCATGCCTCCCGTCTGTTAGCTCTAAGAACCCATGCAGCTTTCCCCCAAATCATTTACTTTCTCCTAACAGGCCTCATCCTTCTTCCTCTTTCTCTATTAAGATTTAAGTTAACTTGAATTCTGAGTCACCTGGAAAAGTTACTCACTTTTCCCTCGGTGTCCCCTGTGTATACATGAGGTGTATATGTTAAGAAATTTCTAATTTTTTTCTGTTATCAACCTGACTTTTATTATAGGAGTCTCCACTAAGAACTCGGAATGGTAGAGAGAAAATGATTTTTCCTCTCCTACATGTGACACCCTAAGTTTCTGTTACTTAGTTTTTCCATGACTTGTGGAAAAGCCTTCATACCTGATAAAACATCCAAATGAAGGCAGTATTGAAGTGGATAAAGAACTGGGTCTGATGCCAGTGTTGTGATACTGTCTTGAAGAAACTTGACCTCTTTAAAATATTGGATGTGTATGAACTAATTTGGCAAGTTATATAAAATTAGTTTAGACATACTGGGTGCATCCAACGTCTGTTTTGTTTTTGTCTTTCTGTTTATTTCCATAGTACTGACCTGTGGATTGCTCATAAAAAATGAATTAGAGTTCAAGGAGGCTAGAAAATCTTTATTAAAATTATGTTAAGATTATAGAAATAATACTCCTTATTTCCCTGTTCATATTTTTATTTTGTGAACCACGAAAATTAATTCCTCATGGCTTGTTTTGGTGGCTGGTTGATATACCATAGCTTTCAAAGACCTGCCTGCCTTTAAAATAATTTCCAACACCATTCTCCACATAGGCAGGGCCTTCTGATTCTTATAAATGATATTTTTTCAGGATAAAAAGATCCATTCTTTCATGCCAGTGGATAAATGACTTATAAATGTGCTCATCAGTCTTCATTGTTAGCGCTCTGTAATTTGAGTAAATGATTTAATGGAACCCAAGCATTTGTCACAAGAAATAGGGAGGCTTTTGTTTTTAAATGAAGGTGGCCTGCCTGTCACCTTTCAAATAACTCTTAGGTGGCAGCTTACCCCAGAGAAAAGCCCTGCCTGGAGCAGGTGTCTAACTATGTGATAAAGGAGATGCCATGGCAGGAGGATGAAAGATGAAGACCACTAAACATTCTGGATAATGATTCAAAAATCTGAAGAACTTGCAATCCCAAAGCATGAATGCTTCTGAAAATAGTTTTACAAATGTATGAAACTGTTGCTTCTGTATAATTTTAACACATTTTGAAGTAACACAATCAAAGGGGCACCGTTTTTCCAGATTAGACATATTTTATTGATTTTTATCTTCAATGGAGTGAATGCTATTGAGATTTCATGTGTACAAGTTTGAAATACCTGATTTAAAGTTATATTTTGGCACTGTGAACGTCTCCCAAGTGTACATTGATCAAGTTATGCTTTTTTTCCCTTTTGATTTGTTCTGCTTTATCAAAGAAGCAGTCTGTTTATATGGGTACTACCAGAAATGTAGACTATTTTTTTGGCATGCAGCCTCAATAATGAAAGTTATGATGAATTTGAATACAGTGAATTAAACCAAAGAAAATAAACTGGGATCTGACTATAATAACAAGTTGAGGGTTGGGGTAATATGAGCAAGAAAGTAATAGCCAAATGACTGGCTTTCTACTTCCAGACCTATATCCAGATAAAATTTGTAACCTCCTCTAAAATGCTTTCCCATAATAAAATAAGAATAATATTATAAAAATGGAAATTTATCAGAATCATAAAAAGTGACAAAAAGGATATTTCTTAAATGTGCTATAATAACTTCTGTTTTTTAATCCCTCTCAATAAGGCTCCTGTCTCCTTTGGCTGAAATTGCTTAAAATTTCAAATATAACCTTCTACTTATTAGATTCATCTAAAACTGAGATATTTGTAATAGCTAATCACTTCATACTTAAGTTTTTTATGCTGTTTTGCCTTCTAATATTCTGTCTTCTTTTCTTGATCCTCCCCACTTGCCTTCCTTCCTTCTACTTTTTAAATTTTGAGCCACAGATCTAGTGTTTATGACAACAAAACAAAGAAATTCTGTCCTATAAATGTATTTTAGGAATGAGGCCCAGGACCAAAGGGGATGCAAAGGAGCATCTGATTCCCAATTGTATTACTCCCAATGGCTCTGGCTCGATCACTTCTCTTTCCCTGACACCCCAAGAATATTTACGAGATCTATTGAATATGATAAAAATGAGAAAAGAAAAAAAAAATCCTATTAAAATTGTCCCTTTGGTAGATAAATAAGGGATGTATTTGTTTAGCCTAATGAGTCAGTGGCTTCACTGGGATATCGATGTTTATACTTATGGATGCACATGTTTCCTTCTACTGAATTTCCACACAAACGTGCTTAAATTTTGAAACAAGTAAGTTTAGTAAGTGTGAAATTCTTGTGGAATCAAAGGAATTGTGGTCATGAAAGAAAATTGCAGTGCTGTATGAAGAACACAATCAATTAATCATCTTCAGTTCAGTTCAGTTCAGTCACTCAGTCATGTCCAACTCTTTGCGACCCCATGAACCACAGCACGCCAGGCCTCCCTGTCCATCACAGACTCCTGGAATCCACCCAAACCCATGGCCATCGAGTCAGTGATGCCATCCAGCCATCTCATCTTCTGTTGTCCCCGTCTCCTCCTGCCCTCAATCTTTCCCAGCATCAGGGTCTTTTCAAATGAGTCAGCTCTTCGCATCAGGTGGCCAAAGTATTAGTTTCAGCTTCAACATCAGTCCTTCCAATGAACACCCAGGACTGATCTCCTTTAGGATGGACTGATTGGGTCTCCTTGCAGTCCAAGGAACTCTCAAGTGTCTTCTCCAACACCACAATTCAAAACCATCAGTTCTTCAGTGCTCAGCTTTCTTTATAGTCCAACTTTCACATCCATACATGACTACTGGACAAACCATAGCCTTGACTAGACGGACCTTTGTTGGCAAAGTGATGTCTCTACTTTTTAATATGCTGTCTAAGTTGGTCATAACTTTCCTTCCAAGGAGTAAGTGTCTTTTAATTTCATGGATGCAACCACCATCTGCAGTGATTTTGGAGCCCAGAAAAATAAAGTCAGCCACTCTTTACAATGTTTCCCCATCTGTCTGCCATGAAGTGATGGAACAGATGCCATGATCTTAGTTTTCTGAATGCTGAGCCTTAAGCCAACTTGTTCACTCTCCTCTTTCACTTTCATCAAGAGGCTCTTTAGTTCCTCTTCATTTTCTGCCATAAGGGTGGTGTCATCTGCAGATCTGAGGTTAATGATATTTCTCCCGGCAATCCTGATTCCAGCTTGTGCTTCCTCCAGCCCAGCATTTCTCATGATGTACTTGGCATATAAGTTAAATAAGCAAGGTGACAATATACAGCCTTGACATACCCCTTTTCCTATTTGGAACCAGTCTATTGTTTCATGTCCAGTTCTAACTGTTGCTTCCTGACCTGCATGCAGGTCTCTCAAGAGGCATGTCAGGTGGTCTGGTATTCCCATCTCTTTCAGAATTTTCCACAGTTTGTTGTGATCCACACAGTCAAAGGCTTTGTCATAGTCAATGAAGCAGAAATAGATATTTTTCTGGAACTCTGTTGGTTTTTTGATGATCCAGCGGATGTTGGCAATTTGATCTCTGGGTCCTCTGCCTTTTCTAAAACCAGCTTGAACATCTGGAAGTTCACAGTTCACATATTGCTGAAGCCTGGCTTAGAGAATTTTGAGCATTACTTTACTAGCATGTGAGATGAGTGCAGTTGTGTGGTAGTTCAAGTATTCTTTGTCATTGCCTTTCTTTTGGATTGGAATGAAAAGTGACATTTTCCAGTCCTGTGGCCACTGCTGAGTTTTCCATATTTGCTGGCATATTGAGTGTAGCACTTTCACAGCGTCATCTTTCAGGATTTGAAATAGCTCAACTAGAATTCCATCACCTCCACTAGCTTTGTTCATCATCTTTGTAATCATCTTAAAGACAAATCTTCATAAAGAAAATTAATGAGTGCTTATCTCCATCAACTTACACCTGTAAAAAAATCATGTAAGTAAAGTTGTGAATATAATATTAAGTGAGTTATTTAAGGAACTAAAATATTAGATTGTTTATAAGATGTAACTAGATAACTTGGCACAGGAATGATTCTAGAATTGATGAAGCATTATTACTTCAAACTGTAGATACTGCTATCAAAGACATCGGGGCATGATGATGAGGAATGTGGGGAAGGATGTAAAATTAATTAATTTAAAACTGCCTTTTGAACCTCAGGCAAATATTCAAAGAGCTGCCAAACAAGCACATTTTTATAAATAACTATATTGAGAGTTATACCAGGACATAGAGTTGGTAATATAATTTTGTAAAAAGAAATTTTACAAAACATATAAATTTAAATTATTCTGTGCAATAAATAATAATTTTTACAATTTTGTATTTTAAGCTTTAATTTTGAGGATCTTCAAGTTGATTTTTTTCCCTAGTTTCTAGAACTTCATGCTAATAAAGTAACTTCACACATATGCCTATAGGAACCTGGGCAAGACATAATAGAATTTTGAAAAATTAATGTGAGCTACATTCCTCAAATATGCAGATTATATCATTCTAATGGCACACAGTGAAGAGAAACTAAAGAGCCCCTTGATGAGGTTTAAAGAGGAGAGTGAAAAAGTTGGCTTAAAACTCAACATTCAATAAACTAAGATCATGCCACTTCATGGCAAATAGATGGAGAAACAATAGAAACTGTGGCAGACTTTATTTTATTGGGCTCCAGAATCACTGCAGACAGTTGACTGTAGCCATGAAATTAAAACACGTGTGTTCCTTGGAAGGAAAGCTTTGACAAACCTAAACAGCATATTAAAAAGCAGAGACATCACTTTGTCAACAAAGGTCTGTATAGTCAAAGCTATGGTTTTTCCAGTAGTCATGTACAGATGTGAGAGTGGGACCATAAAGAAAGCTGAGCACCAAAGAATTAATGCTTTCTAACTATGCTGGAGAAGATTCTTGAAAGTCCCTTGAACTGCAAGGAGATCCAACCAGTCCATCCTAAAGGAAATCCATCCTCAATATTCATTGGAAGGACTGATGTGGAAGCTGAAGCTCTAATAGTTTTGCCACCTGATGTGAAGAGACAACTCATTGGAAAAGGCTCTGATGCTGGGACAGATTTGAGGGCAGGAGAAGGGGACAACAGAAGGTGAAATGGTTGGATGGCATCACCAGTTCAATGGACATAAGTCTGAGCAAACTCCGGGAGATAGTGAAAGACAGGGAAGCCTAGCATGCTGCAGTCCATTGGGTCACAAAGAGTCCAACACAACTCAGCAACTGAATAGGAATGACAACATCTTAGAAATTAAGACAGAGACTCAAATGACTATGTGACTTGTCCAGTGTCACTTAGTTAATAATTATCTGGAGTGAAACTATCCTAATTGCTTTTTGTTCTATTATTGCATAATGATATATCATCTTAGAGAAACATTAATATTATAGGATAATTGTTTCATATTTGAAAATGTATTCATATACTTCATACTTTCAGCCAATAAATATTGATTGCCCCTTTGTCTCAGGTCTTCTGGACAGAAATTCTTTCTCTTTACAGAGATCGTAGTCTAGTATTCAGATAAAGTTGCATTGTTCTAAGAAGTCCTATGAGTCAGTTCTAAACAGTAAATACTTTTAGAAAAATAATCTAGAATCTACATTTGAATGTGAAGGGCTAGATATGTCTCGGAGTGGTAAATATATTTGAAATCGTATCTCTTATCTCATGTTACAATATAGAGAAACCTAGTATTTGATGTTTAGATTGTTTCATTTGCTGTTTTCATTTAGGTAATGAATGCTTTCACAATTAGCTTTGTATATATATTATAAACAGATACCTGTGAAAATTTTTTATTTCTGTTTTCCTTATTTTTCCTTCTGATTTTTTCCTGAGTACGTATATTATTATGTGTTTTACAACTAGAACTCATTATTTTAGATTTCCCTAAGACTAAATTTTTAATGACTACTATTCCTTTGTGATCATTTGAAATACAAATTACTAATATATTAATATTATCTGACAAAGACCAAATACAATTTTGCATCATATATGTTTCTTAGAATAAATTACATTTTGGGTAAATATATACTAATATATACATGCATTTATGAAAGGTTTTGTTCACATTTGAAATTCAAAAGCTGATATATTCTGTAATTGCAAGTTCAAATAGGATCCACACAGTGCCTACTCTGCCAGGAAAAAATAATTGCCAACTGGCTGAATATAACTAGGTATTAAATTTTTAAAAAAGCATACTATGCTCACCAGTGCAAGCTGACTGAATCTTTTCAGAGTAGATTCACTAGGCATGAGGTCATTATAATGCTCTCCATTAAGTGTCCAAAGGGCAATTTTCTGATATTGTCTCATACGTTTTAGTCTTTCTAACATAACAGACCCTTTGGAAGACAACTCTTTCTATCTACATGTGAAAAGTGCTGAATGTTTCCTTTAGTGAGATTTAAATTGCTTTTAGCAGGTCAGGTCATCTCATTTAATAGTTTCACATTGCTTCATTCAGCTTGCAACTTTTGGAAACAGTTTTTAGAAATATTTCACTCCAATTCCCCTTTACAATGGAACTTAGTATTATGTTTGTATGGTTAAAAGAAAATTACTCTCTGGTATGTGTTTCTCTTTCTCAGATTCTTCACTGTCCCATACTCTTGATTTTAAGTATTGAATCAAACTTTAAATTTTAGGTTTCAAATATGATTTATGGTATGTGAGAGGAAAAATTAGTCTCCCTCTATCATTCTAAGTTCTTAGGTGAGATCCCTGTAGTAGAAGATAGATTAACAAGAGGGAAAAATAACTCAGAAATTTGCTAACATGTGTACCTCATGCATATGCAGAAGAAAATTAGTAACTTCCTGAAATGGCTTAGAAATCAGACTTACATCCTGTCGTGATAGGGAAAGGGGAAAAATGAGGGCCTGTTGGAGAAAAAATGATTTTTATAAAAAACGAATGGACCCTTAGAAGAACAGATGGGACATATGATAGATTGTGAAAAAGTGTGTCTGGGTGGGGTGTGAGTGTATAGTCCCCTCTCCCGGGGGGAGATGATTTAATCTTTCCTGCTTGATGAAACTCCTAGGGAGGGAATTCATAACAGCTGAGTTCCTTTTGGAGTCTATGCGTTTAGGCACATAAAGGGAGTTCAGAGAAAACCCTAGCCTGCATTTGCTGTTTTCCAAGTACCTATAGCTCAAAATAATCAATACACTGAAGCAGTATATTTGGGGGTAGCATGTCCCAAACTGTATTTATAGAAGGGTATCATTTTAGGGTGGTATATTCTGCTACTTTTCAATTACGAAACACTTTGATGTTTTTCCTACATGTTGTAATATCCCACAGAGATGCTGTAGAACTCAATTATTGCTATTTAATTAGAAGCATGTATTGAACAATAATCAGGGCAAGATTGTCGTGAATTCACTTTGAAAGCTTGGTTTCTGACTTGCCTTGCACTATACAGGCTTTGCTTCCTGAATTTCCCCCTCTCCCATAGCAGCTTAGGGGCATTTGAGTTAAATGCCTACGACTTTAGGCTTTAAAATACAGTTAGGTTTCAGAGGGAATTCCTTCAGGAAGTAACTCACACCTGCCTTAGAAGTGTACCTCTAGAGGCTCTTAGCCCAGACCCGCCTATATTAAACAAGAGTTTCTGAAACCTCTCACAACAGGTGTTGTTTGGACCTGGCCTCAGGCACTCTGTTTACTTTCCAATTCTTATTTTTATTGTCAGCTTGCCTCCTCTCTACCAGTCAGAAGCCTGTGGGATTTCTGCTATTAAGATCATTCTTTCTCTTATTAAGAAAGTGAATAGAGACATGATAATAATAAAATAGGGACTTCCCCAGTGGCTCAGTGGTAAAGAATCCGCTTTCCATGGCAGATCCCTGCATCAGGAAAATCCCCTAGAGAGGGCATGACAACCTACACCATATTCTTGCCTGGAGAATCCCATAGACAGAGGAGTCTGGCAGGCTACAGTTCATGGTATTGCAGAGTGGGACTCGACTAAAGCTACTTAGCATACACACACAATAATAAAATATAATAACAAACCATCTTTCCTAATTTCATCTAAAATGCATGTGACATTTTAAAGTTTTTCCCCTGAAGTCAGAAACAAGACAAGGGTGCCCACTCTCATCATTACTATTCAACATAGTTTTGGAAGTCTTGGCCACAGCAATCAGAGCAGATAAAGAAATTAAAGGGATCCAGATTGGAAAAGAAGAAGTAAAACTCTCTCTGTTTGCAGATGACATGATCCTCTACATAGAAAACCCTAAAGACTCTACCAGAAAATTACTAGAGCTAATCAGTGAATATAGTAAAGTTTTAGGATACAAAATCAACACACAGAAATCCCTGGCATTCCTATACACTAACAATGAGAAAACAGAAAGAGAAATTAAGGAAACAATTCCATTCACCATCGAAACAAAAAGAATAAAATACTTAGGAGTATTTCTACCTAAAGAAACAAAATACTTATATATAGAAAATTATAAAACACTGATGAAAGAAATCAAAGAGGACACAAATAGATGGAGAAATAAACCATGTTCCTGGATTGGAAGAATCAATATAGTGAAAATGAGTATACTACCCAAAGCAATCTATAGATTCAATGCAATTCCTATCAAGCTACCAGAGGTCTTTTTCAGAGAATTAGAACAAATAATTTCACAATTTGTATGGAAATACAAAAAACCTCGTATAGCCAAAGCAATCTTGAGAAAGAAGAATGGAACTGGAGGAATCAACCTACCTGACTTTAGGCTATACTACAATGCCACAGTCATCAAGACAGTATGGTACTGGCACAAAGACAGAAATATAGATCAATAGAACAAAATAGAAAGCCCAGAGATAAATCCACGCATCTATGGACATCATATCATTAACAAAGGAGGCAAGAATATACAATGGAGAAAAGACAACCTCTTTAACAAGTGGTGCTGGGAAAATTGGACAGCCACTTGTAAAAGAATGAAACTAGAACACTTTATAACTCCATACACAAAAATAAACTCCAAATGGATCAAAGATCTAAGCATAAGACCAGAAAGTATAAAACTCCTAGAGGAAAACATAGGCAAAACACTCTCCGACATAAGCCAAAGCAGGATCCTCTATGACCCACCTCCCAGAATATCGGAAATAAAAGCACAAATAAACAAATGGGACCTAATTAAAATTAAAAGCTTCTGCACAACAAAGGAAACTATAAGCAAGTTGAAAAGGCAGCCTTCAGAATGGGAGAAAATAATAGCCAATGACACAACGGAGAAACAATTAATCTCAAAAATATACAAGCAACTCCTGCAGCTCCATTCTAGAAAAATAAAGGACCCAATCAAAACGTGGGCCAAAGAACTTAACAGACATTTCTCCAAAGAAGACAAAAATGGCTAACAAACACAAGAAAAGATGCTCAACATCACTCATTATCAGAGAAATGCAAATCAAAACCACAATGAGGCACCACTTTACACCAGTCAGAATGGCTGCAATCCAAAAGTCTACAAGCAATAAATGCTGGAGAGGATGTGGAGAAAAGGGAACTCTCTTACATTGTTGGTGGGAATGCAAACTAGTACAGCCACTATGGAAAACAGTGTGGAGATTCCTTAAAAAACTGCAAATAGAACTGCCATATGACCCAGCAATCCCACAGCTGGGCATACACACTGAAGAAACCAGAATTGAAAGAGCCACGTGTACCCCAATTTTCATCGCCGCATTGTTCACAATAGCCAGGACATGGAAGCAACCTAGATGCCCATCAACTGACGAATGGATAAGAAAGCTGTGGTACATACTCACAATGGAATATTGCTCAGCATCAAAAAAAAAAATTCATTTGAATCAGTTCTACTCAGGTGGACGGAACTGGAGCCTATTATCCAGAGTGAAGTAAGCCAGAAGGAAAAACAACAATACAGTATACTAATGCATATATGTGGAATTTAGAAAGATGGTAATGAGAACCCTGTATGCGAGACAGCAAAAGGAATGCAGATGTATAGAACAGACTCGTGGACTCTGTGGAAGAGGGCAAGGGTGGGATGATATGGGAGAATGGCATTGAAACATGTTAATTATCATATGTGAAATCAATCGCCAGCCCAGGGTTGATGCTCGGGGCTGGTGCACCGAGATGTCCCAGGGGGAAGGAATCGGGAGGGAGGAGGGAGGGGGTTCTGGAGGGGGAACATGTGTAAACCCATGGTGGTTTCATGTCATTGTATGGCAAAACCAACACAATAAAAAATAAATAAATAGATAAAGTTTTTCAAACTTGAACAATTCCTTTATATTCTTTTTAAAATGAATTTTTTTAAAGATTGGTTTGTAATTATACAAAGGAGTTCAGTTGCTGGATCACATCTTAAGAGTGGGCTTCCCAGCTGGCATTAGTGGTAGAGAATCAGCCTGCCAATGCAGGAGACATAAGAGATGTGGATTCAATCCCTGAGTCAGGAAGATCCCCTGGAGGAAGGCATGACAACCCACTCCAGTATTCTTGCCTGAAGAATCCCTTGGACAGAGGAGCCTGGCGGGTTACGTTGCACAAGGTCACAAAGAGTTGAACACAACTGAATTGACAGCATACACACGTAACGTTAGAGTATGTTTAGTTTTGTAAGAAACCGCTAAAGGGTATCAGATTATGCCACACCAAAATATGCCTCTTTGGCATTAGGATTATTTTGAGAAACTACAGACACAGGCTTTCTCTGATAGCTCAGTTGGTAAAGAATCCACCTGCAATGCAGGAGACTTGGGTTCCATCGCTGAGTTGGGAAGATGCCCTGGAGAAGGGAAGGGTTACCCACTTCAGTGGGTATAGCCCATGGACAATATAGTTTATGGGGTCACAGAGAGTCAGAAGACCAAAGAGTCGCAAAGACCAAGCAACTTTCACTTCACTTCACTTCAAAGGAGAAGCTCTGTAGACAGAGCAGGAGTTACCTTTCTGTGAGGAAAATTTACATTTGAATGGGGGCCTGTCCTAGGGAGAGAGCTAGTACAGAGATAACTTTTTCATGTGAGAAACTTACCTGCAAGACAGGGTAACCTTTTGTAGAAACATCTCTTCTTTTCCCATTCCCACACATTGCCTTCCCCAGCTTAAAGCCCCACTCCTCGGTCCTTTTCATTAGTTCAGAATATATATAAGTCTCAATCACCTGGCCACCTTTAGAGTTTCATATCTTTGCTGAGCTTCTATATGTACATAGGCACACAACTGATTTTTCTTCCTCATTAACCTGTCTTTTTCACAGAAGGGTCCTCATCCAAAAACAAATAAGAGTAGAGAGAAACTATTTTTCCTCTCCTACACCACCAAATTACCTTTCAAAGTGACTGTTCCAAATTCTATTCCCACCTTGAAAACCTTTTAAGAGTTCTACAACATATTTCTGTAAAAAAAAAAAAAATCCTCATATGTCCTTTAAAAAGCAAAAAAACTGGAAATATAGAAAATATAGTAAGGGGAGAAGATGACATTGACATAAAGTATGTGTGGAAATGGAATTATCTAGGACTGAAAGAGTCTACAATGTGTGAAGGTCACCGGCTGAAAAAACTGCCAGCAAGGAACTAAGGAATCAGTCAGAGAAGCAGGAAGAAAAGAAGAGTATATCAAATAAGTCCCAATAATAAGATACTTGCATTCAGTAAGAGTAGAGAGGAAAGATTTCACCCCTTCATAATTAAGAGGTGGATGGGTCCTACACTCAGTCAAAAACTAAAAAAACAAAATTGTACTTAGTGTTACATTCTTTTGAACAAATATAGCCTCCTTTCATACCTGAAAATCTAACTCCATTTTTGTTCACCTTTTTTTCACCTATGTATTATCAGCTTTCCTTTTAAAATAGCCTTTTGAAATTTTATTTATAAGGGCAGGACCCTAGAGATTCTAATAAAAAAGCAATTTCTGTAAAGTACTGAGGGCAGATCTTGGTTGTAGTCACGTATAAAAGAAAACTGGTAAATTGGATGTGCCAAGAACCTAGGTGAGGTTTGCCCAGAAGCTAGCTTATGCCCTCTCCCCTTATCAATATCTTCAGGCAGATATTGAGTAAATATCAAAAGTCATGTTTCAGACTATCTGAGTCTCTGATCATTTTGTCCTCATCAATGATTGATCTATCAGTTTTATTAAAAAAATCCAGGAGTCCCAAATTCTATATTCTAAGAAATATGCTATTTTTTTCTTTAACGTTTTATTTTCAAGAGAGAGACAAAAGAAATGCAAAGATAATCCAGAGTTCTTTTCACAGAACTTCTCTTAAACATATCAGAGGATGTTATTGAGGAGAGGCTGTATTTGAAAAAAACTATCTCTGAATATAAATTTGTAAATTTCATAAGAGGCAAAGGGGTTTTTATTTTACAGAGAGGAGAAGACAAGGTTATAAAGAACCCAGGATGGACACAAGAAATGAAAAAGTGCCGTTTGTAGGGTAAATGAGAAAAGGGTTTACACTGAAGCCAGCCTGTCCCAAAGAATGGCCACTGAGGAAAGGCTCTGGGCTACTGCAGTCTGAGGGTGAACGCATGCATGGGCCCCAGAGAAGGAGAAAAATCTTAACGCAACTTTGGTTGATAACATTTGCTCCAGTTGATAAGTGGGGACAAAAGAACTCAGGTAATAATTTATGATGTGACAAATGAGAATTTGGAAGTACGGTGTCTGGCTTTCTCAGAGGTAAACAAGGGGAGCATTGGTGAACTTTATTCGGGTCTTGTGAGAAAGAGTGATTCTTGGCAGTAAGCAGTTCTCCAGAACACAAAAGGGTGATGGGAGTGGGATTCCTTAACCATAGCTTTTTCCAGGATTGTTGGGTATTATGTCAATAACCATAGCATTAGGGGAATTAATCCTGATTGGCTATATAAATGGATAGCTTTTATTCTAAATGGAAAAAATGTGTTTCTGAGCTTTCATTTCTAGTTTCTATTTATTTAATTTAGTGCTCAGCATCCTATAAGGGAATAAAAATTATTATTTATTTTTATTGATTTATACTTGCCATAGCATTTTTTGTTCAGATGATGAATAACAAAAACTTTAATTAAAAGCAAACATTTAATATATTGCCACTGAATTCATCTCAACTCCCTCTAGCTATCTTTCTTTGGGAGACCTAGCATGGAACTTTTTCTGAAGGTAACTGGGGCTGATTAATGTGAACTTGCCAGGGCCACTTAACTAAGGACAAATTGTACACCCACTGTTTCACTGAAGCAAAGTCATCTTTCTGCCTAAAACTCTATGTCCTTTGAAAGTAACTGACAAAATATAAAGATACAATTGGCAATTATTAGGAAAATTTATTATGACACAGAAGAAAAAGTAAATATGTTATGTGTAAAATCTTAACGATACATTTGCCTGTTATGTTAAATATAGCATTATATGGATTAAGTTGAAGGTAAGATCATTTCGGTTCAGTCACTAAGTCATGTCCGACTCTTTGTGATCCCATGGACTGCAGCACGCCAGGCCTCCCTGTCCATCACCAACTCCCAGAGCTTGCTCAAGCTCATGTCCATGAAGTCGGTGATGCCATCCAACCATCTCATCCTCTGTCATCCCCTTCTCATCCTGCCTTCAGTCTTTTCCAGTGAGTCAGTTCTTTGCATCAGGTGGCCAAAGTATTGGAGCTTCAGCTTGAACATCAGACCTTTCAATGAATCTTCAGGACTGATTTCCTTTAGGTTTAATTGGTTTGATTTCCTTCCAGTCCAAGGGACACTCGAGTCTTCTCCAACATCATAGTTCAAAAGCATCAATTCTCCAGTGCTCAGCTTTCTTTATGGTCCACTTCTCACATCCATACATGACTATTGGAAGAGCCATTCTTTTGATTAGATGGATGTTTGTTGGCAAAGTAATGTCTCTGCTTTTTAATATGCTGTCTAGGTTGGTCATGACTTTTCTTCCAGGGAGTAAGTGTCTTTTAATTCCAGTGTCTTTTAATTTCCTGGCTGCAGTCACCATCTGTAGTGATTTTGGAGCCCAAGAAAAGAAGTCTGTCACTGTTTCCATTGTTTCCCCATCTATTTGCCATGGAGTGATGGGGCCGGATGCCATCATCTTAGTTTTATGAATGTTGAGTTTTAAGCCAGCTTTTTCACTCTCCTCTTTCACTTTCATCAAGAGGCTCTTTAGTTCCTCTTTGCTTTCTGCCACAAAGGTGGTGTTATCTGTGTGTCTGAGGTTATTAATATTTCTCCCAGCAATCTTGCTTCTTGAATCTTGAAAGATAGATAGTATATTTAACTCACGTTCATTTTTTTCTTGAAAGAAAATATGGCTAGAATAGCTGGGGCTTCTTTGTTCTATCTGTGAGTAATTATGTGTTTTTATAACCACAGATTTATATTAATTTTTTATTAATAAGATATTTTGAGTTCTGTGTTCTCTTCAGTTACAGCATATGCTACCCATGGGATTTATGTCTCATTGATAGGATTTTCAAATATGAAAATAACAGAAAAGAATAATGTGGAGATAGGAAGCACAGGAGAGAGAAAGGGTCTCTTTTTATTTAGGCTGCTAGAGACCCATGATTTAAAAATAATTTAAGGGACTATAAGTGCCTGTTTGTGCTAAGAACAAGATGAGTCTCAGCTTTGTGGGACCTGAAATTTATGAGAATTTTTTTTAAGAAAAGTTTAGTTGTGAAAATAAATATTTATTTAGACAGGGAAAAGAAATCAAAGCCAATTATGCATTGAATTAAGCTGAACATATCATACATGTCAAAATCCAAAAAAGTGCCATGTTATATTATTTAAAATTCTATAAATTAATAGATTTATATATAAATAAAATTTATAACATATTAATAATGTTTATAATTAACTACATGATCTATCTCTATAGTACTTTTCCTATCTGGCCACATACTCCTTGTTCATGTATTCAGATTTAAATTATTATGGCATTTTTTTGAAAGATAGGAAAACAATTTAGTCTTTGTCTAGTGTGGTTTATTAAAATTTATTTTTGCTTTTACTTGATATTTTAGCAAATCATCTTTGGTTTCACAAATGGTAGAGCCATGTAAGAGAGCTATTGATTTTATGGAAAACATTTCCCAAGTTTCTTTTGTATCATCTCCCTGATCGAAAAAATGTCAAGTGAAAAAGCCTTGTTTCAACAGTTCACTTTGTATGGTCAAGGAAGAGAAAAGGGGTGAATACTCCTAGCATGTTGCAGATGATGGGCTGTGTCACTGGGAGTGAGGTTAGAGATATAGATGGTCACGGAGCGGGGGGTGGCGGGGGCTTGTAACCATAAAGTATTTGCTTTCACCTCAGTGATATGAGAAGTCATTGGAAGCTTGTGCTCCAGGGCCACTCAATTAATTTAATTTAACATTTTAACATTCTGGCTGCTGAATTGAAAAGCACTATAAAAGGCTTAAGTGGAATAGTAAGACTAGTTTAAATGTAAGGACAAAAAATCATTTCAGAAATAAAACTATAAATTTTTGAACTAGCTATTTTGAGAACACAGGTAAGCAAGCATCTTAACACAGCAACAAATAAAACCTTTTTACTAAACTGTAACTAATCTTTGCTTCTCTCCTTATCTAATAGAAGTAATCCCTATAATGTTGTTAACTTGATATTTTCACTATTTGACTTCCTATGGTGATAATGAAAAACACAATACTACTTCAATATCTTTGTAGAAATTTAAAGATTTATGAAAAATATAATAGTTGGGTTTTCCTTACAGTAAGACAAAATACTCAGCTTGATAGAGTAAAATTAATATCTGATGTTGAAATAAAGAATTTTATTTATTAAAATTTGTCAATGTAAATTTTGGAAAGCAAAAATCTTTGTGTAATTGACACTTGCATTTATTCTATAATTTTTCACATTGCTGAAATTATTTGTCTATTTTTGTCTCTAGATTGTCAGACTTAAGCACAGAGCCAGGTTCATTATTTTCAACTTTTTCATAGTTATTGGCACATAGAAAATGTTTCATGACTATTTTAAATAAAGGAAAGAAGAATGGTTTAGACAATCATCCACTAAACCAGAAAGCAAGCCCTTATCAGAAAAATGAAAGGGATGGATCTGCTGTGAAGTAGGCTGGCATAATCTCTGAGCAAACTCCCTAATTTTTTACCCTTCCCATGAACTGAGGAGCCTGGTAGGCTACAGTCCATGGGGCTGCAAAGAGTCGGACACCACTGAGCAACTTCACGTACAAATCTTACTGTCAGTATCTCTAGAGGGATGGGACCACAAAGGATGAAGGATAACAGAAGAACCTTTCCCTACCTTTTATTATTCAAGGAGTTGACTTACTAATCAGAAATATCTATTATATTCCAAGAAGTTCATCATATAAGTCATTGATGTCAAAAAGATTTTAGTAAGCTGAATAGTTCATTTAATAGTGGCCTCCAGCGATTGCACTAATAAAAAATCAGAAGGCAAAAAGTAACAACAATTGAAGTTTCTTTCCCATACTGCTGAGAAGCTTTAGGGAATAATAATTTCCAGAATTGGCTTTGTATATAGATTGACCTCTTTTTGAATGCTGGCTTTAGCCACTGACAAGCAGCTTACTAATTGGCCTAAGTATTGTAGAAGAAACAAAAATCAATCACTCAGTCAACCTTTTTCTTAGATGGAATAGCCTTCTTAGGCACTAGAACCTTTGTGGCATTAGGAAATATTCAGGGTGAATATCTTTGTATTCCCCCTTGAACATCTTTAAAATGAAAAATTCTAAAGATGACTCATTCAGAAAACACTATAGGAAGCTTTCCTACAGTGACCCTTATAATCATCTCTCCACTCAGCTATCATTTGCATGAATAATTGTACAGCAATTGAACAAGCAGTATTCCTTTTCATCTCTGCTCTTTCTTGTTTCAGTTTTTCAAAGAGCCTTCCTATTTTTGTAGCAAGTATGTTCTAAATGTGTGCATATGAGTCAGACCGATGCATCATAACAAGGGCAGCTTTTATTAGGGCAGTTCTAATGATGCATTGTTATAGGATAGCTTCACAGTGGTGTCCCAGTAATGATTTATTAGGATGCTAAATCATAGTGTTGATAGAGAAAAGAAACTGGCCAAAGAATGACTTGGTGATTTATAATGTTAAAACTATACATTACATACGGAGCTTGGCCCCCCCTTTTAGGAATGGAAATACTCATTTATGCCATTTTTAAAATAATACATTACCCACGGACAATACATTAAGCTATGTATAATTAAAACCAATGTGACTTAATATTTTACTTTCCCTGTACATATATTACAAAATGATATACATAAATCATGACTAAAGAGTATATATAATTTGTCACCAAACTGAAAAGTTGATGACTTTTACATCAAAAGTTGATGTAAAAGAAGGCAACTCACTATTTTTAAACTGATTATGCTTTATGAGTGTGCATACTGAATTCTTTTATATTAAAGGGTAATTTTCATGGATGTTACTGTTTTCCAGAAGAAATCATTGTATTGTATTTGGGATTTTTTTTATGAACTGGAGATTGATGCTTCCTGTAGTTACTTAGAAAGTAATAAAGTATTTACTTATTGGATAATGTGAATTTTTAATTTGTTCAGGTAAAAACAAGTCAGACATGACTAATAGAAATGTAGTTTTAAATCTAATGTTCTACCCAAGAAGTCAGGATATTTTTTGCCAATGATAAGATTCTCATGATTACAATCCAGATGTCTAGATCAAGGTCATCTGATAGTTTACTAAGTATACTCGCTAAACCAATTTTTCCTTTTTTAATGAAATTCTGTCCTTGTGGCTAAATTTAGGGTCACTAAGATTTAAACAAATTGTACAGACAGTTCTTAGAGACCCACAATTTAAAACCCAAACCACTTAGATAAGTGTGAGGAGAATTAACATCTTTATAATACTGCCTTCCAGCTCCTGAAGATATCTTTTCACATATAAATTTTCTTTAATGTCTTTCAAAAAAACTAAATTTTTTCCAAAATTTCTTTCACTGTTAAAAACTGTTTCTAAATATTTATGTTATTGCAAATATGTATCATTTTCCTATGTTTGCTAAATAAATTGTACCTTATGATCTGCAGGGGATGGTTCCAAGACCCACACTGGATTCACAAATCTGGGGACACTCAAGTCCTTCCAGATCCATAATTCAATGCCCACAAATTCAACCAAGTGTGGATTGTCTAGTACTTCATTATTTATTGAAAAAATATCTATGTATAAGTAGACCTGAGCAGTTCAAACCTATGTTTTTCAAGAGTCAACGGTCCTTCAGCTGATACCAAGAAAATGAATTGATTATTTTTAATATCATATATCCAGCAAACTGGTCTCCCTTGGTGATTCAGTGTTCAAGAACCCACCTGCCAAGGCAAGAGACTTGAGTTCAATCCCTCGTCTGGGAAGATCCCCTGGAGAAAGCCATGGGAATCCATTCTAGTATTCTTACCTGTAGAATCCCATGGACAGACGAGCCTGGTGGGCTATAGTCCATGGGGTTGCAAAGAGGTGGACATGACTGAGTGACTGCGCACACACACACAGATATATGTTAGCCCCTTTAAACCACCAATTAAATACCATGAGTAACGATAAGATAAATTTTAGTTATTTCTTTGCTATATATTGCTATTTGGGGTACAGTTTGTTGTTAAAGATAGTTTTTCAGATTGATGCTTTAGTCCAAGTTCTTTAGAAAACAGAGCCTGAGGAAAAACGTACATGTTAAAACTCTATGAAAAGTGAAAGTGAAGTCGCTCAGTCATTTCCGACCCTTTGTGACCCTCTGGACTGTAGCCTACCATGCTCCTCCGTCTATGGGATTTTCCAGGCAATAGTACTGGAGTGGGTTGCCATTTCCTTCTCCAGGAGATCTTCCAGACCAGACCCAGGGATCAAACCTGGGTCTCCTGCATTGCAGGCAGATACTTTAACCTCTGAACCACCAGGCCTGCAATCCCATGGAAACAGAAATGAAAGGACCAAAGGGAAGTAGAAAAACACAAAGGAAAAGGTCTATTCATTTTGTGTTTACATTTTTTTGTAACAAGCGCAACTGATTGCTTTGTCTCAGATGACATTCTGATAGAGACCGAATGAGTTGACTATAGCTTACAATGTTTATCTAAATGGAAGAAGAAGAAAAAAAAAAATTAACCCATAGATCCCTGGAAACTCTCATTTCCTAGTGGTTGACATCAACCTATGAAAGCACTCTTTCATGCTTCTGGGTTGCCAGAGGCTCTGTAGTTCTTGTCCAGTAACTGAGAAGGCACAAAGTTCTTTCCATGTGTCATGAAAGTTACCTTGATTTGTAATTAAGATAGAGGCAGCAGCATTTGCCTGGTCTTTAGCCTCTGGAGCTATGAACCCTGAGTAATACTGCTTAGGGGAGATAGGAAAGCACATGCTCAAGACCTGAGATGATGCATCTCCTGAGTGAATCATAGCTTCTCCTTGGGCATGTGACCATTCACATCTGTTTTAGAATTTATGGATGTTAAATGAGAATAAAAGACGCTTATTTCCCATGTATACCCATGGCGGATTCATGTCAATGTATAGCAAAACTAACACAATAAAGAAAATTAAAAACAAAAAAGAATTCCAGGCCACCCTACCTATCTCCTGAGAAACCTCTGTGTGGGTCAAAAAGCAACAACTGGAACCAGATGTGGAAAAACTGACTGGTTCCAAATTGGGAAAGGGGTACAAGACTGTATATTGTCACCCTGCTTATTTCACCTATATGCAGAGTATATCATACAGAATGCCAGGCTAGAGAATCACAAGCTGGAATCAAGATTGACAGAAGAAGTATCTACAACCTCAGATATGCAGATGATACCACTCTAACGGCAGAGAGCAAAGAGGGACTAAAGAGCCTATTGATGAAAGTGAAAGAGGAGAGTGAAAAAGTTGGCTTAAGACTCAACATTCAAGAAACAAAGATCACGGTATCTGGTCTCATCACTTCAAGGCAGATGGAAACAGAAAAGTGGAGACCGTGAAAGATTTTATTTTCTTGGGTTCTAAAAATCACTGTTGACAGTGTCTGCAGCCATGAAATTAAAAGACCCTTGCTCCTTTGAAGGAAAACTATAACAAAGCTGGAAGTTCTAGCTAGAGCAATTAGGTAAGAAAAATAAATAAAAGTCATCCAAATCAGAAAAAGGTACAAGTAAAATGGTTTCTGTTTGCCAGTGACTTGATCTTTAAAAAAAAAAAAAATACTCTACAGAATCAGCCAAAAAATATTTGAAATAATAAACGAAATCAGTAGAGTTGCAGGATATGAAATCAACGTACGAAAATCAGTATGCAAACAAACTACCCAATAAGAAAATTAGGAAAAGAATCCCATTTACAGTGGCATCGAAGACAATTAAAGACATAGGAATAAATTTAGCCAGGAGATGAAATGTCTGCATACTGAAGACTATAAAACACTGATGAAAGATATCAGACACAAATAAATGGAAAAATATTCAATGTTGACAGATTGGAAAATTTAATATTATTAAAATGTCTATACTTCAGAAAGTGATGTATATATTCAATGCAATTCCTATCAAATTTCAAATAGAATTTTTCACAGAAATAGGAAAAAATGTAAAAATTCATTTCTAGCCACAACAGTTCCTAAATGGCCAAAGCAATCTTGGAAAACAAAGCTGGTGGCATAACACTTCTCAATGTCAAGCAATATGAAAAGCTATAGTAATTAAAACCATAGCATGATGACATGAAAAGACACAAAGGTCAATGGAATACAATAGAGAATCCCAAATAAATCTATACTTACATGATCAACTAATATTTAACAAAGGAGCCATGAGTATATAACGGATGAAAGTTGCTTCAACAACTGACGCTGGGAAAATTGGATAACCACATGCAAAAGGCTTACATTAGACCCCTGTCTTGTGCCAATCACAAAAATTAACTAAAAATGTAAAACGTGCTTAAACAGAAGAGCTGCAGCAATCAAACTTCAGGAAAAAAGTAAGAAAATGCTCCTTGACATTGGTTTTGGTAATTAATTTGGGGATATGACAGCAAAAGCACAAGCAACAAGAGCAGAAATAAACAAATAGGACTACATCAAACTAAAATGCTTCAGCACAGCAAAGGAAACAATCAACAGAATAAAGAGGCAACCTAAAAAATGGGAGAAGATATTTGCAAATGACATATTAGATAAGGGGTTAGTATCCAACATATGTGTATAAAACAACCTGTTATTTTTAGCATTAGATATGAGCTGAGTATAAATGTAAATGTAATTATAAAATAAAGTTTATTTTGAACATCATTGCTGTGTTCTAGGGTACAAATAAAGGTATTTAAAAAATTCATGAACAAGATCTTAAGGAACATTGTGATTTTAGGTTATACCAAATCTTATTATTATGAATAATATTTATTAAAGCATATTATTATTAAAGTAAAACAGTGGAAAGTTTTCTCTAAATGTATTCTGGAAACCAATATTTAGATTCTAAAGTTGATTTAGATTTTAAATTCATAAAAATATGAATTTCTATGAAGAGCTTTTAAAATAATTGACTCAGTAATGAAATTAATTTACTAGTAGCTAAATGTAAAAATGTCATATAACAAAAATTTCTCCATATTTTCTATTAACGTCATCACTTTTTATTTCCTTAAGGGGAAATGGAAAAATAAATATTTCATGAAGAAACGACTTGTAGATAAGATGAATAGGGCCTTAGAATAAACCTCTCCTGAACGTCGCTATCATGTGTTTATTCAGTTGAACCAGACCCTTTTTAAGAGCATAGATAGTAAAGAAACAAAACCAAAAAACATCAGTGGCACATCTTTACAGGTGTGAAAGTCACAAATACAAGAAAAATATATACCTGATGATTTTATTCTTACAAGCAGTTTGTTGAAAATAGTTATCAGATGCTTTCCACTGGTTTAATTCATATGAATAAATACAGCAAGAAGAGTGAAATATAAACCATAACTTTGAGAAGAGAGTTGTGAACTTGATACAGTGAAGACAAATGATATTAATTTAATTGCTTTTCTTCAGGCTGAAAACTTGAAAATTTGAAACTGGATTTGATGTGAATTCAAAATTATTTAAAATAACAGCAATTTTCCAGTGCTAATAAGTAAACTGGGTCTAAGCAGTTTAGATTTTAAAGATTAGGGATATTTGAGGACAGAGAAGTGATCTATACAAATCATTGTCAGCATAGGTGAAGGTACTGAAATTTAAAAGTTAACTTTTCTAAGATTTTATGCCAAAAATACAACAGTAAAGCAAACTTTGTTTGAAGTTGAAAAGGTAAAAGATTTGAAAATTTTATTTCAAACACACACACATAGAAATAATCAGGAAATCACTGGGTCTCATGATGCAGTTCAAACAACCCCAAGCTCCCTGAGACCTCCAGGATCATTTTCATAGAAACAGTGATAGTGTGTTCCTTTTTCACTACAGGTTCTTGCGAAGTTATCACACAGAGTAGATAAAACTGCTTACATCTTGATATTGATAAAGGCAGTTTTTCCAAAGTGGATTAGAGTTTCTATTCTGCACTGCCACAGACTTTCTGGGAAGAGGATGGGGAGGCACCCTTTTCAGTTAAGTATGTTCCTAAGGAGATCAAACCAGTTAATTCTAAAGGAAGTCAACCCTGAATATTCTCTGGAAGGACTGATGCTAAAGCTGATGCTCCAATACTTTGACCACCTGCTACAAAGAGCTAACTCATTGGAAAAGACCCTGATGCTGGGAAAGATTAAAGGCAAAAGGAGAAAAGTCAGCAGAGAATGAGAATGGTTAGAGAGCAGTATTGACTCAATGGATGTGAACTTGAGAAAACTCTGGGAGATAATGAAGGATAGGGAAGTCTGGTGTGCTGCAGGCCATAGAGTCGGACACAACTTAGCGACTGAACAACAACATGTTCGTAATGAAGCAGGGAGATTACTCATTTTCTTACGTCTCACATCTGAAGTACTTTACAAAAATATTCTGTGTGACAAAAAAAGAAGTTCTTGGAAAATTGCAATGGTTATTTTCAGGAGAAGCATTCTGTGTTTGAGTTATAAGCTCAAATAGCTGCCTTTTTTCACAGAATAGCAGTTTTATTGAAAAGAACAAGTGACAGTCTATAAGCTATCAGATTCAGGTACTGGTCAGTTTCTTGAAAATGAACCCAAGGAGCTATCCACTTTAAGAAAACTGACAGTTCTGCTGCCAATTATAGAATTCAATCTTTGAAGAAGAATATAATTTTATAAAGCTTATATCTGTCACCGTAACTTTGACAAATTTCAAATACCTAAGATCTTCCAATGAGATTGGCTGTATTTTTATATTAAATAACTAAATGTGTCAACTTCTAGGGCATCTCCATAGCTCAGTGAATCAATATATTTCAAATGACCAGCGCATGAAGATGTGAAGCATATATGAGGAAAAGATCTTTTCCAAGTTCAAATTAAGTCAATAAATTTTAATGTGTACATGCACTAGAGAAAGTTCAGCTGTGTTTGAAGATTCCATGTTACAGATAAACTTTGAGCAACTGCCATCTATCATGTTTTGGTGTCGTATCAGAAATATTAACAATTACCTGAAAAGTATTATAATATTTCTCCCGTTTAAATCTAACTGCCTTATATTTGTCAGATAAAACAAAAACATATCTATAAAAATACATAACAATGTGACTCTTCTCACTAATTTCTTTTTTAGCTCTAAAAAAGTTATTTTAATCTAATAGTTTTTTCTTAAAAATATATTTTATGCTGACAACCAGTGGATTTATTTTGTTATTTCTAAGTGAATAATAAAGTATTTGCAAATTTCTGTTTCATTTTCAATACAGACAAAATAGATTAAAAATAATAAAATCAAAACTCATTATTCTCAAAACATTTTTAAGGCTCTATTCATTATAAGATCAAAGTTTTATATGCTATATATAATATATATATAAAGTTTTATATGCTATAAAAAAGTTTTATATGCTATATATAATATATATGTATATATATACATACATTTAAATGAGATCTATCCATCTGTCAATAGATATCTCCTTAAATACTTAAAGTGTTTTTGATTTTCTGGTGGACTCGTTACTAAAACAGTTTTCAAACAATATATTTTCTGTGAAACAAACCATTAAAAATGAAAATTTCAGACTAATCATCTTAAAAGTTTAGATATTAAAGTCATAATAATTTAATATTCAGAAAAAATGGGATTCTTATAGTATTAGCTCATGGTAACCATGACAAAATATTTATTTAATCTGCACCTATCAATCCCTCCTTAGAAAATAAAATGTATATCTAAATCTAAGTATACAGACAGTTCTAAATTTGATAAACTATCTAAACATGAAAGTTCTTAATTTGATAAATAACATGTACATTTACACATGCACACATATACTAATGTACACACAAACTCATGTACATGTAATATTAAACTATCAATTTTAAATATTAAAGTATATTAATAGTTGATTTTTAGTATTAAAATATAAACTTCAAAAATAAATCATTTAAAAACTATATTTTTTACTTTTTTGGTAATCAGACTATAAGAAATCAAACCGGAAACTAATCAAAATGGTTCCTTAAGAATAGGAATGAATGGACGTGAGACTTTCAGATTTTTTTTTTTCATGTAATACTACTTCAATTTTGGATCATCTAAGTATGTATTTGAAAACTAAATATTAATGAGGAGAGAAAACAAATTCTCAAACTGTATAGAAAAGCAGATATACCTATTCTGAGTCAAATTGAAAATATAATCACATGGAAAAAATATGTTTGTCAAACAGCTTGAATACAGTAATCATCTAACCAGGATATTTTTATACGTCAAATAACTGCAGAGTAAGATTGGATTTCATGAAGGAAATTTATTTCTAGAATAATTACATGATAATCTTTAAAATATTTATGTTTTTGTAACATAAACAAATAAATACTTGAATTAAAGCTGAGATAAGGCTTTTTTAAAAGTTACATTTTTAAAATGATAAAAAAGAACTCACACATAAAAGAAACCCAAGAAAGTTTTACAATGTTAAGTTTGAAAAGGACATATCAGCTTGATATCAAGAGTCATGACAATCCTACTCAAAAGGAAAGATAAAAGGGAGCCCACAGCAATCACTGATTCATAACAGTTCTGAATTTCAGCCCAGTATATGTTTCCAGTTCCTTAATTTGCACCCAGTTTTGCTGCCTAGAAATGAATTGCCATAGCTTTTAACTCTACTGTCTGTGATCTTTCCCCCACCTACTACAAATCATCATTTACTAAGAACAGTTCTTTTTTTTTTCTTTTTCTTTTTGCAGCTACATTAATCTTCTTAGTCTTATCTGTTACAGATTTTGGGTACAAAGAACTATTTTCAATTTGAACAACCTTTGTAATTTTTTACTCCAGTTTTGGTTACTTCCTTTCAAAGCATCAGTAGTTTCCTGTTAATCAACTCAGACACATAAATCAACTAAATCAAAGCCCTTTTCTACTTTTTGATCCCTGAAAATCTATGATAGTATGACACCTTTAAGACTCCTAGGTTTTTTTAATATTAACAGAGTTAATGTTTCACTCTTACAATACTGAGAAAGTTTAAAGTAGCTGAGAGGGTCTGTGACACGCTACCTTATATCTTTCTGTCTTCTAAGCAGTTTTGCATTCCACCCTTGACATTTTTACCTTTGAACTCTGTCTTTATGGTGTGGATTTGGTATTTGCCCTATGCCATTACTTTGTTTGAGAAGTTCTTGCTCTCTGACCAAACTGCCTGAGGCCATCTTGTTGTGCCAATAAATTCTGCTTAGAAACTGTACATTTCCTTACAAGTTTCACCTTCAGTCCTCATATTTTATCACAGGTAGTGAGAAAAATCTAGTAGATGATTTCAACAAACTGCTCACATTCAACAATCTCCCCTAGTCAGTTAGATAACCTTTCTATTTTCCAATAAAACATTCTACTACTATAAGCCTTGTCTTTCTCCAAACTCCAGTAACATCTTGCTCACTGTTCTTCAAGTCCTTACCAACTCTCTCCTTAACACCCCTCCAACTTCTGCCTACTGTTTGATCCCAAAGTCTATTCCACATGCTTTACGTTAATGACATGCTTACTTCCAGATACCAAACTTTGCTGTAGTCATTTATTGCTGCAAAACAAAAAACAACTGTTCTATTTCACTCACAATTATTAAATTCAGGAAATTTCAGCTGGGTGATTCATTTTTGACCAATGTATTATTAGCATCACTTATTGAGCTAGAGTGTTGCATTGGTTTCCTAAAGAAAGTACAGATAATAAATTTCCACAAACTTGGTGGCTTAAAACATCAGAAACTTATTCTGCCACAGTTCTGGAGGCTGTAATTCCAAAATTCAAAGTCCAAAGTGTCCATTCAGGCCATGTATCTTCTGAAGGCATGAAGGAAGAATACCTCATTGCCTCTTTATAAAGAGACTCCCAGTAACCCATAACATTCCTTGGGTTAAAGCTGTATCATTTTATTTCCTGCCTTTGTCTTTATATGACATTCTTTTCTGTGTTCTGTCTTCTTCTTATAACACCAGTCATTGGATTTCAGGCCCATCTTAATCCAGAATATTTTATTAACTTACTCTTCATGAATTACAACTTCAAAGACTATCTCACACTGAACTATCATGACATCTAAATCATTACTTTCATATGGTTTAGCAACAATAAAATAAAAATAATATATAATTACAAACAGTTGATTTCTTAAATATATAATTAATTCATCTATGCATATATAATAAAAGAGAGAAAAGATTGGTAAAATCTGCTGAACCTGGTTAGGAAATAAATGGTTATTCATTGTATTCAAAACTCAAATGCTATACTTTTGAAAATTTAATTGAAAGAATATTGGAAGAGAAATAAAATTTAAAAGATAAATATAGCACAGCTTAGTTTCATGGCAGAAGACCAAACTGCTATTTTAATATTTTGTTACAAAGTCCCCTGGAGAAGAAAATGGCAACCCACTCCAGCATTCTTGCCTGGAAAATTCCATGGACAGAGGAGCCTAGTGGGCTATAGTCCATGGGGTCACAAACAACTGGACACAACTGAGCACATACACACAAACATTGATAAGAATTGTGGATGAACTGGTTGGTCACAGGAAGAAAATAAAATAAAGTTTCAGAATCTTTGATGAGGGCGTACAAACTAACGCAATCATAAATTTCCCTAAAACTGCCTTCTATATCATTCATCTGAAAGGCCGTTGTAACAATAAAATTAAATTCATGTTTAAGCTAGCAACTTGAAAAACAACCATTCATTTATTCCGTTCAGTTCAGTCACTCAGTTGTGTACGACTCTTTGTGACCCCACGAATCACAGCACGCCAGGCCTCCCTGTCCATCACCAACTCCCGGAGTTTACCCAAACTCATGTCCATCAAGTCGGTAATGCCATCCAGCCATCTCACCCTCTGTCATCCCCTTCTTCTGCCCTCAATCCTTCCCAGCATTAGGGTCTTTTCCAGTGAGTCAACTCTTCGCATGAGGTGGCCAAAGTATTGGAGTTTCGGCTTCAACATAGTCCTTCCTTCCAATGAACACCCAGGACTGATCTCCCCTAGGATGGACTGGTTGTATCTCCTTGCTATCCAAGGGATTCTGAAGAGTCTTCTCCAACACCACAGTTCAAAAGCATCAATTCTTCGGCACTCAGCTTTCTTCACAGTCCAACTCTCACATCCATACATGACTACTAGAAAAACCATAGCCTTGACTAGATGGTCCTTTGTTGGCAAAGTAATGTCTCTGCTTTTTAATATGCTGTCTAGGTTGGTCATAACTTTCCTTCCAAGAAGTAAACATCTTTTAAATTCATGGCTGCAATCACCATCTGCAGTGATTTTGGAGCCCCCAAAAAAAATAAAGTCTGACACTGTTTCCACTGTTTCCCCATCTATTTCCCATGAAGTGATGGGACCAGATGCCATGATCTTAGTTTTCTGAATGTTGAGCTTTAAGCCAACTTTTTCACTCTCCTCTTTCAGTTTCATTAAGAGGCTTCTTAGTTCCTCTTCACTTTCTGCCATAGGGTGGTGTCATCTGCATATCTGAGGTTATTGATATTTCTCCCGGCAATCTTGATTCCAGCTTGTGCTTCTTCCAGCCCAGCGTTTCTCATGATGTACTTTGCATATAAGTTAAATAAGCAAGGTGACAATATACAGCTTTGATGTACTCCTTTTCCTATTTGGAACCAGTCTGTTGTTCCATGTCCAGTTCTAACTGTGGCTTCCTGACCTGCATACAGTTTTCTTAGGAGGCAGTTCAGGTGGTCTGGTATTCCCACCTCTTTCCGAATTTGCCACAGTTTATTGTTATCCACACAGTTGGATAGCTCGTTATTCTTCTTCTGAGAAACAGGGACTGGTCTCTTTTTTCCTAGGATTTCCAAGAATAGAGAAGGTCAGTTAAATTTAGAAATAAGATCAGCCACACCTGTACAATTTAGAAGCAGATTAAAGTGAGAGAAGATCTCAGAGGAGACATGAGGTTACAGCTCAGCTTGGACAGTAATTCTGTGGATACTTGTTCTGTAAAACAAGGTCTCTGGACTATAATTATCACCAGTACTTGACAGTGTATTTGAAATGTAACATGTTGGGGCTCACTCTATCCCTAATGAATTAAATTTACAGGAAGTGGAGTCCAGCTTTTTGTCTTAATAAGCCCTTCAGGTCATTCTTATGCTTGCTAATGCCGGAGAGCTAGTGTTTTGTTTTGTTTTTTCCCTACACTCTGCTTCATTATCGTTGGACTGTCAGAAAATTTTTATTAAAAGTTATATCCAGGTATCAGTTTGTGCTTTGTGGAATTAGGAGAGATTGTATTGAGGATTATGGAAGAGAGCAGTGACCCCTCCGGGTGCTGATGGAGAAATAAAAGTGTCAGTGACAGAGAGAGAGTTGCTGTGACTGGGCTGTTGATTAACAAGAAAAACATCAAAGTTGTGGAAAATAAGAAAGCCTGAAAACAACCTGAAAGACTTTCTTTTTGTTTTTCTGGACCTACACAAGGCTAAATTTTGGAAAACTCTCACAAATTGCTGGCATAAAAATTGTTGCTGGGATTATTTTTGACAAGTAGGCTCTCTGAGGCTCCTTGTATTTATATTTTGGGTGTAGAAGGAAATGCTACCTTGTTTCCAGACACAGAGGGATGAGGCCTGGTATAGACAGCATCTGTGTCTATGTATCTGTGAATCTATCTATCTTCATCACTCTCGTAACCATCATTACCTACCTGACATCTGTTCTAAATATAACTTCTAAGCTATAATCATGTACTCTCTGTTCTCCTACTCTTAGTCTTATCCCACCTCAGTTTATCTTTCACATGACAGCCAAAGAACCTTTCTAAGATCCATATCTTAAGTACCTCCCTCCAGGATCCTTGCCTGGAAAATCTCATGGAGAGAGGACCCTGGTGGGCTGCAGCCCATGGGTCCACAAAGAGTCGGGCACAACTGAGCAAGTAACACTTTCTTACTTACTTTGTCCTTTAGATAGATTGAAAAGTAACTTGTATGATGGGTATGATATTTTTGGTTCCAAATAATTTTTCAACATAGTATTTTACTAATATCCTTGCTTTCATCATTAGTAGATTGTTTCCCAGGCTTACTACACTATTCAGATTTATCAAATGGGTAAATTCTGTCAGATTTTTAAGTCTTTTCACCAAGTTTGCATTCTCTGCCTGCATGCTAAGTCTCTTCAGTTGTGTCTGACTCTTTACAACGCTTTGGACTGTAGCTCACCAGGTTCCTCTGTCTCCTGGGGTTCTCCAGGCCAGAATACTGGAGTAGGTTACCACACCCTCTTACAGGAGGTCTTCCTGACCAGGGATCAAACCAGTGTCTCCTGTGGCAGATGCTTTATCACTGAGCCACCAGGGAAGCCTTTTCATTCTCTAATCCTCTCAAATAGGAAACTGAAAATTTACTTTCAAGACTTTAGTCAGGCTTCATCTCCAAATAACTTTCTCACCCTCCAAAGACTGGACTGAGTACCCCTTCACTTTGTCTTCCTTGAACCTGTATTTAAGTAAATACATCACACAATATTATATTGGTCTGACCAAACGTATTCTTCTTTGAATATCTCATTAATAAGCATCTTCTTAAAAACAAGTATTGTATTTAATGCATTTGCAGCGTCCAGGTGCGTGGATCAACCCCTGACTGAAAGAAGTTGCCTAATACATATTTTATGCCTAAGTAAATGCAAAAATAATGGATGAATATTGTGTCTTCTAATTAGTTATCTTATGAGCACAAAGAATAGCTCCTTATGCAGGCTCGGATTTCAGGCCAAACACTGAAACTTAAATCAAGGCAGTTTAACCAGCTCAGTGCCTGCTCAGTTTACATGATTCCAATCTTATGCTGCGATGCTGCCAATGTATTTCTGTCTCACTTGCCCATATTCACGCTTGCTTCCTCATGCCGTGAAGCTCTCCATTACTTCTCTGTAGTACCTGCCTATTAACTCAAGCTATTCTCCCTCAGAAAGATTGAGTGTGTTCTCCCCCATGTAGTAAAAGCCCTGCTGATATCTGAGAGGCTTTCCTAAGCTCCAGTTGCACAGCTGTCTTTTTGGATTTCTCATTTTATAATGGCCCTGGGATTCCCATCACAGGAAGACTCATCTGTCATGGCGCACACTGTCTCTGGACTGATCCTTCTGATTTCTTCAGTCCCCTTCCCGCCTCAGCTGCTGCGCTCCTGTTTGTAAACACTGTGTCCTGTGCCTGTATCTCATTTCCATGCATCTGTCTCAGCGCCTCCACCACTGTTGGAAGCGATTGCTTTCCAGATCATGCTCCCACAACTACACCAAGCCGCAGGAAACGACTTGACTACCTTTATATTTAGAACTCAAAGCATGGCCACTTTTCAGCAACACTTCAACATATAGCTTATGAAGATTTTTAAATACATATATAGTTTTATATGTAATATAATTGCTCATTATATATAATGTTTCTTCATCTTCAAATTGCTATTTAATTTAAAATAATGGAAAACACCTTACCATGTGGAAAAAGCATGATACAATTGCCCCTTTGTATCCCTAAGTGCTGCATACTTGAATTCAACCAAACCTGGATCAAAATATTTAGAACAAAAATTCCAGAAAGTTCCAGAACTTGAATCTGCCATGTGCCAGCAACTACTTACATAGCATTTACATTGTATAAGGTAGTATAAGAGACAATTTAAAATATAATGGGAGGATTACACAGGTTATATGGTAATATTTTTTGTCATTTTTTATTTATAAAACAATTTTATCTAAGAGAATTGAGCATCCTTGGGTTGGGTTTTGGTATCCTGGGGTGTGTTCTGGAATAAATCCCCCATGGATACGGGGGGACAACTGTATTTTTCATACAGTTTAATTTTAAAATCTGATTTGTTATTTAATAGTTATGTGACATAAGGTACTTACTTAATCATGCTGAGCTTCATCTGTGAGTGAGCATAATAAAAACTATTTCTAAAGAGCAGCATTAAGATTGAACTTTAAATTCTGTAAAAAATAAAATGACTTTTCCAAGTTTATGTAGATAAATACTTGTGGAAAAAAGACTAGAGCTGAGGGAATATCTGTCATCAATATCTGTGCTAGGATTGGCTAACCATTAAAAACTAAGAGATTAAAATGAAGATAGAAAAAAGAGGTAAATGAACATGATGAGAAAGATAAGGAAAAAATGGGAATTTCATCTCCTTTGAAGAAATTCAACCCACTAGAAATTGTTACAGGAATAGCTCAATATTATTATTTCTTCATTTTATGTATGCATAATATTCATGAGTATATATAATTGCTGACTCAAACTATGTATCAAATTACATCACGTCATTCCTAAAAAGCAATTAGTAATTAGTAAATGAGCTTAGTATCTTGTTTTAAAATTGCAACTCAATATGAAATTTCAGAAATTAATCAGCCAATCAAACACATAAAGTTTTAAAATGTCTTTCCTGGTCTCATCCACCTACAGTTTAGAATTTAAGTATTGAGACATATATATTACCATATATAAAATTACAGAGCCAGTGGAAATTTGCTTTACGATGCAGGGAGCTCAAATCCAGTGCTCTATGTCAAGAGGGGTTAGATGAGGTGGGAGATTTGAAGGAAGTTCAAGAGGGAGGGGACATATGCATATCTATGGCTGATTGATGTTTATATATGGTAGAAATCAACAAAATATTATAAAACAATCATCCTGCAATTAAAAATAAATATTAAAAATAAATATTAAAAAAAAGAATTGAGGGAAGAAATGTCAATGAATACAGTAAGGAAATGTTTGACTTAGTTTATTTAAAAGTAAATAGCAAAACCTCAGAAGTCATATATAATATGGTAATGTAATTTACATTGAAATATGCAAAAACCATTTGCTCATGAGGACAAAATATTTTGAAAATGTTTTAATGTAAAATAAAAATGATGTTTGTATTGCTTATGGTGCAACTATTTTCAAAGAAGACAGGTACTTAAAAGTAATACTTGCATAGAATCATTTGGATCACAAATAATAAAAGTAAATGTAACTTCAAACACAAATATAAAATGATGTTTACTGAAAGTTTATTTCCTGTTACTTATTTTCTTAACTTAAAATATGAAAGTTATTTTTAACTTACTGTGAAGATTTAATCTTTGTTAAGCCATTTTAGCTGTCATAGCTGTGAGTTATTCAATTATACAGAGAAAATCCTTAGTTAATAAAAGTTTAATACAATTTAAGCTTCCCAAGACTATTAAATCTCCCACCCATAATGAATCAAAAGCACATGTCACTGTTAGACATTCAAAGGTAATCTGTAGGCATTCTACCAAAATAATGAATGCAAATCTCTGTAGGCATAAAAGGTAATACAAAAATCAGGTAGAGCACATTATAAGCCCAGATGTCCAAAGTTTATCTTCACAGAGCAGCTTCACTGCTACTAAAATAATACCCCCAAAGTGAATTAAACATACATACTGTCCAGGCACTGGCTCCTAATCATGGACAGGAGCAAGCTTAACAGATCAAATAGAAGGATGCTAAATATGCACTCTTACCCTACTCAAATATTTGGTAAATAGTATATACTGAAATTTCATGCTGTATTTAAAGACAAATGCATTGAATATGACATAACCAAAATTTAATAAATTATACTGAATGTTGTTGAGTAAAAATAAAATTTAACCTACTTGATGATGATTTTGTCGTGATAAACACTTCTAAAAAAAATACCTATTCCTTCATCTTACAAGACGTTTGCAAGAGGAGAGAATGTTGATAAAATGAACAAATTAAATATTAGTCTTTGTAAAATTTGTATTTTAATCTTAGGAAAGATAAATAAGAATTTCAAAATATAACCTATAACAGTCATAAAATGAATACAGAAACACTAACATTTTTTCAAATAGCTAATTTATAGGGATTGATAAGTTGCCTGAGAACACAATTGAGATGAATTATTTAAATCAAAGTTCTGGATTTTCATTATGTAGAAAGTCACTGGTAAAAACAATTTGTCAAAAATAAAGGGGAATGTAATATGCCTTTTGATTAAATGTGAAAAAAGAAGGAAAAGATTAGTATTTCTGCTGCACCTTATCAGCATTGCTAAAGAGGTTGAAGCTCATTTGTAGTAGCAAATGTGTGTCTGCTCAGTTGTGTCTGACTTTTTGGGGCCCCATGGACTGTAGCCCACCAGGCTCCTCTGACCATGGAATTTTCCAGGCAAGGATACTGGAGTGGGATGCCATTTTCTACTCCAGGGGATCTTCCCTACCCAGTGATAGAACCCAGATCTCTTAAGTCTGCTGCATTGGCAAGTGGATTCTTTACCACTGGAGCCACCTGCGAAGCCCAACTGCAAATGTACATTTCCTTCTTTTTTTAATTCTTGTTAAAAGGAAATGTTTGAGACAGAAGGAGAAGGTGAAAGAGAGAAGGGAAGACAGAAGGGAGGAAAATGGAGAAAGGAAAGGGTGGGGAGGATGGGAAAGAAGGAAGAGTTTGATTCAAACAATTTAAGAACCTCCATTTCAGAGGCTAGAACAAATTCTCTTCTCAGGGTAGCCCATTTTATCATGCAATTTCTGAAATATTGTGAAATGATTGAGGCATTTTGAGGCAATTTAAGGAATTTTAAAGTGACGTTGGTAGAGATGAATAATTTTAATTTCCTAACAATATATTTTGAAAAGACAGGGACATAAAACAATACAAACATTACACATGCATTAGGTTTTAGGGAACATGATTTTATTTTCTCAACAAATTAGATATAATTGAAGACTTCTTTTCTTGCACACTTCCCTAATTTTAACCTCAACTCATCATGTCTACAATGTCTTCTAGAGGCTCTGCTTTATAGATTCTCAATGTACTCAGCACATTATCTTAAAAATATATATCTTCCTCTTATTCTTCTCTCCATCTGAGCAGTCTTTGATCCTCTACAAGCCTCCATAAGGTACATATTAATTTGCTGAAAAAAGATATTTATGTAGCAACTGCAATGAGGATGGTGCTAAATTCTAGTGATAGTATGTTGAAAAATATATTACCTAATTTCCGCCCTCATAGAACTTATAATTTGGTCAATGAGATGGTCATTAATATAAAATACAACTTAAAATAGGAAACTTCTTTGTAAAAGAAGTAATACAAATACAAAGTGTATATGCATATTATTATGTAATAATAGATAATTTCACATCAGCAAAAAAATGCTGAGAAAATCTTCTTCAGGTAATTAACATATTAGTTAATATAGTAATATAGTATTAATTAACTCAAAAATATTATAAATATTTTAAAGTAATATTATTTTATACCCCAAGAATGAAATTGTCACTAAATTAAACTTTAAGACTACTCATTATTATTTAAAAATTTTATTTCATACCTAATGAAAGAGTTGTTTATATATATATATGTATATATATATATACATACACTTAGTTTTTAGCATATAGCTATTGTGCATATATAAAAAGAAGTTTTTAAAATCTTGACTTTTCTAAATGATTTCCTGCTTATTGCATCAATAGCATTTTTTTTCCCACACAGTGTAATATTTCTGTCATCAAATGATAGTTGACACAGTCCTTTTTTGCACAATCCAAAAATTATTAGTAATGTAGCATTTTTTAAAATGGTGCTCCATCTATTTTTTTTTTCAGAATGCTTTTCCAAGACATTGACCTCTATTCTATAAATTTGGATGCTGGTACTTCCTATATTCTAGCCCTTTTCATCTTTTTTTCTTGATAGATTTGCACAAATCTAAAATTTAAGGCCCCTCTGCTTAAGGCACAGGAAGTTTTTGACAAATTGATATTCATGTTTTAATGATCATCCGGAAAGACGTGGGACTAGTTTCTCATTACTTTAAAATGTCTTTCATCTCTTCCGTGGAATTTGACCAGTTCTCCTGTCTTGAGATTTTTTTTGCTTACGACTTATTTCTGCACATATCTCAATAGCAAAATGTAGCAAAGTTTCATCTACTTGCAGGCATCTTTCTTGATTTCCATTAAGCACTTGGTTGTTTCTTTGAAAAATATTATTAAATTGCACTAATTATTCTGACAATGATTATTTGCTTTACTAATAGCAAGTTGTTGCCCCCAGTCTATTTTAGTGTCTTTCTGCATTCAAATGACTTAGTATTTCAATAGAATTTGTAATGTCATTTTATTTGAAAACCAATGAAACACAGCAGATATATAACAACAGTGCACACAATTCAATTGAAATTTCAAAAATATGGAAAACAATAACCATGCTCATATACATGTACATGCATAGATGATCCAATTATGTCCTGACTAACAACCAGTAGCAATTGTGGCAATTGCTATTGCTATTCAGAACTGATTTCCTTTAAGATTGACTAGTTGGACCTTCTTACAGATCAAGGAACTCTCAAAAGATTTCTCCAACACCACAGTTCAAAAGCATCAGTTCTTCTGCGCTCAGCTTTCTTTATAGTCCAACTCTCACATCCATACAGGATTACTGGAAAAGCCATAGTTTTGACTAGAGGAAACTTTGGAGGCAAAGCTCCACCCACAATGGGGAGGATTATCTTCTGAGTCCATCAATTCAACTGCTATCTCACCCAGAAACAGACTCACAGCAACACTCAGAGCTAATGTTTAATCTGTCTGCCTCCTGGCCAGTGAAACTGACATGTATCATCAACTACTATATGGACCATTGCTGAGATTTATCACTTTCTGGTATAAATGAAATGATCCTAGGAATAAGAAGAAGGGGGAACACAAGGATATATGGTACACAGAACCAAACAGATTAAGAGTATCAGAACCTAAAGTCTGAATTACAGCAGTTGCCTATTGTGGTCATGGTCATAAATTGTTTGCACATTCAAGTACATTTATTCAACTATAATCAAATAGATATTAGGCTTAAGCCATTTGTTGGTGCATAAATCAGTTTAAGAAATACTCTGATAGAAATTAAATTATATTTATTTTAAATGTTAAATGAGAACAGAATGAAAAAATATATAAGAGAAAAGTAGGACAAGAGGACAAAGGGACAAGTGGATTTTTAAAAGAGCCAAGCAGAAATCTAGAAGTGTGAACTTATATCAAGGCAAAAAGAATAACTAAACTAAGAAGAATAAAACAGAATGAGATACAAAAACAAAAAAAGATTGAAAACTAAAATGAGTTAAGCAATGTAGGTGATATGCTAATATTACCAAACCAAACTTGAGTCTGCTCACCCTTGAGCAGTAAGCCAGTCAATCTACTGACACCAGGTTGTGGTGAAGGAAGTGCAGGGTTTGTTTCAGGGCGCCAAGCAAGGAGTTCAGGACAGCTAGTGCTCAAAAAGCCCCATGGGTTTCAGCAAAGCGTTTTCAAAAGCAAACTAGGGGAAAGGAGTCCCAGAGTTTGTGATCTGCTGGTGCACTATTCTCTAATCAGTTGATGGTGAGGTAAGGATGTGGAGTCGCAGGGATAACATTATCAGCAGTTACCCTAAGGGAAAGTGTGAGAGGTATATAATTTAATTTCCACTTTAAGAAGCTTACTCAGACTTCTAAGTGGTGAATGGGTTAGTATAAGGATCAGGTAGACTAGTTACTAGCTGTTTTAAAAATCCCAGATCTGTTATATGGACCAAATCTAGGATGTCAGCAGTGAGGACAGATTTAACTAACTTGAGCTTTATTTTGAGTCAGGCTTTGAGTGTAAAGTTAGGGAAATGGAGAAATCAGGGATGACTCTTGGATTTGTTTTGAACAAAAGGCTATATTAAGATACACTTATGAAAATGGGAAACAAAATAAGTGGGAGGTGAAAAAATTCTGTGAACAAATATTTGCATTTTGGACAGCTGGTGTTTGATTTTAGCCTATATGCAAGTGGGGGTGTTAGAAACAGCAGGGATTTGAGTTCAGGGTTCAGAAAAGATTCAGTTACATGGATTTAATTAGTACCATGTTGCAAAAGTCCGATTTTCAAGATATCATGATTCTTTAAATAAATGTTATTACCTCAACACCATGGAAATATTAAGCCATAATATTTAAAAAATCCTAAAATATTTGTAGGAATCCTACAAAGATGAAAAAAAAAAAAAACTCACTGCATTTAAAAGAAACAGACATTGAATCTTGATTTCCTTTTCTCTAAAATTATCATATAAATTTCTTATAATCTAAGTAGGTTTGCTGTAAAAAATTACATAAATCAAAGTATGTAAAATATTTTTGGAAATTATAAAGCCATATACAAATAAGTATTTATTAAAATAAAGTTGCATTAGAAAATAAGAATGATATATGGAAACTTCTTATAGGCCTCTCTCCATAAACATGTTGAATTTTCCCAAGTAGAAGCTGGAAAATCCCATGCTCCTATTGTTCTTTGTAGCTTCAGCATCTAATAGGGAGTTTTTCCAAAACCCTAGATTCTTAAATCTTTGACATCCTTAACCTATCTATTCCTGCAGGGAACTTCAGCCAACAAATTTATATACCCTAGAGCTTATCAACACCAATAACTGTATTTTAACTGGTACTTAGATTATAATCATCTTCTTCTGAATCCCAGCTTTCTGCCAATGTTAATTCCTCTCCCCGAATTCCTTGACCCTATTTGGACAACCTATTAATTGACTTTCTACTCTTTGTGTCCTTGCTTCTGTCTTCATCCTCTTTGCTCACCAGATTCCAAAGTCCGTTACGATATAACTGTTACCAGAAGTAAAGGTTTGGCTGCTCGCCCCTCAAAAGTCAATAAAGAAGCAAGGTTGGTGGAAAGGAAAATGAAAGTGAAAGTCACTCAGTCCTGTCCGACTGTCTGTGACCCCATGGACTATGCAGTCTATGGAATTCTCCAGGCCAGAATACTGGATGGGTAGCCTTTCCCTTCTCCAGGGGATCTTCCCAACCCAGGGATCGAACCCAGGTATCCCACATTGCAATTGAGCCACAAGGAAAGTGCAAAGAAAACTTTGCTTTATTTCAGATGCCAGCAACCAGAGGGAAGGGCAGACTCCTACCTGAAGGCTGACCCCTCTTCCCTACTGACAACCCGTGGGTAATAGCTTTTATAGGTGAAGGGAGGAGGCAGCATGCAGAAATAGTACACTCAGCTCTGACAGTCATATTGAAATTGGTCATGGGGCAGTGTGATTAGCTTCATCTTGATTGTTTTAAGTACAGCTAGTCTTCAAGTTCTAGGGGTGGTTTGTTTCCATTACTTTGAGGCAAAATCTCAAATTGTGCAATTTATGTCATGGCTAGTCTGGTCATTGTGTAGTTATATTTTCCATTTGATGGGAGTTTCAGTATCTATAAGAGAGCTCATAAAATATGGCTCAGAACACTATATTTAGCCCTCAAGAAGGAACTAAAGGTCCTTGTCTATGCTTAATGATTAAACCATTATTATTTTCTTGTTATTTCTATTCAAATTTTTATTTTATATTGGAGTATAGTTGATTAATAATGTGTCAGTTTCAGTTGTACAACAGAGTGATTCAATTGTACATGTATCTACTCTTTTCCTAATTCTTTTCCCAATTACATAATTACTGTTACATAATTATGCTGTTAAATAATATTGAGCAGAGTCTTGTCGGACAGTTTTCCTTTGTTTCTGTATTTTCTTGCATCTCCATTTAAACTGACTCTGGCTAATTTTTTTCACAGACAAAGGCAAAGGACATGGTGGGAGGATCATAAAGTCCTGCTGTTTCATAATCATTCCAGTACATATTCTAAGCTCAATTAATCTCTATTGTCTAGCATACTTTCACCTTCAGACATGACTGACTACTTTCTGGCTGTTGTTTTTCAGTCTCCCAGTCATGTCCAACTCTGTGCGACCCCATGGACTGCAGCACACCTGGCCTCTTTGTCTCTCACCATCTCCTGAAGTTCACCCAAGTTCATGTCCATTGTATCAGTGATGCCATCCAGCCATCTCTCATCCTCTGATGCCCTCTTCTCCTTCTGCCTTCAATCTTTCCCAGCATCAGGACCTTTTCCAATGAGTCAGCTATTTGCATTAGAGGACCAAAATACTGTAGTTTCAGCTTCAGCATCAGTCCTTCCAATGAGTATTCAGGGTTGATTTCCCTTAAGATTGACTAGTTTGATCTTTCTGACTGCAAATAGCTAAAAATGACTAGGAAATATTAACCATGTACACTTGTCTTTTTTTCAAATGATCATCATATTCACTCTGCTACTCTCTTATTCATCTATTTGAAAAAAACTCTTAACTCCTTATGGCACCATAGAAGTCTCCTTTCATCACTATCAGGGATATGCTTGCTTCTTATATCACTGAGAAAATAGAAATTGTCCTTTATCATCATCATGTCATCATTGTCATCACCATTTTTCTAGATCTACCAAGCTACTTAACTTTTACCCATTTGTGTCCACATATACCATTATATTCTATACAGCAGAGCAGGATGCAATGGCAGTTTGCCTGAATTCAAATCCTGTGTGAGATTATATGTATTTTTTACCTATGCAATATATAGTGAGGAGACAAAGATGGATGCTTTATGTAGGAAACTCTTTTTTCATGAAACACTCAAAAATAGTCATAACATTGATAAAAATAACCTTTATATTTCAACAAAGTCTCGTTCTTCATTGAGTTAAGCTAGAGTAAGTCAGAACATATTGATAAATATAAAATAACTACAGTTAATGTTCAGTTAAAGAAAGCGGAGTGTGGAAGAATTGATGCTTTTGAACTGTGGTGTTGGAGAAGACTCTTGAGAGTCCCTTGGACTGTAAAGAGATCAAACCTAAAGGAAATCAGTCTTGAATATTCATTGGGAGGACTGATGCTGAAATTGAAACTCCAATACTTTGGCCACCTGATGTGAAGAAATGACTGATTGGAAAAGACCCTGATGTTGGGAAAGATTGAAGGCAGGAAGAGAAGGGGATTACAGAGGATGAGATGGTTAGATGGGATCACCAACTTCATGGACATGAGTTTGAGCAAGCTCTGGGAGTTAGCAATGGACAGGGAAGCCTGGAGTGCTGCGGTCCATGGGATCACAAAGAGTCAGACATGACTGAGCAACTGAACTGAACTAAATATTCATTTTAAATTTACTAAATACATACTTTTCTAAATGTTGTACATGCGTTATCTTATAAAATCACCTAATGTATTAGGAAGAAGTAATAAACTTTGCTGGTCATCTCATATTTGTTCATGGCCTGTTAAATTCCCTAAATTGCAATTTATGTAGATCATGATGAACAGGATCATGAGATTCGGTTGACAGGTTTCTAAAAACTCACTGTAGCAATTGCCAGACAAGGATTTGGTTTTATACCAGTCTAATTCTTCACTATCACACAGAAGGGATAACAGAATTAAATTAAAAGTGTGGTGCAGTAGACTGGTTGATTTCCTGGAAGTACTATTGTCTGAATGCACCATTAGGGAGTACACACATCAGTCTCCCTACTCAGCTTCCAAGGAATCAAATTGAGGTGAAAATAAATTGGAACTTATAAAGCTTGCTGGCTCTGAGTCGCCTAATCTAATCAGTTTTATAAGAATGGTAAATTATAATGACAATAAATAGGGGAAAAAGCTGAAACTAGCAAATTAATATATGTTGAAGTGGACTTCCCAGGTGGCACTAGTGGTAAAGACCCCTCCTGCCAAAGCAGTAGATGTAAGAGAAGCAGGTTCTGTCCCTGGGTCAGGAAGATCCCCTGAAGGAGGAAATGGCAACCCACTCCAGTATTCTTGCCTGGAGAATCCCATGGACAGAGGAGCCTGTTGCACCACTGTCCCTAGGGTTGCAGGTTCAAGCGACTTAGCATGCAGGCAAAGTGGTATTTCTCCTTTTAAAACAGAGACGAATGACTTAGAAAAATCTTGAAAAATTATTTTCTGTATTATACATTTATCTTAGCTCTTGACAGCAGTAGAAACATTTTCTTGGAATGTTAATTGGATGTTTTCCCTTTTTCAGCAATACTGTGACCAAAATACCTGTTGTTTGACAAATGCTATGCTGAGAGATAAGAGACAAGCATGCCTGACAAAGTACTCTTTTCAAAGTAAATTGCAACAGACTTCCGCTAATTTGATTTTATAAACAAGTCTTATGGAACTCTGTATTTAATGACCAATTCTTAAAATCTTTGCTCAATGTATTTTCAGTGTAGTTTATTTTTTTCAAGCAAATAATGGACGAGAATTTTAAAAATTAGTATGATGCTATTTTTTAGTCAAATAAGACATCATAGGATATATTGCTGACACAGTTCACACAGTAATTGGATATGGTGAAATTTAAAAATGTTTTATTGTGAGTTTGCATCATTGTTTTTCATTTTTTATTCATTTGTTTTTTCTTTACATTATCTTGTTGGTTTTGCCATACATTGACATGAATCCACCATAGGTATACATGTGTTCCCCTTCCAGAACCCCCCTCCCATCTTCCTCCCGATTCCTGTTATCTACAGGAAAATAGGTGTATATCACTAAAGATAGGCTTGTCATGGAGCTTGCGAGCAGTGGTTTTCTGCTGGGCATCAGAGACTATAAGTGAAGTCAGGACACCTCAGAAGACACTGCTAGAAATTACTTGTAAATTATGATTCTCTTGCATCAGGATTAATATAAGCTAAGTTACTGTTGCCTAATATCCCAGTACTATTCAGTAGATACTCTTGTTGTGTCTTAATCAAAATTCCCAAGACAGAGTTTTTTCTGTGGTTATGAAGAGATTTTTTTATAACCATATTTTTCATAAGCCACAAGCCAGTCTAGTAGCTATGGGTATAACCTATAAACAACAAAAAGTAAAGTTTCTATAAGGATGCAAGATGCAACAGAAATTGAACCTGAAAAGTATAGTACAAATAATTGGTCTTGAGAGTTCATATTGCCATTTGGAATATTTTCTGAACAAAGCAGTCTTAAATTAATGATTCAAAGGAAAATTCATATCAGAAAAGCTCTAATTCATCGATTAAACATTACTGGAGATATTGTTATATCAAATACAGTAATATATATTCAGTTCAATTCAGTTCAGTTGCTCAGTCATGTCCAACTCTCTGTGACTCCATGGACTGCAGCGCCCCAGGCCTCCCTATTCATCACCAAACTCCTGGAGTTTACCCAAACTCGTGTCCATTGAGTCAGTGATGCCATCCAACCATCTCATCCTCTGCCATCCCCTTCTTCTCCTGCCTTCAATCTTTCCCAGCATCAGGGTCTTTTCCAATGAGTCAGTTCTTCACATCAGGTGGCCAAAGTATTGGAGCCTCAGCTTCAACATCAGTCCTTCCAGTGAACACTCAGGACTGATTTCCTTTAGGATGGACTGGTTGGATCTCCTTGCAGTCTACGGGACTCTCAAGAGTCTTCTCCAACACCACAGTTCAAAAGCATCAGTTCTTTGGTGCTCAGCTTTCTTTATAGTCCAACTCTCACATCCATACATGACTACTGGGAAAACCATAGCCTTGACTAGATGGACCTATTAACATGTTAAAATTATTATACGTATTATAGTGTGTGTAACACCCTAAAGAGTGAATCAGTTGCATGCTTGTTTTGTTATTAAATGAGATTTTCCTCCAAAACAATTAAAGATTTACATCTATTTGAAAAAAACTGCCACTAAATTCAGAATGATGTTAAAATATGTAAATATAACTGATGTTTTACCAACAAATGAAAGAGACAAACATAATTTACAAGTAATTTCTATTCCTTTAAATATGAAGGGAATTTGTACTTTACACCACATCTTTTACTCATCTTGGTGTCTGAAAAATTTCACTTTTTAGATCTTTGTGTTTTAAAAGATTATATCTTTTGCCTAAGAAATGGTTATGTTCAATGTTTAAGGTACGATTTTGTATTGAAAATATCCTGACATGCCCTGAATACTTGCCCTTCCTAAGATACCAATTTGCAGCTCTGGGTAGTAGGCAAATATATATATATATATATATATATTTATTATTAGCAACAAAACCCCTTAGCTTCGCTGAAAGGAAAGTCTGTCATTACTGTCTTTAATATAGATACACTTATATGAAAGTTTTGAATGGCCTGGGTAGAGATCAGAACCTGCTGCTGTTGTTTAAAATAACTCAAACTGACTAGTATAAAACTTAAGATTAAAAAAATAATAATACATAGAATTGAAAACCTTTTACATATGCTTCAATTTTAGGGTTGACTGGGCATAACTGTACTTATAAAATTGATCTGATTTTTCATATCTATTTATAATTGTCTTTTATTCTCTTCTCTTTCTTTATACATTTTTCATTATGTGGATCTTTTTCTTAATATTTAGTCTCAGGCTCTGTTGCACAGTGAATAGTGCATTAGACTTTTGCTACTTAGTTTCTCTTTCCACAAAAATACTCAATTTGAATTAGGCATATTATAATGCATATATTGATTTTTGAAATCACGTTTATTTAAGAGAGAAAATCTCAAATATATCAAAACTCAGGAAAGTCTAAAATGATTAATCAAGCAAATGAAGATATCATTCAACTCATCATTTTAAATATTTACATGGAATCTGAGCTGAATCATTTCAGGTATATATTTTACATAATAACTGAAATAGTGTATTTTGTTTAATTATTTTTAAACAGAAGTTTGTTAAAATACTCTGTTGCACTAAAGGAATAATGCTATTATAAAAATACTTAGATTAATTTGCAATTTATGTATATGTAGAAAATGTGGAAAATAATGTGTATTTAACTTTTATTATCAATATTCTGAAGTTTTAACAACTTGGGCAAGAGAGTCCATGTGTTAGTTGCATAGATAACTTTCAATAAATGGTACCGAATAAAAATGTAGAGTGTTTATATAGCTTGTACATAAACATGAGAATATCTGTTTTATTTGTTCCTATATTGAATTAGGCAAACAGAATATAATACAATGTTTAAAATATTTAATATTTTCTAGAAACTTTTGAAAGAGTTATTTTGCATTTATCTAGACAAAAGATTCTTCAGGCATGTTATGGGGAACTCAGGCGCTATGTAATATTAGCTGTTCTTTGAATGAAGGTTACTTAGTTGAATATCTGTGAGAAATTAATCTTCTTGATAGGTTTTCCTACTTGAGACACAGTCTAGGTTCACAGAGGCTTGGACATAAAACAATCAAATACAGCTACACCTGAGAGAAACTGAAGATTTGGTTCTAGACCACTGTGATGAAGTAAATATCGCAATAAAATAAGTCACATGAATTTTTTGGTTTCTCAGTGAATATAAAAAGTATTTTTCCCTATACTGTAGTCTATTAAGTGTACAATGATATTATGCTTAAAAACCACAATGTACATAGCTTAATTATAAAATACTTTCTTGCTAAAGAACGTTCACCCTTATCTGAGCTTTCAGAGAGGCATAGCGGTAATAACAAAGAATACTGATCACAAATCACTGTAATAAATATAATAGTAATGGAAAAGCTTGCACTATTGTGAGAATTACCAAAATGTAACAGAGATACACCATGTGAGCAAATGCTGTTGAGAACATAGCGCCAGAGACTGGCTTGACACAGGATTGTGACAGGCCTTCAATTCGTAAAAAGCACAATAAAGCAAAGCACAATAATACAAGGTATAACTGCACATAATTCAACAACAATAAACAACCAAACACATGAACAGAAACAGTTTAATCAAGTGTTATCCACATGTATTTGATCAAAGGATTGTTTTTTCTTTCTATGTAAAATTTCATTTTGTAAAACACAATTTGGGGACCTACAGAGCTTGAATACACTAAATTTCATGTTGTAGAAAATGAAAACCTGGCTTTCATGTAGGTAACTGTATCATGCCACAGTGGAAAAAAGAATAAATACTACAAAGCAGTTTTCTCAGAGAAAAATGAATACTGATTTAGATTATTGAATATAAAGACAATAAATATTAAAGACAGTACGACTTCAGTTCGTATTTAGGTGCCGCACAGTGTGCTAAATAAGTTATATCTGTTTCATTTAATGTTTTCTTCATTTAATGTAATTTCAGATTCAATGGAATCCTTAAGTGTATTCTTCTGATATAGTCTAAACACACTATTTGCTACTCAGGTGGCTTAGTGGTTAAGAATCTGCCTGCCAGTGCCTGCCAGAGCAGGAGATGAGGGGATGAGGGTTTGGTTCTGGGTTAGGAAGATCCCCTGGAGAACGAAATGGCAATACACTCCCACATTCTTGCCTGTAAAATCCCATGGGCAGAGGAACCTGGCAGGCTACAGTCCATTGGATCACAAAGACTCAGAAATGATTGAGCGACTGAGCACACAAACGCAACTTTTAGCACATTTTAATACAAAATGCAACATATTTATTACACTGACATATCATATATGGTATTTGAAAATATAGTTATATAACAGGCAAAATATGCTTTAATTCCTTTTATTTCAAAAACATGAATTAAATCATGAAGTACTTTTTCTTGTAGCTCATTCTTAGAAAATGCAGAAATATTCAGAACTGTAGAATGCTCAAGAGAAATGACTTAAGCGAAATAGCTCAGCAGAAAAAATTGTATGTGTGGCATTGTAATGTTATGTAATGACCGGATGGTAGTCCATCATCTCTGCCAGTTTCTAATGGTTAGAAGAACGTCATAGATTCTATGCCCACACAGAGGATAGAGATTTCACCAGGAATTTAAAAAAAAAATACCAAGTGGTCTCTCGCCAAACCCTAGTGTTTCAGTGGAAGATTTGGGAGAGACCAAATCCCCTGGCATTTTTTGCCAGGGTCCAGCCCCTGCGGGGTCCGGGGGTCTTGAGGGATGAGTGGCGTCTGCAGAAGAACTGAGCTGAATTGATGTGTGGTGATGGAGCAGTCTCTCTTTATTGCTGTTAGTTTGTGGGATGATGGAGAAGTCTCTCGTATATTGTTGTTGGCTTACAGTGTTATAGGCAAAAGACATCCCCATTACATCATTACATCACCTATCATTCTATACAATTTTTTGTTTTCTACCTTCCATAGCAACCTTATCATTGAGCTCATTCCCCAATCTATCATGAAACATTCCCCTTACAGAAGTCAGATTATTATGTAGTTAGATTTAACAATAGTATTGTTACCATTTGAATGTCTTCAGTATACTTCATTCAATCATGATAACTACATCAACCTAAGTAGAAAGGTTACATTTCTCTTATCAGGTACAACTATGTAGAAGCTAGAGGGAAAGGCTAAAGCTTGAGACTGTTTATTCTAGTAACCTACTCTGATTCTTACAAGGAAAGAGGAAAGAGGACAAAGAGACAGTTTAGAAAGAGCAAAGAGGACTAAGACAGTTTAGGAAGAGGAAAAAGGACTAAGAGACAGTTTGGAAAAGGAAAGAGGACTAAGACAGTTTAGGAAGAGGAAAGAGGACTAAGAGACAGTTTAGGAGCACTGCTTTAGCAATAAAACCCTATTGACCTTATAACTACTATAATGAATCCCTATGTCTACAATATCCTAGAGCAATCAATATCTCCAACTATGCTGGCCACAATTATGAGCATTCCTAAGCCCCAATCCAGCCTGATTTCTTCAAGGAAGAGAGCTTCCTCCTTGGAGTGGCCAGGGGAGTGGGAGGTGGAAAGGTGACCCAAGTACAAGCCTTTCTGGTGGTGGCCTTGCCATGACCCCCGGAGAACTCTTGGTAAACTCCCCAGTAATTAGTAGGAGGAGTAGTAATCTATTTAAATGTCCCTTTCATTCCTCCTTAGCCCCCGGGGAAGGTGATCCACCTTCCAAGATCCTCTGGTGGATAAGGTCTGGGGGGATTATCTCTGGCGAATTCTTTCCAACTGGGACTGACCTACTGAGATGAGCCAATGTTCCGAGCATGGACAGAACTCCCAAGAAAAATACCAGGGAGTGGGGGGCTTGCCCAGGATGCCCCGATAAAGAAAGTCAGCTTTGCAATTTCTTTCTTAGTCTCGTGACCTTGTCATCCGAGCAAGGGGGCATCCTGATGGCTCCCTGCAATTTTCTGCACTTTTGGGAAAACCATAGCTCTTCAGACTCACTGGGAAACCATAAGGAGCTCTAGAGATTAAATGGCTTATCTGCCTCTCTCCAGGATCCTAATGCAATGACCTAGATGTTCCAGATGTTCTAGATGTTCTAATTTTCATTTCTTTCTTTAAAGGAAGAGAGAAGAAGATAATTGAAAAGGATAATACAATAATGAAGAGCTCTTCCTATGACTCTCATTCAGCCTGGAAAGTAAACATTTCCAGCTTCCCACATAATAATGCCTTGTATGTCAGTGAAATGCTTGTCCTGCTGATTGTCAGCTACAGATACTGAGCGTTCAGTCCCATCACTTTATTCCCCTCTCACCGTATTGCAAGGTACAGACAGGCTAAAAGCTACACTTTCAGACTCTCTTTCCTGAAAAGTCTGAGATGTGATTTTGGTTGTCCCCAGTAAATGAGCCCATGCCTTATCAGGAGGGCAGAGGGAGGCAGAATCTATTTACCCCACAGCTGCAGTGGAGACTGATACTAGTGGGCACAACAGAAAGCCTCTGTTCCAGTGTGTAAGAACAAACGATGTGAGTGTAGAGCAGCTATGAAATAACAGTGGTTTCCTGCAGCATCCTAAATGCTGAGTGGTTGCTATTGCGGCTTGTTGATTTCTGGGTTGCTGCAATAGCATGAACTTGAAGCCTTCAAACCCAGAGCTTCCGACAGTTCTAATGTGTTTGAAATGTCTGAAGTATTTTTTGTTTCTTATGCAAACTAAAAGAGGGTTTTTCAGGTGGTGCTTGTGGTAAAGAACCCACCTGCCAGTGCAGGAGACGTTAAGAGATGCAGGTTTGATACCTGGGTTGGGAAGATCCCCTGGAGGAGGGAATGGCAACCTACTCCAGTATTCTTGCCTGGAGAATCCCATGGACATAGGAGCCTGGTGGGCTACGGTCCATAGGGTTACAGAGTCGTATGTGACTCAAATGGCTTGGCACACACACACACATGATGACAACTAAAAGATGTTTCTTGCTACCCAGTTCTACAAGAAGGAAGTCACTAGCCACTGCAGTCACTGACATTAACACACCTTAAAGGGGTTCATGATGGAGATCAGGAATAAGACAGTGCTCTGGGAAAATCAGGCAGAACAGGCCTAAAATAGTTAGAGGTATTTTATGAATCCAATTTCTTGCATCTTCTCAAACCTAGAAAAACTTTAAAATTATTAACAGAGACATCTGCTCTTCATCTGAAGCCTCAAACTTCTACTAAGATGTGTGCTTGATTGCATGTAAATCCTTTGTTAAAATCACATATATACTGACCTGGCTCCATACCTCTTTAGAACAGCTCCTCAGGGCTATTTGAAAGGCTGTCTCCTCGGCTATAGTCCTCAGTAAGTTCCCAAAGAAACTTGAACTCACAGCTCTCACATTGTGGATTTTTTTCAGTCAACAGCTAGATTAAAATGTTTATCAGCATCTTCAAAATGCAAGTCTAGCCTGCTGCTGCTAAGTTGCTTCAGTCATGTCTGACTCTGCGAGCCCATAGATGGCAGCCCACCAGGCTCCCCCGTCCCTGGGATTCTCCAGGCAAGAACACTGAAGTGGGTTGCCTTTTCCTTCTCCAGTGCATAAAAGTGAAAAGTGAAAGGGAAGTCGCTCAGTCGTGTCTGACTCCTAGTGACCCCATGGGTGGCAGCCCACCAGGCTCCTCCATCCATGGGATTTTCCAGGCAAGAGGACTGGAGTGGGGTGGCATTGCCTTCTCCGAGTCTAGCCTGAGTCTTCCATAAATTATTGATCTTGCTTTGTGACCTTCCTTGTTTATGATTGAAGATGACTGTAAGGCTTCTGGTCCTTTCCCTATTCAGTGGAACAAGTACCGAATTCTTTCTGAGCCTAACAACTACACATTTAGCTGTTCTTGTCGCAATTGTTTGGTTGCTAAGTTGTGTCCGACTCTTTTACGACTCCATGGATGGTAGCCCACTCCTGTAGGATCCCATGGCTCCCCATCCATGGGATTTCCCAAGCAAGGATACAGGAGTGGGTTGCCATTTCCTTCTGCAGGGGTCTTCCTGACCCAGGTATCAAAAGCGCGTCTCCCACATTGGCAGATGAGTTCTTTACCACTGAGCCACCAGGAAAGCCCACACAGTTAGTAGTAAAACACATGTTTGAGTACACTTATGTTTGGATATAGCATAATTTATCACTTTCACTGTATTTTATGCCCAGATTCATACTGTGTGGATGGTTTTCACAAACAGCTGGCAAGAATTTCATAAATATGAGACTTAAGAAACGAGACTATACTGTGTATGTTGTTAATAACTTAATGTTTTTAGTAACGAGCTCATTTTAAAAGGTGTCAGACTATGACCAAATAAGGTTGTAAGACCTCACCTTCGGTAATGAAGTGCTTAGGAAATAAAAGTCTACAACACACAAAAGGTCTATTAAATTTGTTTTAATAAGAGTAGTCAGAAGAGAAATGATTGAGTAGCACTTTTAACTAAACACAGATATATTGCAGTACATTTAAATTTGCTGAAGAGAGACTACTTGTGAAAAGGAGATTCTGAGTCAAATGACAAGGGGAAGAAAGCTGTAAGCATAGCACCACTTATGTTATTAATCTGAATGACAGGGTAGAAGAAAAAACGATAACAATAGATGCTGACAGTGCATAGTGTGAGCCATGAATTAATTTGCTCTGACAATGACACCTTTGAAAGGACACTCCTTGGTCACAAGCCATAAGATTTTGCTCAGAATATAAAATGCAAACATAATAGAATCATTTCTTTAAAAGTAAAAGAGCCATGTTAGGTAATATTTGTTTTTCTATTAGGTTTGAGAGTATATATGCCACTGTTGATAAAGAAAATACACTTTTCAATTCTGCTTGTTCTTACTGTTTCAGATTAACAACATTCAGTTATACTGACCTCTAGAAAGATGATCTAACACTAAGAAAATCATCTCTATAAAACAATGGCTGAAGCAATTTGTTTTTAAGAAATATTTCCATCTAAGAAATCAATACAGGATGAAGGAAGTTTCTGTATTTTTAAAACAGAATGTGTCTATGTAAATAAGCATAGTGAATTCAGGAACAAATACATCTCAACCAAAATTAAAACAGTGTCATAAATTGGGAAGTCGGAAATTGGCTATTCATATCTGTCATATACCAAATTACCCTAAGAGGTTTAAAGTGACTCAGATCACCTCTATTCTTTCATATCTGACAGCAAAATTGAAACAAATATTAATCTCACCCAGTTGTTTCAGCACCAGTTTGAATGGGAGGATTTATTAACCTGATAATTTGCATATATTCTATAGCTTTCAGAGTTACAGTATATATGCTAATGGGTAAAAGCCTCCTTTAGTTGTTCACTACTCTGCCTGGGAGTAATATTCTTCTAACAAAAATATTTTTAGTATCCAAAAACATTGCTAATATCATCAATAAGGTAAGAGTGAGGCAGATCAGGTCTCAAAAAAGCAAGGGATTTCATCAGCCTAAGACAGCCCAACCTAATGAAATACACTATTGATTTAAGGCCACCTACAATGACCTTAATCTTAATTGAGTTTCCTTTCTTTGGTCGTAGTGAGCAGAAAAAAGGGAGAAGAGAAAAAGTAATTGTATATACACTTGCAAAACACTAAGAAATTCTTGCACATCATTTGTCACTGGAATTTCTCTTAAGAATCTGTGTTTGTTTGCAAAATACCCTGAAAAGTATTTGGACATATACATTTATCCTGTGTGAAACCTAGATGTTTCACATCTAGGAAGTTGATGAGGAAAAGTGTGTGGCGGGTGGTGGGCATCTGTTCTAAACCTGGATACAATGAAGGAAGGTGAAAACCTGCAAGGTGAGGCCTGCAACGTGAAAGTGAAGTCGCTCAGTTGTGTCCGACACTTTGCGACCCCATGGACTAACCTACCAGGCTCCTCCATCCATGGAATTTTCTGGCAAGAGTACTGAAGTGGGTTGCCATTTCCTTCTCCAAACCTGCAAGATCATTAACTATTTATACATCCATAGACATTATGGATATTCGTGTGCCATTTCTTTAGATGAAAATTGCAATGATCATAGAAAAAATATAGATGGTATCTTGTTTGAATTGTGATTTTTTTAAAAAAATTGTTAACCCCAAAATAACTAGAATGAATAGAACTTCAATTTAGTATATATATATATATACTTTTCTAGAAATAGCAGATAAAATATTTGAGAAGTGAAGATTTGGAAAAGAGATCCCTAGATAAAAGTACATTTTAAAAGAAAAGTTACATTTGGAGAAAAAAAATCACAAAACAATCACAATTAATTCACACTTAGAAATCATAGCTAATGGGTTAAGCATCCTAGGTGTTTGATGCTGAAATGTATACTAAATGCTATAATCCAGAAATCTTCCAGAAAGAAATCTACCTCCCCTCCCATCCATTGCCAATTTGATTCCAAACCAATAAGACTCTTAGGTTATTGTGGGATATGGAAGACAGGTCAGTTCTCTAAGGACACACCATCAATCCAGTTCTCCATATTTCCACTTGAAAAAACCCTCAAACGGGCTCAAAATTCAGAAGTTGAGGGTATATGGACAAGAAGTAGTAGGCACACAGATGAGAATTGCTAGTGTGTCTGAACTCCAGGAAATGAAAATTTTATTATACCGCCTAAATTTCATACTCACATTAGAGCTTCAGGCAATGGCATTGATGGGATAAAAAGTCAGTAGCTCATCAACAAAAGGGAAATTTCACAAGGGATTTAGCAACTGAAGAAACCTTTACTTTATTCACATAAAGTCACGCAGAGGCTAACCCCACATAATTTTGACCAGGGCATATTTTTGTTTCTTGAGACATAGGTCTTCAAGAGTAACATTTTCATCTTAACTCTGTAAGATTACTTCTAATCACAACATATTACTGTAATATGTAAAAAATAATGATAGAAAACAATATAAGCAAAGAGGACTTTTTGGATTGAGCCCATCCATCTTTCACTATTTCATACTGGTTTATTATACTATTACTGGTTAGCTTAAGTTAAAGAGCCATTGTATTTCCTACATTAAGAAACCAAAATGGCAGCCATTCTGACTGGTGTAAAGTGGTACCTCATTGTGGTTTTGATTTGCATTTCTCTGATAATGAGTGATGTTGAGCATCTTTTCATGTGTTTGTTAGCCATTTTTATATCTTCTTTGGAGAAATGTCTGTTAAGTTCTTTGGCCCACTTTTTAATTGGGTTGTTTATTTTTCTAGAATGGAGCTGCAGGAGTTGTTTGTATATTTTTGAGATTAATTGTTTGTCTGTTGCTTCATTGGCTATTATTTTCTCCCATTCTGAAGACTTGTCTTTTCACCTTGCTTATAGTTTCCTTTGTTGTGCAAAAGCTTTTAATTTTAATTAGGTCCCATTTGTTTATTCGTGTTTTTATAGTCTACAAGCAATAAATGCTGGAGAGGATGTGGAGAAAAGGGAACCCTCTTACACTGTTGGTGGGAATGCAAACTAGTACAGCCACTATGGAAAACAGTGTGGAGGTTCCTTAAAAAGCTGCAAATAGACCTGCCATATGGCCTAGCAATCCCACTGCTGGACATATACACCAAGGAAACCAGAATTGAAAGAGCCACGTGTACCCCAATGTTCATCGCTGCATTGTTTACAATAGCTAAGACATGGAAGCAACCTAGATGCCCATCAACTGACGAATGGATAAGAAAGCTGTGGTACATATACACAATGGAATATTACTCAGCATTAAAAAAAAATTCATTTGAAGCAATTCTACTCAGATGGACGAAACTGGAGCCCATTATCCAGAGTGAAGTAAGCCAGAAGCAAAAACAAAAATACAGTATATTAACGCATATATATGGAATTTAGAAAGATGGTAACGAGAACTCAACATGCGAGACAGCAAAAGGAACGCAGATGTATAGAATAGACTCGTGGACTTTGTGGATGAGGGTAAGGGTGGGATGATATGGGAGAAGGGCATTGAAGCATGTTAATTGTCACGTGTCTAATCAATCGCCAGCCCAGGATTGATGCTCGGGGCTGGTACAGCGAGATTTCCCGGGGGGGAGGGAAGAGGGAGGGGTGTTCCGGAGGGGAAGCATATGTAAACCCATGGTGATATCATGACAATGTATGGCAAAAACAATAAAAAAAAAAAAAGTTAATAAAAAAAAAAAGAAAGAAACCAAAATGATCACACACAAACAATTGTTTGTAACTAGGTAACAGAATTTAAAATATGTTTATATATCTTAACATACAGTTTTGAACACAGATTTTTTGTTGACTTATGCCAAACATTATCATATATGAATACAACAGAGATTGGTATAAAATTCCTGCCTTATGATAAGTTTTGTTCAAAGTTCATCAAGTATTGTCTCATTTTAAGAATTCTGATGCATGAAAGAAGTATGAAGCTAGTGTTGTTTTTTAGTAATTTATAGCTGTAATTATACATGTTGGCATATGTATATATAGTGATGTAGATTGAAAAGCAGATATATATATATAAACATGAGAGTAGGTATAGATATATGCATATATATACATAAAGAGTGGCAGAATATGCCACTCTGAAATATGCTATGTTGGCATAACAATTATTTTAGAGACAATTTATAAAAGCAATGCAAGAAAAGCCCTCTGACCCTCATTCTTTTTCTTAAAAGCAGGAGATGACATTGTCATGTGAGAGATGTCCTCCCAGTAGAAATAACACTATTACTATCAAGGGCAAGAAGTTGAAACAGATAATTCTACATATATGGACCCACATTTTTTACTTAAATTTATTATAGAGATGTTATTAAAACATGTCATTTACAAGTACAAAGCTGTTCATTGCAGCATTGTGTTGTATGTAATATTAAAAAGTCTGGAAGCAAACTAGTGTCTAAACACAGAGCACCATTTACATAAATAATACTCATATAGAATATTAATATTAACCTTGAAGAATAAGAGCAATGTAAACATGATATGTCGCTACAGCCTCAAGACATATTTTTAAATTAAAAAGAAGAAAAGGGAAAGTAATACCTTACAGTTTCACTGATGTCATTGTTACAGGTACTTTTCATTATACAAAAATATAAATTTCCATAATATACCTGAAATAAATACCTATTTATAGTGAAAGAATACCTGAACATTTGACATAAAGAAGAAAAAGCACAGAAAGATTATTTGTCTTACTTTTTCAAATAAATTTCTAGATAAATTTCATTCCAGTGACAAGAGAAGTTGTTTAAAGGAAAAAAATATATATTCACCTCCCATTCCCACTCCAATGAAGTAACCAGTTAATCTCCTGGTGTTTTCTTTATGCTACGTTTCTATAGAATCATGCAAACATACAGAGATTTCATTGTTGTCCCTTTGTTTTGTTTTCTTCTTGTCATTGTTATTCTTCGCTTGGCACAGGCTTAAATCTTGATGTTCCAAGTAGTGGTAGAACTCCCTGATGATAGACTTGGCTATTTAGTTCTTGTTTCATAGAGTATAGTCTTAATCTCAATAAAAATTTATGCATTTAAAATTTTATGCATATATTTAAAAATTTATGCATACTTTACATTTACAATTTTACACACATTTTACACAATGAGGATTCTACATGTCTCAAATGATAATACCAAAAGAAAATTGTTCTTGATTTGCACACATCCTAATAGAGCAAACTCCTTGGCCATCTGGTGGGAGCTATCAAAATAAAAAACCATAGCTAGTCTCAAAAAGACCATTCTCATAAAGGCTGTGCTGCTTGTCAATATTCTTTCCACACTTTAAATTTGTAGAGCAGCACATTATTTTGATTAATAGCATAATCCATTTGAAATAGGAAGAAGATATGGATAATTTAATCATTTTATCTACAATAAATGAAAGACTAGAAGGAGATAAGAGACAAAGTGCTGATACAAAATTACTGTAAAACTTGTTTAAAATATGGTCCATGATGATTAAATCTATGAATACATGAAGCATAAAGTAAAAGAAGTATCAGGATAAGAAATTTGCCAATTTGCATCATAATCTTTTTAGTATATGATGTCCTAAATTATCATTAGTTTCTGAATTGTGTGAGGTTCAAGAAGACTTTTTAATTTGTCAGTATTCAATAAAGCTGGAAATTTAATGTCTAGCATGTATTCTTAATGCAATGTTGAACCTAGAAAATTATATAAGTAGTAAAGCAGAATTTATTAATAACATTTCCACATTATTTCATTATCTTCTAAAATATTCTATTTTGCAAGGCCTTTCCATGTAGTTGACATTATGTAATCTAAGAGGTATTATAGATCCTGGTTGTATAGTATGTGTGCATGCCTGCCAAATCACTTCAGTTGTGTCTAACTCTTTGCAATGCTATGGACTGTAACCTGCCAGGCTCCTGTGTCCATGGGATTTTCCAGGCAAGAATACTGGAGTTGCCATGTCCTTCTCCAGGGGATCTTCCCAACCCAGAGATCGAACTCACATCGCTTATGTCTCCTGCATTAGCAGGAGAGTAGTTTACCACTAGCACCATCTAGGAAGCCTAGTTGTACATTATATTCTGGAATATATTGGCAAAGTTTAAAGCACATTGCTCCAATTTTTTTTTTTAAAGCATACTTTCAAACTATTTTAGTAGTGGTTTTATTAGTTTTGAAAACTTTGAGGTTAACAATATGATTGTTACTTGTTAATTGTCATAAAGCTAAAATTTGAGCTTAGACTATGGTTTCCTTGTAAAATAAATAGCTAAATGGATATGTGTGTATTTGTAATCTGTGTGTGTTGGTATGTATAAATGTTATTTAATTTAACATCATAGAACTTCGTATTTCTTTCTGTTTAAGCAATAATTGGGCTTCCCTGGTGGCTCAGCTTGTAAAGAATCTGCCTGCAATGCAGGAGACCCAAGTTGGATCCTTGGATGGGGAAGATCCCCTGGAGAAGGGAATGACAACCCACTCAGGATGTGAATGGAGAACTTCAAGATGTACAAACTGGATTTAGAAAAGGCAGAGGAACCAGAGATCAAATTGCCAATATCCGTTGTATCATAGAGAAAGCAAGAGAATTCCAAAAATACTTCTACCTCTGCATCATTGACTACTCTACAGACTTTGACTGTATGGATCATAACAAACTTTGGAAAATTCTTAAAGAGATGGGAAAACCGACTACCTTATCTGTCTTCTGCAAAACCTGTATGCAGGTCAAGAAGCTACAGTTAGAACCGGACATGGCACAACAGACTAGTTCCAAATTGGGAAAGGGGTATATCAAGGCTATATATTGTCACCCTGCTTATTTAACTTATATGAAGAATACATCATGTGAAATGCTGGGCTGGATGAAGCACAAACTGGAATCAAGATTGCTGGGATAAATATCAATAACCTCAGATATGCAGATGACACCACCCTTATAATATAAAGCAAAGAGGAACCAAAGAACCTCTTGATGAAGATGAAAGATGAGAGTGGAAAAGCTGGTTTAAAACTCAACATTCAAAAAACAAAGATCATGACATCTAGTCTCATCACTTCATGCAAATAGATGGAGAAACAATGGAAACAGTGACAGACTTTCTTTTCTTAGGTTCCAAAATGCACTACAGATGATGACTGCAGCCATAAAATTAAAACATGCTTACTCCTTGAAAGAAAAGCTATGACCAACCTGGACAGCATATTATAAAGAAGAGACATTACTTTGCCAACAAAGGTCCATCTAGTCAAAGCTATGGTTTTTCCAGTAGTCATGTATAGATGGGACAGTTAGACCATAAAGAAGGCTGAGTGCTGAAGAATTGGTGCTTTTGAACCGTGGTGTTGGAGAAGACTCTTGAGAGTCCCTTGGACTGCCAGGAGATCAAACCAGTTAATCCTAAATGTAATCAATCCTGAATATTCATTGGAAAAAACTGAGCTGAAGCTGAAGTTCCAGTACTTTGGCTACCTGATGCAAAGAGCCAAGTCATTAGGGAAGACTCTGATGATGGGAAAGATTGAAGGCAGGAGAAGGGGTTGACAAGAGGATGAGATGGTTGGATGGCATCATCAACTCCATGGACATGAGTTTGAGCAAGCTCTGGGGGATGGTGATGGACAGGGAAGCCTGGAGTGCTGCAGTCCATAGGGTAGCAAAGAGTAGGACATGGCTGAGAGACTGAACACAGAGCAATAATTATATTAATATGTTTTCCTTTAAATATCTAAGAAAATGTAACATAATTTTGTTTCTTTTTGTAATGCTTAATAATGATTTTGGTATATGAACGGAGGATATAGACATATGATTTGATTAAATGAGATTCTTAGAATACCAAATAAATAGTAAATGCTCTCTAGCTTCTCTGTATTAATTGATTAAAAGTATTACAAATTCAATCCCGTTGATGCTTGGATATTAGACTTGTAAGTGTCACTTTAAGTATGTAATTATGCATACTGAACACATATAAATCAAGTTCACTGTTCCTTTACCTGAATGCAACTTTATATCCTTTCATCACCTTAACTCTCTGAACAGCAGTGATTAAGGATTTATTTGGTGATATTCACCACTTTAATGGAGTGCTTCAGAGCTACTAATAAACTTTCATTTTTGTAAACTTCACTAATTTCTAATATCCTATAATTTGAATTGTTTCAAGACCTTTATTTAGACCTCTTTTGTTGATAGTTAACACTGATCAAAATGTTTCTTTGAAGCTCTTTTTAAGCACATACAAGCACATTAGAAATCCAATTACATCTAAATTGCTCATATTAATATAAAGTTGAAATTGAAAAGTATTAAAGACATAAAATGCTTTCCTGGTGTCTCAGTGGTAAAGAATTAACCTGCCCATGCAGGAGAAACAGGTTCGATCCCTGGGCCAGGAAGATCCCTGGAGAAAATGATATAAAATCATCTCTGTTAATCCACCATTTTATCAATGAATAACTTTAAGCTCAGAGACAATAAGATCAAAAACTCATCAATGTTGAAACAAAAAACTGAACTCAGGCATATTTTATCTATTAAATAGAGTGAGTTCTTATAGACATTGTAACAGCATATGTTAGTTGAGCTTGGTTATAACCACTTAAATGTAATAAAATATTATGAAAATGTCTAATATATACAGTTAATGGAAACTTACATTATAGTCATCCAACTTTAAGGTAAGTTTCCATTAATTGTATATATTAGACACATTAACAAATTAAAAGACAAAAACCATATGATTATCTCAATGGATGCAAAGAAAGCTTTTGACAAAATTCTACATCCATTTATGATAAAAACTCCCCAAAAAGCAGGCATAGAAGGAACAAACTTCAACATAATAAAAGCCATATATGATAAACCCATAGCAAACATTATCCTCAATGGTGAAAAATTGAAAGCATTTTCCCTAAAGTCAGGCAGAAGACAATGATGCCCACTCTCACCACTACTATTCAACATAATTTTGGAAGTTTGGCCACAGCAACCAAGGAAGAAAAAGAAATAAAAGGAATTTAAATTGGAAAAGAAGAAGTAAAACTCTCACTGTTTGCAGATGACATGATCCTCTACATTGAAAACCTGAAAGACTCCACCAGAAAATTACTAGAACTAATCAATGAATACAGTAAAGTTGCAGGATATAAAATTAACATACAAAAATACTTTGCAATCATATACACTAAAAATGAGAAAACAGAAAGAGAAATTAAGGAAGCAATTCCATTCACCATTGAAACAGAATAAAATACTTAGGAGTATATCTACCTAAAGAAACAAAAGACTTACATATAGAAAACTATAAAACACTGATGAAAGAAATCAAAGAGGACACAAATAGATGGAGAAATATACCATGTTCATGGATCAGAAGAATCAATATAGTGAAAATAAGTATACTACCCAAAGCTATCTATAGATTCAATGCAATCCCTATCAAGCTACCAATGGTATTTTTCAGAGAATTAGAACAAATGATTTCACAATTTGTATGGAAATACAAAAAAAAAACTTTTAAATAGCCAAATCAATCTTGGTAAAAAAAAAAAAAAAAAAAAAAAATGGAACTGGAGGAATCAACCTGCCTGACCTCAGGCTATACTACAAAGCAACAGTCATCAAGAGAGTATGGTACTGGCACAAAGACATAAACATAGATCAGTGGAACAAAGTAGAAAGCCCAGAGATAAATCCATGCACCTATGGACACCTTATCTTTGAAAAAGAGGCAAGAATATACAATGGAGAAAGGACAATCTCTTTAACAAGTGGTGCTGGGAAAACTGGTCAACCACTCGTAAAAGAATGAAACTAGAATTCATAACACCATACACAAAAATAAACTCCAAATGGATTAAAGATCTAAATGTAAGACCAGAAACTATAAAACTCCTATAGGAAAACATAGGCAAAACTTTCTCTGACATAAATCATAGCAGGGTCCTCTATGATCCACCTCCCAGAGTAATGGAAATAAAAGCAAAAATAAACAAGTGGGACCTAATTGAACTTAAGAGCTTTTGGACAATGAAAGAAACTATAATGAAGGTGAAAAGACAGCCTTCAGAAAGGGAGAAAATAATAGCAAATGAAGCAACTTCCAAAAATTAATCTCAAAAATATACAAGCAACTCCTGCAGCTCGATTCCAGAAAAATAAAAGACCCAAAGCTATGACTTTTCCAGTAATCATGTATGGGTGTGAGAGTTGGACCATAAAAAAAGCTGAGCACCAAAGAATTGATGCTTTTGAACTGTGGTGTTAGAGAAGACTCTTGAAAGCCCCTTGGACTGCAAGGTGATCCTACCAGTCAATCCTAAAGGACATCAGTCCTATATATTCATTGGAAGGTCTGATGCTGAAGCTGAAATTTCAATAATTTCACCACCTGATGTGAAGAACTGACTCGCTGGAAAAGACCCTGATGCTGGGAGAGATTGAAGGCAGGGGGGTGAAAGAGGATGAGATGGTTGGATGGCACACCGACTCAACGGGCGTGAGTTTGAGGGCCAATGAAAAATGGGCCAAAGAAGACATACGGATGGCTAACAAACACATGAAAAGATACTCAATATCACTCATTATCAGAGAAATGCAAATTAAAACCACAATGAGGTACCATGTCACTCTAATCAGAATGACTGCTATCAAAAAGTCTATAAACAATAAATGCTGGATAGGATGCAGAGGAAAAGGAACCCTCTTACACTGTTGGTGGTAATGCAACCTAGTGCAGCCACTATGGAGAACAGCATGGAGATTCCTTAAAAAACTAGAAATAGAACTGCCATATGACCCAACAATCCCACTGCTGGGCATACACACTGAGGAAACCAGAATTGAAAGGGACACGTGTACTCCAGTGTTCATTGAAGCACTGTTTACAATAGCCAGGAAATGGAAGCAACCTAGATGTCCATCAGTAGAAAAATGGTTAAGAAAGTGGTGGTACATATACAATGGAATATTACTGAGCTATTAAAAATAATGCATTTGAATCAGTTCTAATGAGGTGGATGAAACTGGAGCCTATTATACAGAGTGAAGTAAGTCAGAAAGAAAAACACCAATACAGTATATTACTGCATATATATGGACTTTAGAAAGATGGTAATGATGTCCGTATATGCAAGACAGCAAATGACACAGATATAAAGAACAGATTTTTGGTCTTGTTGGGAGAAGGCGAGGGTGGGATGATTTGATAGAATAGCATTGAAACATGCATATTATCATGTGTGAAATAGATTGGCAGTCCAGGTTCAATGCATGAGATAGGGTGCTCATGAGTTTGAGGAAGTTCCACATGTTGGTTATGGACAGGGAAGCCTGGTGTGCTACAGTCTATGGGGTCTCAAAGAGTCAGACACAACTGAGCAACTGAACTGACTGATATTGAACTTTGAATATTGTATTGTAGATCTTATTTAATGTATGTATCTTATTTATAGATATTAAATTCTATCATGACTTCTTAATGTCAACGATTAATTTTTTTCTTGTTTATTTATTTATTTATTTTTAATTTTAATTGGAGGCTAATTGCTTTACAATATTGTGGTGGGGTGACAAAGAATTGGCCATGACTGAACGACTAAGCGTGTGTGTGCACACACACACCCAATGTATTGTTGACCTGAAATAGAGTCTGCCAGATCTTTCTTCATCAAAGGTAGGTTTACTCTGGATCAGCAGAGAATCACAATTCAGGATCTTCAATCATGAGGAACCACGTGCAAGTCCCACCTGGCAAGGGATGGAGAATGCTTTCCCAAAGAGGAAAAGGACATTGGGTGAGGGGGCTGTAGGAAACAGAGTCCAAGGATTTTTGGTGAAATTCTTACCGAGAGAGGAGTTGTTCTTCTTCCTATTGGTCTCTGTTATTGTTAACGGCTGCCTATGAGAGCTTCCCTCTTATGTTGTACAAACTCTGTTTAACCTGTGTATTTTCTTACAGTTGTCCTTTTTGACCAAAATTTCCCTCTAAAAGCATCACTGACCAAGAGTCATGATTTCCAATTTCTGCACTTTTTGTCCTTTAGGTCAGGAAGACTTGCCTGGTACAGTGTCTCACATAAAAGGGAACGTGCCTGTTGGAAGCATATTCAGGTTACATTAGAGTCACAAGGAGTGGTAGAAGAGGGCAGTTCTCAGGCACTTTCTATCTCAAGTCTATATCTTATCAAGATCATGGATGTTGGAGATCGTCTGAAGTGTTATGTTATCATCAAAGGTTTGGTAACAAAATTCCAACAGGCCTGATCCAGATATCTTGAGAAAGCTATTTCATCAGATGTTTTCTGCTTCAGTTCCAGAAAATCTTTACTTTCAGGCCCCAAGATGCTGTGCAGATCCAGTCAGAGTTTGGCACTTTCTTTATGTATGTCATGTTAACACACATATATGTGAAGTGTGTCCACTCAAGGATGGGTCAGCAGTACTTGATGGGGACTTTTCCAGTGAGGTTGAAGAAAGTTCTGGAGAAGTTTTTTCAGTAGATGAAGCCTCCAGATTGCATGGTGTAATGCTTAAGGTCTTCTTCTCCCAAGGGCATGCTGTGAAAAAATTGCTCTACCAAAACATGGTTATTTTTTAATACAGACAGTTAAGCCTTTTCAGTACTGACCTCTGCAGCATCTCTCCTATTATCAGCTGTGGGTCAAAAGAAGAAAGAACCAAGTCAGTAGGCATTTTGTAACTATCTCAAAGGGTACACATTTGTGAATGCCAAGATGGGTGGATATGAGATTTGGAAAGACTAACAGCAATGCTTCTGGCTAAGGTTTTTGGAAAGTAAATGAAAGTGAGAGTCGCTCAGTCATGTCCTACTCTTTGTGACCCCATGCACTATACCATACATGGAATTATCCATGCCAGGATACTGGAGTGGGTAGCCTTTCGTTTCTCCAGGGGATCTTGCCAATGCAAGGAGCCTTCACAGTTTTGCCAACTGAGTCTTAATAAAGTCATTGATGCATTTGACTAAGCTAGATGATTGAGGGAGATTAGTGCAGTGAAAGAGTAATAAAACTGGTCACAGCAGACTTGTTGAAGCACCTGGCCAGATAAATAGTTCCTTGACCACACTGAAGTTCTCAAAAATTTCCCCAAGTAGGGATAATCCTTTCCAAAATGACTTTATCCACTGATAAAGACTATAGCTGGTCAGCAATAGAAGACTTCAGTTTAGCATGAAAGCATACAAACCAAGACTGAAATATATTTATATCCATTAGTTGGAAGGAGTTGTATAAAATCTCTTTGCGAGACCCCTAATGAGGTCTCCTACCCCTGCCTTTAAGCCATATGGCTATTGCCCTTTGGGATAAGTACGTGAGAAAATTATGGTGGGATTTCCTTTAACCATTTTTGTACCTCTTGCAGTATAAACTCTCTGAACTGACATCACAATGTCTCTCAGCCAGCTGCCTAACCTTTTGTTAACCATTCCTCACATTACTCTTTACATTGCAATAATCTTGACCTGACTACTCTTGTAACCAACAAGTATCTCATGACTGCTTGACATTGTTGAATCACCTCCTGACTCATGATGGTCTACAGGAAATTCCATTGGAAAACATTGACTTCTCATGGCTCACTGATGATCTTATTTCAAAGATGACAATGGCAAATATTCTGGGTATGGTATTACAACTTCTTTTGATGTTATTGAGGCAGCATCTTTATCTGTGTTTACTTTGGTCAAGCAGGCTGTTACACCCTCTTACAGGGGCTTGTACTTTAGCCAAGGACAAAAAACTATCAATATTTATACTGGCAGTAAATATCCTTTTGGAATAGTTCATGACTTTGGAGTATTGCAATGCAGCTTCCTTCCTTATTGTGCATGAGGAAGGTTTTCTTTTAACTAATTAATTAATTTGTTTTGGCTGCTCTGGGTCTTCATTGCTGCATGTGGGCTTCCTCCATTTGTGATGAGTGAGGTCTACTCTCTATTTGCAGAGCACTGGCTTCTCATTGTGGTGGCTTCTCTTGTTGAGGAGCACAGGCTCTAGGCACATGGGCTTGGAAATGGCAGCTCACAGGCTCTAGAGTGTGACCCCTATAGTCGTGGTATGTGGACTTAGCTGCCTTGAGGCTCGTGGGAGCTTCCTGGACCAGGGATCGAACTCATGTCCCCTGCATTGGCAGACTCCTAACCACTAGACTATCAGAGAAGTCCAAACCACGTGTTTTAAACATAAAATTGCAAGAGTAGGGGCATAGGTGGGTCTCAAAATGCTGATATAACTGAATTGCATTTCCTAGATATTTTTACTCTAAAGAACTATCTTCAAAAGCTTACAGCACTAATGGCTCAATTAAAACAACTTCCAAGCCAATCCCAGCAAGTCCTCTGAAGACAGCTTTGTCCTTCCTGGAGGAGTCAAGCCAAAGGCTTTTCTTTTATAGCTAATTTCCAGAGGGCAGCCCTTCCAAAGGAACAGGCTGAAAGCTGAAAATCCCAGCACTATTCTAGAGAAACAGCCCCTGTTACGCAAGGTATGGGCTGAAGGCTAGCAGGCTTCAGTGAAACAGTCTGATCTCAAAATCAGACCAAAGGGCTAGATGAGTTTTCACACACAGAACAAGGCCTTAACTAGAAGGATCAAGCCTTTGAATAAACCCTGACTAAAGCCTGGAAAGCTTCAAACTCCAGGGTTGGCAGGAAAAGCAGGGAGCAACAGTGGCTCAGTTGTGGGTACTGCACCTATTTGCTCAGCAGCCCTGGAGCCATTGCTAGTCTTCTCCAGGCCCTGTATGGGCCACCAAAGTGTTGACCTGAAACAAATAGACTACAAGATAGTTCTCTAGAAAAATAAATTAATTTGAGATGAGGAGAGGATTGCACTTCTTGGTCTGCAGCCATGGCAAGCCACATGCAAGTCCCTGAATGGCAAGGGATGGAGAACTGTTACAGAGGGGAAAGAAGTTGCGAGGACTGTGGTATAGGCAGAGTGCATGGGTTTTCACTGACTGTGTCCCTGCCAGGGAAGAAGAGGAATCTTTCTCTCCCTCCCTCTCTCTCTCTCTCTCTCTCTCTCTCTCTCTCTATATATATATATATATATATATATATATATAGATAGATAGATAGATAGATAGATAGATAGATAGATAGATAGATAGATAGATGTTTGTATGTATTGCAGTTAATAAAATTGTTAGCAATTAAAAAAAATATATATGAAAAAGTGTTAGTTGCTCAGTCTTGTGTGACTCTTTTCAACGCCATGGATTGTAGGTTACCATGTTCCTCTTTTCATAGAATTCTCAAGGCAAGAATACTGGAGAGGGTAGCCATTCCTTTCTCCAGGGATCTTCCTGACCCAGGGATCAAATATTTTCAATATATACTAGTCAATCACATGCCTTCATCATATGCTTCAGTAAGACATGGGAGCCTTTATACAAATTCCAGTAAAATCTCAATTTTCTTTGTGCTTCACTCCAGAATTACCTTAGTAGAGGCACTGTTCTCATTGGCAGCATCTCTGGCCCTTGCATATTAAGTAACAATGGTACTTTGAAGGCATTATGACAGTCAGAATGTTCCCTCCGGACTTCCACTTCAACTCAGGATATATTAATTGAAGTATACATGTGTAACTTTGTTCTCATGCTATAAAATCTTACGGCTAATTTCATAGTTGACAGTGAAAGACTCTGCTTTTCCTCTAAGCACCAGAACAAGTCAGTAACAGTCCGTTTAACATTTTACTGAAAGGCATACAGATTAGAAAGGAAGAAAACAAAAAACTGTATTCACAGATTGTGTGATTGGTTATACAGAAAATTCTGAAGACTCTCCAGAAATCCCTACTACAAATAATAAATAAGTTTGGCAAAATCCAAGAATATAAATTCAGTATACATAATTAAATTTCATTTCTATAAACTAGCCACAAACATTTGAAAATGCAATAAGCATATATGCATATGTATTTGGGCTTCCCAGGTGGCTCAGTGGTAAAGAATGCCTGCCCGCACAAGAGCCATAAAAGAATCAGGTTCTGTATATGTGTATATATATATGTGTACTGAGCATATATATTTATTGTTATATATATGTTCTATATATATGCATACATGTATGCATATATATTTTTAACATATATATTTAAATATCATCAATAAAAATGAAATAAAAATAAATCTATGCACAAGATATATATGCTAGAATCCAAAAAATCTTGATGGAAAAAAAAAGAAATAATAAGAAAATTAAAGTGGTAGATCAACTGCATTGATGAGAAGACACGATATTGTTAAGATGTCAGTTGATCTGTAGATTCAATGCAGTCTCAAAATTTTAGCAGAATTTTTTTTAGAAATCAACAATCTGTTTATAAAACATGAATGAAAGAGGAAAAGACCTAGAATCATCAAAAAAATCTGAAAATGAAGGAAAAAGGGGGAGGATTTATACTATCTGATTAAAATCTTATTATAAGTTTACATAACCATGACACTGTGATATTCACAAAAGGATGGAAATATACATCATTGGAAGAAATAACCAAGACATATGCTCACCTATTTAGAGACAATTGATTTTTTGAAAATGACTAACAATTCAATGGAAGAGACAGTTTATTTTTTCAAAATATGGGACTGGATCAATTGCATATTCATATAGAAAAAATGACATCACACAAACTTTCATCATATTAAAAATATGAAATAGATCATAGAGATAAATATAAGCACTAAACTGTAAAACTATTGAAAAAGTAGAACACCTTTTTAATTTGTGGTTATGTCAAATTACATAACAGGACATAAACGTGAAATATAAAAGGAAAAATTAAAACAAGCTTTGTCAAGATTAAGATTCTTTTTCTTTTAACTAAGAATATTTCACTGTCCCTAATCCTCACAATAACTCTATGCCCTAAACCAAAAGTATAATTCTTTTTTTTTTTTTTAATTTTCTTTACTTTACTGTGTTTTGCCATACAATGACATGAAATCGCCATGGGTTTACATATGCTCCCTCTCCAGAACCCCCTTCCCTCCCCCCTCCTGATTCCCTCCCTGCTCCTGATTCTCTCCCCCTGGGACATCTCGGTGCACCAGCCCTGAGCATCAGCCCTGGGCTGGCGATTGATTTCACATATGGTAATTAACATGTTTCAATGCCATTCTCCCATATCATCCCACCCTTGCCCTCTTCCACAGAGTCCACGAGACTGTTCTATACATCTGCGTTCCTTTTGCTGTCTTGCATGCAGGGTTCTCGTTACCATCTTTCTAAATTCCATATATATGTGTTAGTATACTGTATTGTTGTTTTTCCTTCTGGCTTACTTCACTCTGGATAATAGGCTCCAGTTCCGTCCACCTGAGTAGAACTGATTCAAATGAATTTTTTTTTAATGCTGAGTAATATTCCATTGTGTATATGTACCACAGCTTTCTTATCCATTCGTCAGTTGATGGGCATCTAGGTTGCTTCTTAGTTAAAAGATATTATTTAAATGCAATGCATTATTACTATGAAAAGAAATAGAGGGCCTAAGTTACATTCTGACTAAATTTGCTTTTAAACTCTTGAACCTGAAAGGCCAAAGAAGTCTGTTCTTGTATATATTATTTTGTGCATGAGAGCTGTCTACCTATGTGACTTTGGATGAATTTTCATTAAATGAATGAATACGTTTCAAAAAAAAAGAAAACAACTGGAAAGGGGAATAAATCATGAAATGGGCAGTTTAGGTACCTCTGAGTAAACTATCACCAGTTTCTGATTTGAGTGAAAAAGTTTACTTGCACAGCAAATTTGGGTCTATAAATTCATGGCCTGAATATGCAAAAAATATGAATCAAGGGATTAGTATAATTATTGTGTTGCAGAAATAACTGGAAAATCAAACAAAGAGTTCAAATGAGAGAATTAGGTATGAAGGTATCAAAGGGTTAAATGGTTTCTTTCCAGAAAGCCAAATCTTCTACCTCCACCACCCAAAGTGCTACAGAGTCAGAAAGACTAGGAAGCCACTGCACAGCCAGTCCATGAAGGACATGATTTTAGTGGACCCAGTAATGAATTAGGCTTCCCAGGTGGCTCAGTGGTAAAGAATCCAACTACCAGTGTAGGGGACAAGGGTTTGATCCCTGGGTCGGCCTTGGGTTGGGAAGATCCCCTGGAGCAGGAAATGGCAACACACTCCAGCTCCACTATTCCTGCCTGGAAAACTCTATGGACAGAGGAGCCTGACAGGCTATAGTCATAGATTAAACTCAGTTGGACAACGACCCTAACTGATTCAGCTGTAATCAACCTCACAAGTAAAAGGTGTGTGTGTGTGTGTTGATACCCCATGGATATATTTGGGTTTCTCACTGCAACAGGGAACTACAACATCTAGATCCAAACTGAATTGTTTCAAAACAAGAAGTAAAATCTCACTTGTTTCCCATACTGTGTAGTGCTATTCCAAAAGAACCAACACAGCATTACTAGATGCTGTGTGTTGTATGCTGAACTGTGTCCCCCTACACAAATTCATATGTAGATGACCTAAACTCCAGTACCTCAGAATACGACTGTATTGGGAAACAGAGCCTGTAAAGACATAGTAATTGAGGTAAAATTAAGTCTATGAGTGGGCCCTCATCCAGCAGGACTGAAGAGGAGAATTAGGAAACAGACAAAGAGGAAAGACCATATGAAGAGAGAGAAGATGGCCATACACTAACTAAGGAGCGAGGCTTCGGAAAAACAACTCTGGCTACACCTTGATCTTGGACTGCAAGCCTCCAGAAGTGTGAGTAAATAAAATTTTATTGTTTAAGCAAAAAAAAAAAAGAAGAGGAAGATTATTTTTCTTTCAAAAAAACAGTTAATAAAATGAATATATTTTATTCATTTTTGAATGTTTAAACACATCATAGAAGAAAATTTTACTCTTCACAAGACCTGCACTTTTAAAATAGAAGACCATTACCTTTTATAGAAGTTTAATTTTTAAAAATTAAAGTTGCCCATTGAAATAGAACATTTCCTGTTGTTCATATTAAAAAGAAAAGCAATAAATGAAAATGCCATTGTTATCACTGCTATTAAGTTCTATATGAGTACCTTACACCAGTCTTGATTTTTTTTCCCTGAAATTCTCAATTCTTCATTACACTTCAATGGCCTTATAGATTATAATGATTTCTCATTGTTTAAAACTTTCCTACTTCTTGGCCTCAAAGTTGTGTTATACTTAAATAACATAAAAATATAAAAAGAATGTTAAGATCTTTAAATTTTTAATGTGAATCTATTTTCTGAAATAAATATGTATAAAACTATATTTTAAAACTATATTAATATGTCCAAATGTACTTGAATTGTAGTATATATTTATTATCAAAGATTTTTGATGATCATTAAAGTTCAGAGACCAAAAAAGATGTTTAAACACATTTCTGATTAAGAATTTGCATGCAGAATTTATAAATAACTCAATTCAAAACTAAGGAAATACATAATTTAGTTTAAAATGGATAAACAATTTGACACTTTAACAAAAAAGATATGTGAATATTAAATTGATACATGAAGCAAGATTCAAAATTATTTATAATAAAGATAGTGCAAACTAAAACTACAAGGAGATACTAATACTCACAAATGCCTCTTTTTTTTTTATTTTATTTTTTTATTTTTTTTACTTGTTTTTGCCATACAATGTCATGATATCACCATGGGTTTACATATGCTTCCCCTCCGGAACCCCCCCTCCCTCCTCCCTCCCCCCCTGGAAATCTCGCTGCACCAGTCCCGAGCATCAATCCTGGGCTGGCGATTGATTAGACACGTGACAATTAACATGCTTCAATGCCCTTCTCCCATAACATCCCACCCTTACCCTCATCCACAAAGTCCACGAGTCTATTCTATACATCTGCGTTCCTTTTGTTGTCTCCCATGTTGGGTTCTCGTTACTGTCTTTGTAAATTCCATATATATGCGTTAATATACTGTATTGTTGTTTTTGCTTCTGGCTTACTTCACTCTGGATAATGGGCTCCAGTTTCGTCCATCTGAGTAGAATTGCTTCAAATGAATTTTTTTTTAATGCTGAGTAATATTCCATTGTGTATATGTACCACAGCTTTCTTATCCAATCATCAGTTGATGGGCATCTAGGTTGTTTCCATGTCTTAGCTATTGTAAACAATGCAGCGATGAACATTCACCAATGCCTCTTAAAACAGCAAAAACTTTTTAAAAGTTAAGATAGAACAGATGAGTATACCAAGTGCAAATGAGGATGTGGAGCATCTAGAACTCTGTCAAGACTGCTTGGGATGCAAAGTCACATAGCAAAACTGGGATACAGTTTGAATATTCCTCATAAAGTTAAATTTACTGTATAATTCAGAAATGCCAATTCCAGCTATTTACCCAAAGATGCAAAAATTGTGGTATCCATTAGGCCTTTATACATAGTCCGCCCAAACCTTTATACACAGTCTCCCCATATTTAATCTCTAGTATCAGCCACTTAAAATACTGTTTTTCCTGTATACTTAAATATAAGTATACTTAAATATATGAATTTTAAATTGCCAATATTAAAAAGAATACTAGAAAAAATAAAGAGATGAAATTGAAACTTAATGCATTGGAACCTTTAGGGTATGGTTTAATGAACCACAAATAAGGACATTTGTGGAAGAAAACTTCCAAGTAGTATATTCATATAAATATGGTTTGCAGATGACTGCTTCTTGAAGGAGAAAAGCTGAACCAATTGTTTGTGTAATTTCAACTTGAGGCACAGATGATCAATTTATTTTTATGTATATTGCAGCACATGATATTATGTTTTGTGATGATGGATTTTATTAGCTTTGTAAGGAAGACATTCTATATTTTCCTTATTTTAGAATATTTTGCTATGCCATTTCTTTGTGACAAAATAGACACTGGATTTAAAGTCCTTCTATGTGAACTTGGGAAAGTTAAGCAAGCTTATCAAGTGATTTATGAGCTGAATTGTGTCCCCCAGAATTCATCTGTTGCCATATATATAAGGCTTCCCCAGTGGTTCAGTGGTAAAGCATCTGTTTGCAGTGTAGGAGGCACAGGGAGAGGTGGATACTATCCCTGGATCAGAAAGATCCCCTGGAGAAGGACATGGCCACCCTCTCCAGTATTCTTGCCTGGAGAATCCCATGGAAAGAGAAGCCTGGTGGGCTACAGTCCATGGGGTCACAGAGAGTTGGGCACAATTGAAGTGACTTTGCATGTACAATGCCCAGCAGTTCAGATTGTAACTGTTTTGTAGATAGGGTCTTTAAAGAGGGAGTTAAGTTAAAATGATGGTGTTAAGGTGGACCTTAAGCCAATTTTAATTGGTGTCATTATAAGAAGAGGAAATTGGGCAGAGACATTCACAGATGGAAAACGCAGGGAGAAGATAGCCATCTATAAACCAAGGAGAGAGCCCTCAAAAGAACCAAACTTGCTGAACCTTGATCTCAGACTTCTAGACAGTAAAGAATCTGTCTGCAATGCAGGAGACCTGAGTTCAATCCCTGGGTTGGGAAAATCCTCTGGAGAAGGGAATGACAATCCACTTCAGTATTTCAGCCTGGAAAATTCCACAGACAGAGGAGAGTGGGGGGCTACAGTCATGGGATTCCCTAGAGTCGTCCACGACTGAGCAGCTAACACACAGTCTCCAGAACTGTGAGAGAATAAATGTCTGTTTTGTTTTGTTTTGTTTCAAGCCTCCCAGTCTATTGTACTTTGGTGTGGCAACAGCTAGCAGGCTATTATATTAGTCTTTTCATCAATGAAATGGGGATGAAAATAATTTATATCAGAGGGGATATAAGGTAAAATGATATTTTATTGCCCATCATCATTTCTCTACCAATTAAAATAAATCTATATTCTAGGCATGGATAAAACAACATTGAATTAATTACATATTACATTTATGCTCCCCAAACATATTAGAAACTACTACTACTACTAAAAACTATGGATAAATAATATTGCATATAACAAAACAGTTCTCCTTTAGAAAATCTGATCTTGTATATTTTTATAATGACCATTTTTCTCCCCCTTTTATCCTTTGAATAGGATTAGGAAGTTGAAATAGTTTTTCTATGGAAACGAATAGTTCAGGACACTTAATCATTAATTGTGTAGGATTGTGTAGGCATAGAAATAAAAGCTTCTTTGCTTTGTAATAACAAAACAAGGTAAAACAGAAATAAACCAAGGAAAACCACTACAAAAATTTCCATAATTCTATGGAACCAAATATAATTCAAGCTTGATTTCTGCAGTCCTACATAAGTATTTTCATATTAATAATAATTGGAAAACTCAGGAATGGCCACAGGACTGGAAAAGGTCAATTTTCATTCCTATCCCAAAGAAAGGAAATGCCAAAGAATGCTCAAACTACCACACAATTGCGCACATCTCACATGCTAGTAAAGTTATGCTCAAAATTTTCCAAGGCAGGCTTCAGCAATACATGAAACGTGAACTTCGAGATGTTCAAGCTGGTTTTAGAAAAGACAGAGGAACCAGAGATCAAATTGCCAATATCCACTGGATTATCAAAAAAGCAAGAGAGTTCAAAAAAACATCTATTTCTGCTTTATTGACTATGCCAAAGCTTTTGACAGTGTGGATCACAATAAATTGTGGAAAATTCTGAAAGAGATGGGAATACTAGACCACCTGCCCTGCCTCTTGAGAAACCTGCATGCAGGTCAGGAAGCAACAGTTAGAACTATAGGACATGGAACAACAGAATGGTTCCAAATAGGAAAAGGAGTATGTCAAGACTGTATGTTATCACCCTGCTTATTTAACTTATATGCAGAGTACATCATGAGAAAAACTGGGCTGGAGGAAGCACAAGCTGGAATCAAGATTGTTGAGAGAAATATCAATAACCTTAGATATGCAGATGACACCACCCTTATGGCAGAAAGTGAAGAGGAACTAAAGAGCCTCTTGATGAAAATGAAAGAGGAGAGTGAAAAGACTGGCTTAAATCTCAACATTCAGAAGACTAAGATCACGGCATCTGTTCCCATCACTTCATGGCAAATAGATGGGGAAACAGTGAAAAGTGTCAGACTTTATTTTTTGGGTCTCCAAAATCACTACAGATGGTGATTGCAGCCATGGAATTAAAAGAGGGTTACTCCTTGAAAGGAAAGTTATGACCAACCTAGACAGCATATTGTAAAGCAGAGACATTACTTTGTCGACAAAGGTCCATCTAGTCAAAGCTATGGTTTTTCCAGTAGTCATGTATGGATGTGAGAGTTGAACTATAAAAAAAGTTGAGCACAGAAGAATCAATGCTTTTGAAGTGTGGTGTTGGAGAAGACTCTTGAGAGTCCCTTGGACTGCAAGGAGATCCAACCAGTCCATCCTAAAGGAAATCAGTCCTGAGTGTTCATTGGAAGGACTGATGCTAAAGCTGAAACTCTTATACTTTGGCCACCTGATTTGAAGAACTGACTCTTTCAAAAAGATCCTGATGCTGGGAAAGATTGAGGGCAGGAGGAGAAGGGGACGACAGAGGATGAGATGGCTGGATGGCATCACCGACTCAATGGACATGGGTTTGGGTGGACTCCAGGAGTTGGTGATGGACAGGGAGGCCCGGCTTGCTGCAGTTCATGGGGTTGCACAGAGTCAAACATGACTGAGCTACTGAACTGAACTGAAATGTTAATATGGTAAGAAAATTTTATTACACAAAAGAGAAATATATATTCATATGCTCGTATTCAGCACAAGTTTTTATATTATTTTAGATTTGGTATTTTTCTATTTCTTCACATTTTCTTATAAATTAGAGTGTTTATATACTCATGTTATCTCATTATTGCTATTATTATTCAAGGCAGTTTTTTCACATGTTATTAAATAGTTACCTAATTAAAATATTCAATCAAGTGATTAAATTATATTTTATTAAATATTTTACTATTAAGCATTTATGCAAAATAATTGTTACAATACGATTAATTAGTTTTCTACTTTTCAAGGTGCTTTTAATAAAGCATTTTGGGAAGTTTTCTTATTAATTATGTAATGCTGCAACATGTGTTCTGAGAAGCAATTTGCTAAGTTAATACCTAGAACATTAATTCTTAATAGCTTTGGAGCTATAATTGATTTTAATTACAGGTCATATTTTAGAGTAAATAGTTTGCTATTGAGAGAACTTAGAATAAGCACTGATGATTGATGGCAATAGCGCTTTATTTTCTTGAGTACAAAGAGAGGATATTCCTTTAAATTTTTGGTCCACAGGATTTTTGTTTTCAGTGCATCATGACACACCCCATTACAAATTCAAAATTTTCATATGAACACGACTTGTATCTCAAGTTACTAAGGTAAAAAATCACTGCACAGAAAATAAACTATTTTTTAAAAATTTGAAATATGTAGCTAGTAGACATCTAGTGTTGTATACAAGGGAAAATTGTGCTGGAAACTGCAATAAATATATACACCTAGTTTTTGGTTATCTCTTTGAAGGCAATTTCTGTTCTTTAAGAAAAGCTTAGCATAATTGTAAATTCAATTTCTTGCAAGCCACTGTGATTTTGATTCAGTGTTCAATCCCACCTTAGAATTTACAATTATAAATTAATTCTCAAGGCTTATCTATTGTACCTTGAGCTATTAACCACTAAGGTTCGTAGACGCAAGTGCATTTAGTATGATAGTTTGTTCACAATATCTGACAAAAATTTGTATGCTAATATTAAATTGTTAATAACTGCTGAGATTCTGGTGGTTTCTCTTTTTGTGTGTCTCCTGTAATGGTGTGTCAAATGGGAAATACAAATAAATTTAAAACAACCCTTAATTCACTGGACACATCAAGAATTCATCTTTTCTAATAGACAGAGGCACTTATATCTTTTGCTGTTTCATACATTTAGTGGCATATCTGTGCCCGTCTTGAACCTTAAATCTGTTTCTAATTTTCCCCAGTATGAATGCTGCTGTTAATTTGAACAGTGGTCTGAGGATGCATACATATGACATACATCAAGTTGTCAATTCAAATTAAGTTATTTGCTAAACAAAATATGTTTTTAGTTCAGTGGTGCTAAATGGTCATGGGAATGAAACTATCACAGTGATTTCAGCAATGGTGAAGGCCACTCACCCGATATATATTCCAATTAGACAGGGGATTATATTTCAAATTAGGTATCTAAAATCATGCTATTAGCAACTAGATTGCACAAAGAAATATTAAAGTGAAAAGTGTTAAATTAGCACAAAACTATTACTGACATATTAACAGCAATGCAATTAGAAATTCATACACACTGTGTCTAAATATTTAAAAGCTATAAATCAACCCAAAAACTTCTAAGTAAAATATATCATGTTGCCCTCCCACAACATATATATCTTATAAGAAGAGTTTAGGCTTGCGCACTGGGCCCTGGGCGCGCGGCGGCACCAGGCTTTGTGTGTGTGTGTGTATGTGTGCGAGTGTGTGTGTGTGTGTGTGTGTGTGTGTGTGTGTGTGTGTCCGTGTGTGAGTGAGTGAGCTGGCGGGCGGGCGCGAGTGTGGCCGCCGCGGAGCGCGAGCAGGACCCGGCGGGCGCGCTCCCCCAGCCTCTCTCTCCCCGCCAGAACCATGTCGGGCAGGTCAGTTCGAGCGGAGACCAGGAGCCAGGCCAAAGATGATATCAAGAGGGTCATGGCGGCTATCGAGAAAGTGCGCAAATGGGAAAAGAAGTGGGTGACTGTGGGTGACACATCTCTGCGAATCTACAAGTGGGTCCCCGTGACGGAGCCAAAGGTTGACGATAAAAACAAGAACAAGAAGAAGGGCAAAGATGAGAAGTGTGGCTCAGAGGTGACCACCCTGGAGAACAGCTCCTCCCCGGGAATGATGGACATGCATGATGACAACAGCAACCAGAGCTCCATTGCAGACGCCTCCCCCATCAAACAGGAGAACAGCAGCAACTCCAGCCCTGCTCCCGAGCCTAGCTCGGCCGCGCCTGGCGATGGCACCGACGCCAAGGTGGACGAGGCCCAGGCCGATGGGAAGGAGCTCCCTGGGGCCGAAGATGCTTCCGACGAGCAGAATTCACAGTCTTCAATGGAAAACTCGATGAACAGTTCAGAGCAAGTCGAACGGCAGCCATCTGGAGATGCGAGCCTGGCTGCAGAGACATCCACAATCTCTCAGGTACCTCGATCGAGGTCTCAGAGGGGCAGCCAGCTCGGCCAGGAGCCTGCTGGGGTGTCGGGGGATCTAGAAGGAGTGCCACCCTCCAAAAAGATGAAACTGGAGACTTCGCAACAAAACTCCGAGGAGATGTAGACGCCGAGTTCAGTCCTCTGATCCACGTCTCACGAGAGATCCATCAGCAGGCTGAATTGTTGAACAACCTCACCCGAGCAGTTGGGTGCAAAGGGAACTACTAACTTAACAAGTTTACCAAGTGCAAATCCAAGAAAACCTAGAACGGAGTAACTTCTCAGACACTGAAGAACTTTCTGCTGTGAAGCAAAACACTCGAATCTTGAAGTGACTGTCCTGGGGAAGGCGGGGTCGACAGCTCAGGAGCGTCTGGACACTGTCTCTGAAGCCAAGATTACATTTGTGTTGCTGCTGTATGTTTTTTTTTTTTTTTTTCTCCCCACTCCTCTATTTAATGATATAAGCTATTTGAGGGTGGTACTGATCAGGAATTCGCTTTTTCATCGGGGCTTTTCACTGTTTAACCAATATTCCTTCCGCTTTCTTTTTTTGTGCCTTGTGCCCTTGAGGTGACCTCTGGCATGTTTTCCTGGTTGTTTTGCATCTCCCCTGACAAGTGCCCTCTTGGTTCAGTCCAGGCAGCCATTGCTCCAGTCCTCGAGTCTTTCTCCTCCCTGCGCCAGGACTTCAGCTGGAGTGGACCAGACAGGGAGGAGGAGAGCTTGAGGCCGCAGAAGAGCAGGACCTCCCAGGCCATCTGGTTTCTAGGTGCAGCTGGGAGGCTGCAGGACACACCTTGAGCCCTGGTTGGGGACAGTGCTAGCCTCCAGGGTCCGAGGAGTCTCAGATGTCTGGGCATTGTCCCCAGGGCTTGCTCAGGGCATCTGAACTGGTGTTTCCAAGCCCACAGCTGCCCAGAAGGACATACAGAGCCCTTGGATTGTTCTGGCACTGCCCCCCTCAGCCCCTCCCCTCCCCATATGGCAACCTCCCACACTTCCGAAGACGGACTGGCTTCTGCGGCTGGCTGATGGCAGGATGGTCCCCTTAAGACGACAAAGGGCTGGAGGAGGCTGGGAGCAGACGGCAGTAATGGCTGGTGCTGAACTCTCTCCCACAGGACATCGCTCGCTCGAATGTCAAATCCACAGTCCCCTGCTGCCCTGGTCTACCTCCCCAGCTCCACCTGGCCCCGCCCGCGGGGAGGTGAGGTCGAAGTGGGCCGAAATCCAGAGGCCACAGGCTTTCTGCGCGCTGCTGTTCTGACTCCTGGAGCCAACAGTTGGATCGCGTCTCTTTCCTGGGATGCACCGAGGGTTCCCCCCGGGGAGCAAGCCTTAAGGTTTGGAACTTGAAGGCCAGAAATTAGGCCCCCCCCGAGAAACTGGAGAGCTTTGCGCTCCTCCAGAAAGGGGGCCCTGGGGTCCCTCCCCCACCTCCATCCCCTGCCTGCACTGGGACAGCTTCTTGTCACTAAAATGGAGAAGCACCTCTTCTCCCCACGCCCCCCACCTTGGATGAACTGCCTCACTGTTTGGTTCTGAGGCCTGGTTTGCTCTTAATTCCTATTCGGACTCCTTAGACCCTTAACCCTTCTCCTGAGCTTTCTTTACTGCACTGGAGTTCCAACTCCCTTTGAGTTGTGTGAGGGGGGAGGGGGGTCCCAGGTTTTGTTGGTTGTTGTTTTTTTTTTTTTTCTGTTTTGTTCGTTCGTTTTTGTTTCTGTTTCGGCCAATTGGTGCATATATTCAAGTACCACCTTTCACATATGGATCTCTCTCCTGCCCACCATGGGGAGTGTCTGCCAGACTCCATTTTCTAAGCGTTTCTGAGGGTGAGGCTCTTCTTTGTTTTTGAAGGGAGCCAATCTATTTCCTGCACTTCAAGAAGAATCAAAATGTTGCTGAATTTCAAATACCTCATGCAAACATGTCTCCTTAAGCAAGGGAAGGGAAAACACACACACACACACACACACAAACTTTGAAAATGGTCATGTTGAAGTTAGCGATGCCGAAAGGTTTCTGTCTTAAAAAATCCTTATCAATTTTGCCCCTCAGGCAGTCAGTTCTGCGGAGAACTGTGTTCTGTGTTACCTCTCAGCGTATCTCAAGGCGGCTTTACCTCCAGATCCTACAGAGTTAGAATTAACTTCCTTTCTTTGCAGCAAAACTCCGTTTGGATGAAAGATGAATCTGGATATCTATTTCCTCCTCTTTTTTGGGGGGGGGAAACGAGAGGTGACAAGCAAGACAGCCGAAGACGAATCACAACACAGGCATCCGTGGAAACAGCAGGGTCCCCTCGACAGGCCAGAGGAGCGGACACGGCTGTCGTTAGTTTTTCTCTGAAGTGCCTGAAGGTAGGAAACGGGCCAGGGGTCCGGACCGACTAGGCCCCGCCACAGCCACACCAGGCAGAGCGGCCAGCGGCCCTGCGCCCCCATCCACGCCGGCCAGGAAGGCCTTCCACGCGGGATGACGAGACTGCAAAAACCCACATGTGCTTCCTTCCCCGGAGCGGCCCACTCCCTGGGGCTGCCGCCCCTCCCCATGCCATCCTGCACCCCTCGCCCCCTCTCCCACCTCAGAATCTAACACCTTTCAGCCGGCCGAGCCAGAGGCAGGGGTCCTAAGCGAATGCCTTCCGCCAACACCAAGCCCCGCAGCCTAAAGGGCTCCCAGGGCAAACTTAACTCCCCGCAAAACTTGAAGTTGGGGATGCTGCGGTTACACATTCCACAAAGTGCTGACACTTACACCCATAACCCGAAGGTGGAAGACTGACTCACAGGTGGTGACCTCCCATTACCAACGATGTCATGGTTTGGAATGTTCCATTATCAGCCAAGGACCTGGTTAGAGATATAAAGACCTTTTTATTCACTGTTACCTAATTTTTTTTTCCTTACCATTTTTTTTTTTTTGGTGTGTTGTACAGCAGTATAATTTTTCACTTATTTATTCCATCAGTAGATATGGTTTGTACAATGTACAATGGTTCCATTTCAGAAAATAAAAGAAAAATTCAAATCATGAAAAAAAAAAGAGTTTAAAGCAAAGGATATATGTAAGCTATTGCTTTTCGATGAGTGCAAGTATGCAGCATGTCAAAGATGACTGAATTCCATGGTTGCAAACATCTGGATGTTCTGCTAATGGGCAGGGGATATTTGAATGAGAATTTTTTTTAAAGTGTAACTGATTTTTAAATTTTTTCGATACATTTTAAAAGTTTTGTTCCAGAAAAAATTAATTTGTTAGAATCAAGATTTTAACATAATTGGCATTTTAATGGCACTGGAAATTATGGGGAGACAATCTTACATGGATCTCTTAATTTTCTGCATTTTTTGTAAGCAGCAGCACAGACTGTCCTTTGTTTCAGTCTGTTATCAAGAATATTTGTGTAGAGAACAGCCTTGGAAAATTGAGTTACTTACTAAATAGTGTTGCAAAGGGCAGGCGTGTTCATGCTCATTGTTTATGATTTCCTGTGCTAAATTGAGGGCTCTTTTCTTCTAATGCAACACACAGACACCCTTTGGATCACCCTGTGGGAACTGGCGCTTCGGCAACCACCATAGAAATGCTGATACTCTGACTACCACCAGTGCTATGAGTAACAAAATGCTTTTGGTCTCTGACCCAGGAATCTTCTAACAGAAGCTATGAGACTTTGGCCAGCTAATAAACTGGTTCACCAGTAGGGTAAACTCTCTTGAGCTTTCAGAAGCATGGGGCAATGATCTAAATAATTATTCATGTTGAGTAATTATTAATTATATTGCTGTAATCAATAGTTTATGTAATATATAATTGTTGGGAAGATCATCAAAAGTATTAAATGGTAAAATGTGTACTTTTACCTAATAACTATATTACCAAACATGTAAATTAAAATAAAGAAAAATTAAAATTAAATTTTTTTATTATTTCCATATTGGAGCAAATATTACCTTGCCCCCCAATTTTAAAGTATCTTTAAAATTAAGTTAAAAGTTTAAATACAGATCTAGTTAGCAAAATTAAATTATAATATTCTGAATCATTCTGTGTGGCACTCAATATGCCAGCAAATTTGGAAAACTCAGCAGTGGCTACAGGACTGGAAAAGGTCAGTTTTCATTCCATCCACAAAGAAAGGCAATGCCAAAGAATGCTCAAACTACCGCACAATTGCACTAATCTTACACGCTAGCAAAGTAATGTTCAAAATTCTCCAAGTCAGACTTCAACAGTATGTGAACTAAGAACTTCCACATGTTCAAGCTGGATTTAGAAAAGGCAGAGGAACCAGAGATCAAATTGCCAACATTAGCTGAATCATTGAAAAAGCAAGAGAGTTCCGTAAAACATCCTTTTCTGCTTTATTAACTATGCCAAAGCCTTTGACTGCATGGATCACTATAAACTGTGGAACATTCTGAAAGAGATGGGAATACCAGACCACCTGACCTGCCTCCTGAGAAATCTGTATACAGGTCAAGAAGCAACAGTTAGAACTGGACACGGAATAACAGACTGGTTCCAAATAGGGAAAGGACCACATCAAAGCTGTATATTGTCACCTTGTTTATTTAGCTTATATGTAGAGTACATCATGTAAAATACTGGGCTGGATGAAGCACAAGCTGGAATTAAGATTGCTGGGAGACACCATCCTTATGGCAGAAAGCAAAGAGGAACTAAAGAGTCTCTTGATAAAAGTGAAAGAAGAAATGGAAAAATCCAGCTTAAAACTCAGCATTCAAAACTGAGATCATTGCATCTGATCCCATCACCTCATGGCAAATAGATGGGGAAACAATGGAAACTGGCAGAATTTATTTTTGGGGGTCCAAAATCACTGCAGGTAGTTACTGCAACCATGAAGTTAAAAGACGCTTGCTCCTTGGAAGAAAAGCTGTGACCACCTAGACAACTTATTAAAAAGCAGAGACATTACTTTGCCAACAAAGGTCCGTCTAGTCAAAGGTATGTTTTTTCTAGTAGTCCTGTATGGATATGTGAGAGTGGGACCATAAAGAAAACTGAGCACCGAAGAATTGATGCTTTTGAACCGTTGTGTTGGAGAAGACTCTTGAGAGTCCCTTGGACTGCAAGGAGATCCAACCAGTCCATCCTAAAGATCAGTCCTGAGTGTTCATTGGAAGGACTGATGTTGAAGCTGAAACCCCAGTAGTTTGGCCACCTGATGAGAAGAGCTGACTCATTTGAAAAGACCCTGATGCTGGGAAAGATTGAAGGCATGAGGAGAAGGGAATAGCAGAGAATGAGATGGTTAGACGGCATCACCGACTCAATGGGCATGAGTTTGAGAAAGCTTAGGGAGTTGGAGATGGACAGGAAAGCCTGGGGTGCTGCAGTCCATGGGAGCCTCAAAGAGTCAGACACAGCTGAGTGACTGAAATGAACTTGTCTGATGTCCATCTAATTTCCAGTGTGAAACTATCAGATTTTATGCAGTCTATTCATGAACTATACATGTATACAAATTTAGGCATATTATGTATTGATTACTAAAATGTTCCTTTCTACTGGAGGGAAAGGCAGAAGAGTAAACAGTGTAAAGCACCTCTGAAATACTCATAATCACCAGAATTAACTGTACAAGAAATTAAAGGTAAACACTGGAAGAAAAATGTAAATCTGTGTCCCATTTCTCCAAAATCAGCAACTGTAACAAGATCTTTGCTTTTCTTCTGCCTAACCTAGGAAACCTGACACTTGTCCAAAGTTCCTAGATACAAAATTTTTCAAACCTCTCAAAGAACACTAAAAATGATGCCAGTGCATTTGAGTTCTCATGGAATAAAGGACATATATTTCGATTTATCGTGTCTCCTTATGTATTTAATCTTGGAGAAAGGACGCATAAAGGAGAGGTGGAGAGAGGTGACCAGTCTGTGTTAGGATCTTAGCTGTACTCAAAATCACTTCACAACAGCCCTGACGATATTCCTCTATCCTTTTCTCCTAACCTACTTATTTGCCAGAATGTTTGGTTTGATTATTAAATGTATAAAGATCTGGCCCCCATGCCTTGATTGGGATCAACTCTAAATGCTATCTGAGCTCCAAGCTTCCTATGGAATTGACTAAGACCTTCAGTATAACTGCAGTGCCTCTGCCTCTTCAGTCCTCTCTCTTTTTTTGTTTCTACTTCCTCACAGTAGCTGATCCCTTGAGTCCTCTCCAATTAATTCCCTGCAGGCAAACATCCCTCTCAGAACCTGTTCCCCAGAAAACCCTTCCTAAGAGACTAGGTGCCTGACAAGGTCTAAGGAAACAGATTCTAAAATGGGATTTTGAAGCTGATATCCACTGGGAGCTGATAAAACTTATTCTGTCACTGGTGGTAGGTGTCACGAGGAATTTGGCTTATCTCATGGTACAGTTGTTAAAGTTTCTTCTCAAGTGGTGAAGATGTACCGAATACCAAGTAAGAGAATGCATTGGTGAGTGATGGGTGACTTTAGAGAGGTTCAGCTGCATTAGGGGTTTCAAGGACAATAAACATTGATGCACTGGAGAAAGACAGTGCTGATACTGATTAATTAATTAAATTAGAGTTAACTGTGAAACCTAGAAGGCCTGTTTTGCAGTATATAAAAAGACTTTTATTACTTGTAGCCTGAAGGCAGAAAGAGTCGATCATAAAACCCCACACTTAAAAGTAGAAGAGCTCCAGAGAAGGTGAATTCTCATTTTTAGCTAATGTCCTACACAAATATAAGGCCTTGATTGGCAGAAGCAAGATCCTGAGATAGGATGACATGTTGGGTCATTCCACTCAAAAAGACTTGAAACCCCTTACATATGAACCCTCTGAATCTGTAGCAGTGGCCCGCTCCTTTCTATCAGAGACTTGACAAGGAGGCACAACGTGATGCTTCATAAAGACCCTGCTCCATCATTTATTCCTGATTTTGAAAATCAGGAAAAGTTCTATCGGTACATAATCCAGCCTGTGGTCTATATTGTTTTGTGCTGTGTGTGCTTAGTTGCTCAGTCATGTCCAACCTTTTGTGACCCCATGGACTGTAGCATAACAAGCTCCTCTGTCCATGAGGATTCTCCAGGCAAGAATACTAGAGTGGGTTGCCATGCCCTCCTCCAGGGGATCTTCCAAACTCAGGGAGCAAACCCAGGTCTGCCACATTGCAGGTGGATTCTTTACCATCTAAGCCACCAGGGAAGCCCCTATCCCTATATTGTCTTATTAGTGCTAAGTTAGCTATTCTAAAGTCTGTTAAAATACAGTCCAAAGGGACTTGAACCCTCTGGACATTCAAAAGAATATCAAAGAAATTAAATTGTATGAGCAGAAACTCAGAAAAGGAAAGATTGTAAGACAGGTCAAGTCCAGCTGTGGAAGCAGCATTTGGTGGACCTATAGGAGTTGACACAAAGTGTAAAAGACCTTTGCATCACATGTTAGCACCCACTGAATTATATACATTATAAATGACAATACACACACACACACACACACACACACAAATGGTAGAAGGAGAAGTCTACTATCATCTAGGTCCACTTGACTTTGGAGAATGTGTGCTTTCTTTTCTCATAACTATGGGAAACAGAAAGTCTGAGGCCCTGATTTTCAGAGAGGAAGTGGTTCCACAAGAGAATACAGTAAAAATAAAGTTCAAATTTAAGCTATGGTTTCCACTTAGTCACTGTGAGCTAAGAGATCAGGAGACAGGAAAGAGTTCCAAACCTGGTTATTGATCATGCTGATATGAAAAATGGAGAGTGTTATTAAGGAGGAGGCTGGACTTGTTTAATTTAGCATGATGTCCTAAGTTTCTTCTATGTTGTCTTATATGACAGGATTTCTTTCTTTTTTAAAACTGAATAATATCCCATGTTTGCTTATACCATATGTATCCATTAATCCATTATTGGATATTTAGGTTGTTTCTACATCTTGACTATTGTGAATAATGCTGCAATAAATGCAGGAGTGTAAATATCTCTTTGAGACTCTGAACTTATTTTTTAAAAAATTTTATTTATTGATTTTTGGCTGCACTGGATCTTTGTTGCCATGGATTTTTTTCTCTAGTTGCAGCGAATTGAGGCTACTCTTTAGTTGTTGTGTGAGGGCTTCTCATTGTGGTGGCTTCTATTGTTGCAGAGCACAGGCTCTAGGGCGCTTGGACTTCAATAGCTGTGGCGGGGAGAGGGGGCTCAGTAGTTGCGGCTCCTGAGCTCTAGAGCCCAGTCTCAGTAGTTCTGGTGCACAGGCTTAGTTGCTCCATGGTATGTGGGGTCTTCCTGGCCCAGGAAGAACCCTAGTCTCCTGCATTGGCGGGTTGATTCTTTAAGCCCTGAACTCTCTCTCTCTCTCTCTCTTTTTTTTTTTTTTTTTTTGATAAATACCCAGAAGTAATAGGATAGGTGGATTATACAGTATTTCTAGTTTTATTTTTTGAGGAACCTCCATACTGTGTCTTACAGCAGCTATATTACAGCTGAGCGACTGAACTGAACTGAACCGAGACTATTCTGAGTAAGTCAGTCACAATGGACAAATATTTGCATGATTCCAATTCTATGAGATAAGTAAAATAGTAAAACGCATAGAAGCAAATGGAGAGTAGAATGGTGGTTACTGGGGGTGGGGGTGGGGGAAATGGGAAGCTAATCTTCAACTGGCACAAAGTTTCAGTTATACAAGGTGATTATGTTCTACAGTTCTGCTGAACATTATGTACCTAAAGGTAACAATACTGTAGTGTACACACAAAATTTCATTAAATGGGTGGGTCTCCTCATAGGTGTTCTTACCACAATAAAAGAATAAATCAAACAGTGAAATTTTTTAAAACGAGAGCAGTTAATATCTTTGCCATTTAGGTGACTCAGAGGAGCCCTTGATTTTGCTCTGTTCAGTTTTGATAAAGGAATGTAGCACTTGCAGATGGAGAGGTCAGGGACCCAGATCTCTCAAGGCTGAGGATTCTGAGTCTCCCTATCAGGGCAGCCACCAGTGATGGTAATCTGAAAAGAGCAGAACAAGAGGGACAGGGAGTATGAGTTGCAGCGTCTAGTTTACTGACTGTCCTGTAAGTCACCCCAAGACAAGAGAGCCACATTTCTGAGGAAGTTCCTCTCAGAATTATGTTCATCAGGGACTCGGAGTACGGCAACAGAGGAGCGGGTTGTGATGTGAGTTGCAGAGCTACTGAACTCCACTCCTGAGGACGAATGTTGTCTTTTCTCCGGCTGCTGCGAGCATTGGCAGCTGGGAGCTCAGTGGAGAAGATCTGGAAGAATCCCCTTTGGCTAAACAGTGTCTCCTTGTGCAAGTTTACCCTGTGGCCCCGGGACAGAGCGCATTTAAAACTGAAGGCCTTGCCCGAAGGCAGGCTAATTCTGTATGGCCTTCCTAGCCCCTAAACTCCCCAGGGGTTGACTGACTGGTGCCTCTGCTGTGACCATGTTGACCTCCCTCTGAGCAACTCGAAACCTTTCCTTCTCCAGTTAACTTGTCTGCATGCAAACCTCCCTTCCAGAATCTGTTCCTGGGGAAGCCAACCTAAGGCAATCAATTTTGTATCAGATTAGAATAGTTAGATGATTTGGTTCATTTTAATTATTCATTTCAGAAGTCTTATCATGTATACTCATGGTTGGCAGTTAAAGGCTCCTGTATCCTACTTTCCTCTGCAGGAAGCTTTTATGTGGAAGAGACATCAGAGACATGTTCCTTTATGTTTCAGAACTGATGGTAATTCTATAGCATTTGTTCTGTATTTCTAGTTACATAATTACTGGATAACTTGCCTTTGGGGATTTAGTATACTTTATCTCAATGTCTGTTCAGCTGCTCCGCTTAAACTCTAATTGTAATTCCAAAAGATAAATTAAGTTGGTTGCTTGTCAGTGGAGATTACGGTGTATGTTATTACTGTTCCCTGATGGGAAACAGATCGGACAAAATACCCTTGACTTTATGTTGATTTATAATCACTCTTCCAGGGCTTCATATTACAGTGTACTATGAATAGAGGGCAAGGGATTCTTGAAGAGTATTTATCAGTCTGGGACCCTAGTTGCAAGAAAAAGAAAATAATTCTGCATGTATAATAAGAAAAGGGATTTATCAAAAAAGCATGGAGTGTGTGCATGTGTGTATATATATATATATATGTAGTAGCAGTTTAGCTGCTAAGTCATGTCGACTCTTGTGACCCCATGGACTGTAGCCCGCCAGGCTTCACTGTCAACGAGATTCTCCAGGCAAGAATACTGGAGTGGGTTGCCATTTCCTTCTCCAGGGGATCTTCCCGACCTAGGAATCCAATCCGTGTCACCTGCATTGCAGGCAGGTTCTTTACCATCTGAGCCAGGAGGGAAGCCCCAAGTATATATATATGTATATAAAACACACAATAATTGAGAATACCTCTAAAAATGGAGTCCACAATTTTCTTTTAAAGTCCACACTGGAAATATTTTGGTCTTTTTGGTCCTTACAATCTATACACTTTCTCAAATTTGCCTTTGTAGCATGGAAAAAGGATGGACAATATGTAGACAAATTAACATTGGTTGTATTACAACAAAACTTTATTTATAAAAATAGCCAACAACTGAATTTGTCCCAAGACCTAGTTTACCAACTCCTGCCTAAAATAATAGTGCATTTATTCAACTTTGCATGTATTCTCATTTCCTCCAACTCATCACATTTTAAAATAATTCTATCAAATATAGATTTGATTCAATTATATGTTCTTCAATTACCATTATGTCTACCTTCTACCTGAGTCCTAAATAATATTTATATAACACCCCACTAGTCCTTTTGAGAAACTTTCTCCAAACATATTTTGGTTCCCTGAGTTTCTACAAGATCACAAATGTTCTTCTGTGACCTCTTATTTGAAGGTCTATTTGATTACATGTAACTTACATGGTTCACATTTTCTTTCTTTACTCCATTTGCGGCACAATAAGCTGCCTTCAAAATGCCTGATGCTAATCTGATTCTTTTATTCCTTAAACGTCCCTTGTCTTTTTGCCTGTATGGCCACATAAGCTATTTTTTGTGGCTGTTCCTTTTTTTTCTATAGCCTAATAGTTTTGCTAAATTTGACTGGATATTATCATTTAGTATTAGTTTGCTCAGTAAGCAATGTGATGTTTTTTAGAAGTTGGTTTATATATATATATATATATTGCTTTATTATATATTATATATTTATATATTATAATATATAATATTAAATATTATATATAAATATTAAATATTTAGTATTATGGTTTTCAATAGTTTTCTTATACTGCTTTGATTTGTCTTCTTTGGGAAGTGCTTTCATCTGTATAATGGGTTTTCTTTGCTGCTATATCTAAAATCTTCACTCAAAAATTTTTATATCTCTTTTAAAACTTTTATTGGAACTTAAAAAAAAATGGCTTCCTTTATCTCATATATTTTTCTTCAGATACTATTATTTGAAGTATTTGCTCAAATTAGAAAGTGTTAGTCACTCAGTCATGTCCAACTCTTTGCGACCCCATGAACTGTAGCCTGCCAGACTCCTCTGTCCATGGGATTTCCCAGACAAGAATACTGGAGTGGGTTGGCATTTCCTTCTCCAAGGGGTCTGCCCAACATAGGAATCGAACCCAGGTCTCCTGTGTTGCAGGCAGATTCTGTACCATCTGAGCCATAGGGAAGTGCATCACTGGGTTACTTAACCAACAGAAGTTTATTGTCTCACAGTTCCGGAGACTGGAAGTCAGAGATGAAGTGAGGTTTCTCATTTCTCATGAGGCCTCTCTTTGGTCCCAGGGATACTCTTCCATGTCCTCACCTGGCTTTTCCTCTGTGCAAGGGCACACTGGTGACCCTTCCTTTTCTTACAAGAATACCGATTCTCCTGGATTAGGGTCTCACCCTTAAGACTTCATTTAACTTTAATTAACTCCTCAAATCCATTATCTCTAAATATAAACATATGAGGTTAGGGCTTCAATATAATAAATCTTTAATTAACAACAACAGCTTCCCCAGTGGCTCAGATGGTAAAAAAAATCTGCCTGCAATGTGGGAGATCTGGGTTTGATTCCTAAGTTGGGAAGATACCCTGGAGGAGGGCATGGCAACCCACTCCAGTCTTCTTGCCTGGAGAATCCCTGTGGACTGTGGAGCCTAGCAGACTAGAGTCCATGAGGTCGCAAAGAGTTGGACATGAGTGTGTGACTAAGCACAACAACAAAAACCCAGGCCAGCAACCGAAATTCATGGAACATTTGAATAAAGAATACATTTCTAAGTGTTGCATGTAGGGTAAAACAGGTAGGGGGAAAAAAAAGACGTATGATTATTTAATTTGGAACTATTTAGTATTTTTCTTAATGCAGCTTTGTTTTTGGGTGTTGTTCAAAGCAAGACGTGTGGAATATCAATTGCTCATTACCTGCTGTTACTTGTGATTAAGAGATAGACACTTTTCAAGGAAAATTGTTTTGTAATTACAACAAAAAGCAGGCAATCAACACAAGTATTGTCTTTTTACATTTTAAAGAGCGAGAGAACTAAATTAAGCCACAACCTTTATTTGAACATCACAACTCATTTAACCGAAAATTGTTTTCACAAAATATCTACCACCCATGGTGATGTCTCCTAGGGCTGTTAGCCATTATTATATTTATAAGAATCTAACCTGACCTTTTATCAGGTTAAAAACTTTTCATCATCATTCTGAAAAATTGCCAGAAGAAGAATATAAGGGATTTTAAAGATTAACAATCTCTGATTTAATGCTTTTGAATAATTGACATATTAGTAGATTTAATCTTGGTTTTGTTTTCTTAAATCTCCTTCATTTCTATCTGCACATTTATATCTTTGAAAGAATGGTAGAAATCACCCTGAGAAACAAAACAGTTTTCTGAAAAAGGAATATCATTATGTTCATTATCTACATGTGTTTTTAATATGCTAACAGGAACAAATTTGGGGGTTAGGGCATTTTTTTTGTTTCTTTTTTTTACTGTTTATATGGACAAGTCCCAAAAGATAAAGGTAATGTATTTTATTTATTGTAGAAAAGATAGACAACAATTGTGGAATTTAGCAAGAATTAGAGTAAGAGGCTCTATGTTATCTTTAGATAGATGTACCAATTAGTAGGTTTAACCTATGCCTTCAATAACAGTTAACCATTGTTTTTGTTACTTTAAGCTCTGGGACTGTGCATACAAAGAGGGAGAGTTCTTTCCTTAAGGACAGGACAATGAGAAAAGGCACATGGAACATGGTACATGTCATAATTAAAGAATATAAAGGAGGCCTTTATTGCATGGATTAGTAATCAAGGATTCTGAGAGTCACGGAGATTCAAGACAGGCATTACAATAGTGGTGGTGGTGGTGGTGGTTTAGTCGCTAAGTCTTGCCAGACTCTTGCAACACCATGGACTATACCCTGCCAGGCTCCTCTGTCCATGGCATTCTCTAGGCAAGGATACTCATGTGGGTTGCCATTTCCTTCTCCAGGGGATCTTCCCGACCCAGGAATTGAACCCGGGTCTCTGGCATTGCAGGCGGATTCTTTACTGATTGAGCTATGACTATCAGGGAATTACTATAGAAATTCCACCTTAAAAGGATTAGCCTGATCCCACTAGAGTCAGTAGTCAATCTTTAAATTTTCATTATATTTGGATATTTTTTAAAAATCTGATTTATGTAATTAAAGATCAAAATACACATGTAGCAACTTTTAAATTAGCATTGTTTCCTTACTTAGTTGAATAATTGAGTACAAATCTGTTCCACATCTTTTAGTGTATTTTAAAACTTGGCCTCATTTCATATCTGCTACACAATTTTCATAATGCTATAATCTGAACATTGACATACTCATGTCATACTCATGTAGGGGAGGAAAAGTTTTCCTTGACACACTGCATATCTTGGTCACAGAATACTGTTTCTTTTTTCTTAAGTTAATGTGCCCATTTTTTCTTTCTTTCCTTTTTTAAAATTATTACTTTTTATCTTTTCTTGGTGCCATTTCCTTTAATACCTTATATGTAGTCTATATGTAGGCATTTTGTGCTTAATTTCTTTGTTCTTAATGTAAACATCAGGAATCTATACATAGTCTTTGATGAATAGAATCCCTAGAGTCCAATGTGGACTATTGTCAAACATATTTCAGTGTTAGTAATGTTTTTACTTTATTATTAGATTTTAGATATATTCTGGATAAAATATCCATATAATGAATTCCAAAAGGGAAATGACATATTTTAGAATATAGACTGTAAAAAACCCTTGACAAATTATGTTTTAGCTCAATGAAATAAATGAGTAAATTTGGTGAGAATACTTCTGCACATCATTGCATTATTTCCATTTATTTAGTTTCACTTAGTAATTTACTGAGTTTGTATTTTATACCAGATTGTATGCTAAGGTACTTAAGTATGTATATAATCACATGGATTCCAGAAGGGTCTCAATACCCTTGAAACACATTTGGAAAAAAAAAAAAAAAGATTATCTTGTCAATGCTATGCAACTAGGAAGTGAAAGACTGGTATCTGAAGTTTTGCTAACTATACACTTAATCATGTTTCCTTAAGAGGCACCCCACATGAACATTTTATTTGCTTGAAATGTGTATGTCGTGAGTGATAACAAATAATTTAGATTTTAGGTAATTATTAACTAATGGCTATTCTTTTTTCATTATAGCTGTATCTGGTTAAAAATGACTAAACTCATACATGCAATCTTTTAATACAAACCAGTACCTAGATAAAATTCAATTGGTGCTCCGTCAATACAATTAGTGCTGGTTAAAAATTTTTTAAAAAGCATTTTTAGTTAAAATGTAAGGTGAATAAATGAAACTAAATGTTAACATCACAGAAAAATAAGCTGACACATCAAAAAAGAAAAAAATTACAATTGGGAATATTATAAACATGTTTTAGTATGTAGGAAGTGTACAGGTTAGCATAACAAGGTGCATTGGAGCATGATACTAATTTTGATTTGGAATCATTAGCTAGTTTTCCAGAAAAGTTAGTTGAAAAGTTTGAAGGGGCAGAATTGTGATAAATATTTAACTTAAATGAAATGAGGATCAAAAATCCCTGAAAAGGAAAAATCTTCCTCTCTCACAGTTTACCATTTAAAGAAGTATTTTTGAATAAAAATTTTACACTGGATCAGATAATTCAAATGTCAAGCTTTTAAAAATGCTTTTGGAAAAATTAAGAATGTCAATGCTTATTTAAAGAGCACTGATAGAAATGAAAATCATCATTGTATTTGTACTTTAAAATATTTCATGCCAAAAAATCACCCAAAATGAACATGCTTGGTGCCTTGTTTCCATTGTGTTTAAATGTTGCTAAATATGTGTATCTTTTGGGGTTAAACTTTCTTTTTCTTCATTTTTCTCGTACAACTAATCTTTGATATATGGAATGTATTTACAGATCTGAAAACTGAAAGTGCTAGTCACTCAGTCATGTCTGACTCTTTGTGACCCTATGGACTGTAGTCTGCCAGGCTCCTCTTTCATGGAATTCTCCAGGCAAGAATACTGGAATGGGTTGCCATTTCCTTCTGCAGGAGATTTTCCCAACCTGGGGATCTAACCCAGGTCTCCTGCATTGCAGGCTGGTTCTTTACCAGCTGAGCCACCAGGGAAGCCCAATATATCTGAATGCCTGGTTTACTGTTTTCTTTTTCTTATTGGTAGACTAATACACATTTTTTAAAACTAAGATTAAATTTATGACTAGTTCATATTATAATAAAAAGTAATCTTTTCAGCAACAAGCATGCTACACACATAAACTCAATAATTTTGGGAAAATGTTAAAAGGCAGGAATTAAAACATTTAGCAATAGAAGTTATTTTAGAGATAATTTTAAAAGGCAATAATTTATGTTTCTATTAATATATGACAAAAATTTCAAAACAAAGCAGATGGTCATTTTTATATAGATAAAAGTTTTGTATTATAGTATTTCAGTGAATCATGTGTAAATGATTCTCTTAAAATGTTTAAAATAATTGAAAACATAAATATTTTGAGCATCATAAGAATTCTCTATTCACATTTTTTCCCCTTAGAAAACCCTTTCTTTGAGCAGGAGAGTGGTATAGGACTACAAAAATATTCTTCAGTCCAGCTTGAATATCATGCATTTGAAATGAGCAGATCTGAATAAGGTCATGAGGTCTAAGGGAAATATAAAGATTTCCTGTGAATTTAAAACTGGATAAAAAACAACCACCAGACAATTTTTCCTGTTAACATGCGTTCTCTGACATAGGAATAAAATTTTGATCTAAATGATTTTTTTAGTAGACCTTATATTTTAGATCACTTTTAGGTTTACAGAAAAATTGAGTATAAAGTACAAAATTTCCCATATACCCCTCTCTCCCAACCCGAGCCTGCCCTATTATCAATGTCCTGTACTAGAATGGAACATTTGTTACAATTAATGAACCTACATTGACAAATTAGTGTCACTTAAAGTCCACGATATTACAATTCACTTGTGGTGTTGTATATTTTATGAGTTTTGATAAAAGTGTGATAAGAATCTACCATTATAGTGTCATACAGAATAGCTACTTACACTGCCCTAAGAATACTCTATGCCCTATTTTTCCCTCCCTCTTCGCTTATCCCTGGCAACCAATGCTCTTTATATTGTCTACATAGTCTCACTTTTCCCAGAATGTCATAGAGCTGGCATAATATGTTATGTAGCTTTTCAGATAAATTTCTTTCACTGAGCAATATTCAAGATTCTTTAATGTCTTTTCATGGCCTGATAGCTCATTTCTTTCTCCACTGAATAATGTCCCATAATCTGGATGTTTCACAGTGCATTTATCCATCCACCGGCTGAAGAACGTCTTGGTTGTTTCCAAGTTTTGGTAGTTATGAACAAGAAATGCATCCATGTGCAGACATAAAAATCAAGTTCTGTGGATTGATCCAAGGGGCATGATTTCTGGATCATAAGGTAAGAATCCAAATGTCTTCCAAAGTGGCAGTGCTATTTTACATCCTTTTACCAGCAGTTAATGAGAGTTCCTAATCCTCTACATCCTTGTTGACATGCGATATTTTAAGTGTTCTGGATTTTAGCCTTTCTGGGGATTCCAAGGTGGGTGAGTGGTAAAGAATCCACAATCTTCATTGTGTCAATTAATTTATGTTTTACAATTTCTGTTGTTAAATGTCCTTTTTATAACTGCCTCTGGATGTTTTTGAAGCTCTAATAGTCTCTGATGGGAGCAAGGAGTAAAGTGGAGATCTCTCTCTAGAAGGGGGACTGAAATTATCAATAGGTTAAAGAACTTATTTGACTAGCTCTTGAATGGCTTGAATGGATTATGTTAAACTAAGTAATCTGTTACACTGTATTTCTAAATATCAACTGATAAAATTCCTGAAATACTTGCTATGAGCATGCCAAATATGTAGCAAAAAGGCTGTTGCTCATCTAATGGCTCCCAAACGCAAAGGCAGGTATTTTAATTAATTAAAGTCTTCTCATATTAACTAGGATGACAACTTTCTTCAGCATAGTGCTCGCTCGAGATGCTACCAGGAGTAAGAACAGCATGACAAAAATAACATTTGTCATTATTGCTCGGCCACTAAAATTCTCAATGCCTTTCTTAATTAATACTCTTCACTTGCATTTTATAAATGTATAAGAATGAAAAGGAGAAGCTACTTAGTTAAAAATTATTTTTTCCACATTATCAGAAAATTTAGCACTTATAGTATTAATTGATTTATGGGTAAAATATTGAGCCTTTACAAGTTCACAGGCACTTATCTGGGTTCTGACAGTCAACAAACACACAAAATCTACTTCTGTCATGGGGTTTAAATTCAAACTGGGGAGAGAGTGAACTAGATAAATAAGTAAATTGTTAATATAATCAGTTCAGCTCAGTCACTCAGTCATGTCCGACTCTTTCGATCCCATGGACTGCAGCATGCCAGGCTTCCCAACTCCTGGAGCTTGTTGAAACTCATGTCCATTGAGCCAGTGATGCCATCCAACTATCTCATTCTCTGTCGGCCCCTTCTCCTTCCTTCAATCTTTCCCAGCATCAGGGTCTTTTCCAATGAGTCAGTTCTTTCCATCGAGTCAGTTCTTTCCATCAGATGAACAAAGTATTGGAGCTTCAGCTTCAGCTTCCAATGAATATTCAGGACTGATCTCCTTTAGGATGGACTGGTTGGATCTCCTTGCAGTCCAAGGGACTCTCAAGTCTTCTCCAACACCACAGTTCAAAAGCATCCATTTTTCAGCACTCAGCTTTCTTTATGGTCCAGCTTTCACATCTTTACATGACTACTGGAAAAACTATAGCTTTGACTAGATGAACCTTTGTTGGCAAAGTAATGTCTCTGCTTTTCAATATGCTCTCTAGGTTTGTCATAGTTTTTCTTCCAAGGAGCAGGCATCTTTTAATGTCATGGCTGCAGTCACCATCTGCAGTGATTTTGGAGCCCAAGAAAATAAAGCCTGCCACCGTTTCCATTGTTTCCCTATCTATTTGCCATGAAGTGATGAGATATATTAAATATATATCAGTATTTATTAACATATTTTATAGTTAGCATATTAAAGGGAAGTAAATTAACATGCTTCAATGAAGGGCATTGAAGCATGTTAATTTTCATATGTCTAATCAATCGCCAGCCCAGGATTGATGCTCGGGGCTGGTGCAGCGAGATTTCCCGGGGTGGGAGGGAAGAGGGAGGGGGGTTCCGGAGGGGAAGCATATGTAAACCCGTGGTGATATCATGACAATGTATGGCAAAAACAATTAAAAAATAAAAAAAAATAATACAAGCAACTCCTGCAGCTCCATTCTAGAAAAATAAACAACCCAATCAAAAAGTGGGCCAAAGAACTTAACAGACATTTCTCCAAAGAAGACATAAAAATGGCTAACAAACACATGAAAAAAAAAATAAAGGGAAGTAAATTTTAAAATAAAAAGAAACATCAAGGGAAAATTGCAAATATGGCTGAGAGTGAATTCTTAGGTAAAAGTGACCAAAAAGAAAGCAACATAGTACATGACTTTGGAGAAAACTTGAAAAATGGACATTAGTTTGAGGCAGAAGGAAAATCTGGTGCCAAACCCTGCTATTATCTGACATATTCAAAGCACAGTAATGAGGCCAATGTGATTGCAGGAGAGTAAGCAAGAAAGTGGTGTGAGATAATAGGATATAGCACTTTGCATTTCTTGCATTGAATTATTTCAGCAGCCTTTCATCACAATAGGTATTAAAACATAATTTTATACAGGTGAAACTAGAATTAAAAAGTTATATGGTTTATCTAATGTCTAGCAATTAATAAATCCCACTACTTCCTCTGAGATCCAAGTTTTTGAAACACAAATTTGTCACAAATTCTGTTATAGCACAGATGCCATTTTATAATTAAAGAAATAGCTGATGTTTAAAATGGAAAGTGTCTTGCTACAGAGTCTCCTTGGCACCTGATTCAAAACAGCATGCAAACTATGTCTTGCCAGTAAAATCACCATTCCAACAGCTTAAATCAAGCTGAGCATCTTATTTGTGGCTTTGTTGATCCATGCCAATGTTCTGCTTGCTATGTCTCAATGAACCTGAGTCAAATTTTTACTAGTACACTCTATATTTCTTAAAATATATTTTTAAAAAATGGAATGAATCCTTGCCAAGTGGTAGATATTCTTCTTTTAAAAGGAAGGGAAACTGAGTCACAGTGAATCATGATTACAAAATTAATCAAGAGAATTTACAGGTTAGGAATTGTCTTTAATTTTTGACTTCCTAATACTCAAATACAAAACAGATGAGCTGAATCCCATGCACATTTAATTTGCATATAAAATTTAACCATTTTTTCACTTGAATTATTTAAAAATGTGTTTCAACTGAATTAGATTTGTAATAATATTGCTCTTCAAAAGAATCAATAATTTTGATTTTACACTTATTTAAACAAAGTAACTAGGTGCTTTTCTCTATGAAAGGTTGAACTGACGTACTAGAGAAGACCCCTGAGAATTCCTTGGATGGCAAGGAGATCAAACCAATCAATTTAAGGGAAATCAACTCTGAATACTCATTGGAAGGGCTGATGCTAAAGCTGAAGTTCCAGTATTTTGATCATCTGTTATGAACAGCTGACTCATTGGAAAAGTTCCTGATGCTGGGAATGATTGAGGGCAGAAGGAGAAGAGGGCATCAGAGGATGAAGTGGCTGGGTGGCATCACTGATGCAGTGGATATGAACTTGGGCAAACTCTGGGAGATGGTGAGGGACAGAGTGGCCTGGCATGCTGCAGTCCATGGGGTTGCAAAGCATCGGACACGGCTATGCAACTGAACAACAACAGTCCTTGAATTCATAATAGATGAGCTTAATCCCATGCACATTCAATTTGCAGATAAAATTTAATCGTTTTTCCACTTGAATTATTTATAAATTTGTCTCACCTGAATTAGATTTGTAATACTTATATTGCTCTTCAACAGAATCAATAATTTTGATTTTATACTTATTTAAACAAAATAACTAGGAGCCTTTCTCTTGGGTCACCTAAAGAGAATAATTAATTTTTACAAAGTTTGGATCCATAGTGTTTGGGTAAAATTTCTTTTAAAGCTAGATTATTTTTACAGCAGAGATTAATTTATGATACTGACAAAACTGGCCCGCATGCAGTCAGCCTCTTACAAGTCATTCTGTGAAATGTTGAGAAATAATGTTGACGCTAGCTTGATATGGTTTAATAAGACAATTTAGAAATGTTCTTAACTGATACAAATTTAGAAAAAAAAATAAACAATAAATAAAATAATATTTTCATAATTCCTTAGAACATTCAATGATATATTACTGCTGAATTCTTGTGTTTTAATCTACCTGGAAGTTTTTGTTTTTCCTTGTCTGACTTAAGTCATAGCTTAGAAATTACTTTTCAGTGACATTTTAAGAGACCATCATAGGATTGGGTTAGTTGTCATTCCTTTATATTCCTTTAGGAATCTGTGTGCTAGAACTTGTCAGAGCAGTCACCTGATTGAAAACGATCCTTTTTTCTGACTGACTGAACCACTAGATTCTTGAAACTGGTTCATGTTCACCAAGATAGTTGCAAAGTAAAAACATGCAATATATAACAATTTTAAAAAAACATTTTAATCCAATAACATGAATTAACAAATATCTAGATGTGTTTTAAAGTGATAGAAATAGTTATAAAATGCCTTTTATAGATTTGACATCATAAAATGTCACTAGTAATGCAATATATTCCATTGTACTTTATATTCTACAAGTGCTGATATAAAATGCGATGTCCAAAGCAAAATGGCCCATATTTCTTTGTTTCAAAATATAATGAAACACTAATATCTTTTAAATAATTTTTCTTAATAAAAATAATTTAAATTATTTAAGAATGCAGATCATAAGTATTCCTTCATATATCTTCCCAACTAGTAGAAATATATAAACATTTGTTTTTATGCAATTATAATTAAATCCCTGATTTAATATCTACTCCTCTGAACACATTTTATATGTTAGTTCTTCTTATGAATCTATTATTTCTAAAATTGCAAAAGTTAAAATAGTGCCATTGCATAATCTATGTTCCTAGGCCTATAACTCACCAAAAGTTTAACCTAGAATTTACTATCACTATTAAACTTAGCAATAAGTGGTCAGAAAAGCAAAGTGGCAGTCATATAAGTGAATCTGTGTAAATGTTGTGCCAACTGAGAATCAGGCAAAGGATTCATCCCCATCATTTTACAGATATCGTTCTTAAAAACAGAAAGTTTGATATGCTGAACATTTCCTATCACATTTCCCATCACACTACAGATATTCAGTTGGTATTTGTTAAAAAGAATTCATTAAAATTAAATTCATTATTTGTCTTAATACTGATTCTCAATTAAGTTGTTTCGGAATTCTGTTCTTAATTCTGTTCTTGAAGTGGGTCTCCTTGCAAGGATTTAAGAAAGACAGAAACAAAGTGAGCACATTGTAACTAGGGCTTCTCAAGTGTTGCTAGTGGTAAAGAACCCACCTGCCTAGGCAGGAGACATAAGAGGTGCAGGTTCGATCCCTGGGCCAGGAAGATCACCTGGAGGAGGTCATAGCAACCCACTCCGGTATTCTTGCCTGGAGAATCCCAGAACAGAAGAGCCTGGTGGGCTATAGTCCATAGGGTCGCAAAGAGTCAGATACAACTGAGGTGACTTGGCAGACTTAGGGTATACACACATTCAAGGAGATATTGGTAACTGAATCAATGTAAACAAACAAAAAAGAGCTTGTGCACCTGACAGACTTGATTGCAACATGGCAAATACTGCTGTTACTATTCAAGAGGGCCTGCAAAGGTATATAGTAGAAGCCTACAGAAGTAAATGGACTATGGCCAATTTGGGAATGAAAGGCGACCCTTATGTAGAAAAAAGCTTCATCATACCAACTCCATGCCAGATAACCTAAGATGACGCCCATTCCTGAGCAGAACAGATTACAGAGCGAGAATGTGCTAGACATGCTAGCAAACGTAGTTAGTTAATTTTAACAGTTACAGAAATCAATAGAGATGGGTTTTAATATGTTGATATTGGCATGCTTGTGTTATATATCTGTCTATTTACTTTGGTATATCTGGCCCTGAATGATTTGTTCTTTATAGTACATCAAGCCATGTTTTGAGACCACATAGTTATGGAACAGATCCCACAGCATGGGGCATTCTCTAAGCTGGAAAAGACCACCGAAGTCCACTTAAGATACAACCAACCCATATTCTCCTAAATGGGAAGCAAATCACTTTATTCTTCTGTATGAAATGTCAAATCATTAATTTGAACTCTTCCTGGCTTTCTGTGTCCAGCCTATTGTCCATACATTAGAACACAGACTAGTAATGTCCTTCAGGGCAATAAAATCATAGATTATCCTATTATATATTTGGTTCTCAAAGAATATTCTACAAACAGACAATTAAACTTCATAATATTTGATATCCTATGAAATAAAATAATCCTTAGGTTGGTCTATTAAATCCCTATGATACTTAAAGAAAATGCTTTCATCTTCCTTGTTTATTTATGCATTTTAAGAAAATAAATGCATTTTAATGTGGTAATTAAGATGCTTTATATTGTTGTTTGGAAATATTTTTAGTAAGGATAAGTCATTTCAGCCTTTTTATTTATTTTTTAAGGTAACATCTTTATTGAGATATAATTACCATATCATAAATTTTATTCCTTTTTAAGATTACAATCCAACAAATTTGGAAAACTCAGCAGTGGCCACAGGACTGGAAAAGGTCAGTTTTCATTCCAATCCCAAAGGAAGGAAATGCCAAAGAATGCTCAAACTACCGCACAATTGTACTCATCTCACACGCTAGTAAAGTAATGCTTAAAATTCTCCAAACCAGGCTTCAGCAATACATGAACCATGAGCTTCCAGATGTTCAAGTTGTTTTTAGAAAAGACAGAGGAACCAGAGATTAAATTGCCAACATCCGATGGATCATCAAAAAAGCAAGAGAGTTCCAGAAAAACATATATTTCTGTTTTATTGGCTATGCCAAAGCATTTGACTGTGTGGATCACAACAAACTGTGGAAAACTCTGAAAGAGATGGGAATACCAGACCATCTGACCTGTCTGTTGAGAAACCTGTATGCATGTCAGGAAGCAACAGTTAGAACTGGACATGGAACAACAGACTGGTTCCAAATAGGAAAAGGAATACGTCAAGGCTATATATTGTCACCCTGCTTATTCAACTCATATGCAGAGCACATCATGAGAAACATTAGGCTGGAAGAAGCACAAGCTGAAATCAAGATTGCTGGGAGAAATATCAATAACCTCAGATATGCAGATGATACCACCCTTATGGCAGAAAGTGAAGAAGAACTAAAGAGCCTCTTGATGAAAGTGAAAGAGGAGAGTGAAAAAGTTGGCTTAAAGTTCACCATTCAGAAAACTAAGATCATGGCATCTGGTCCCATCACTTCATGGGAAATAGATGGAGAAACAGTGGAAACAGTGGCTGACTCTTTTTTGGGGCTCCAAAATCACTGCAGATGGTGACTTTAGCCATGAAATTAAAAGATGCTTACTCCTTGGAAGGAAAGTTATGACCAACCTAGACAGCATATTGAAAAGCAGAGACATTACTTTGTCGACAAAGGTCCGTCTAGTCAAGGCTATGGTTCTTCCAGTGGTCATGTATGGATGTGAGAGTTGGACTATAAAAAAAGCTGAGCACAGAAGAATTGATGCTTTTGAACTGTGGTGTTGGAGAAGACTGTTGAGAGTCCCTTGGACTGCAAGGAGATCCAACCAGTCCATCCTAAAGGAAATCAGTCCTGACTGTCCATTGGAAGGACTGATGTTGAAGCTGAAACTCCAGTACTTTGGCCACCTCATGCGAAGAGCTGACTTATTTGAAATGACCCTGATGCTGGGAAAGATTGAAAGCATGAGGAGAAGGGGACGACAGAGGATGAGATGGTTGAATGGCATCACCGACTCAGTGTACATGGGTTTGGGTGGACTCCAGGAGTTGGTGATGGACAGGGAAGCCTGGTGTGCTGTGATTCATGGGGCCACAAAGAGTCAAACACAACTGAGCCACTGAACTGAGAACTGAGTACTTCATATACTTTCAAGGTTGTGCATTTGTCACCAGTATCTAATTCTAGACCATTTTCATCACTTCTCCCCAAAGAAAACTTACACCTTTATCACTCACTCTTCACCCTCTGTTCCCCTTCACCCCAGCTCTTGGAAAGCACTAAACCAGTTTCTGTCTCTGTGCATTTGCCTATTCTGTACATTTCATGGGCTTCCCAAGTGGCACTGGGATAAAGAATTTGCCTGCCAATGCAGGAGACACAAGAGATGCAGGTTTGACTCTGCATGAGATGATTCCCCTTGAATAGGAAAGGGTAACACGCTCCAGTATTCTTGCTTCAAATACTCTTGGAAAATTTCTTGGAAAATTCCACAGACAGAGGACTCAGGCAGGCTAAGTCTGCAGGGTTGCAAAGAGTCAGATATGACTGATCAGCTGAGCATACACACAAGTACATTTCATATAATGGAACTGGAATATGTGGACTTTTGTTCCTGGCTTCTTTCACTTAGCATAGTTTCTTTTTTTGTTTGTTTTTAATTTATAGGAGTATAGTTGATTGACAATGTTGTGTTCATTTCAGGTGTACAGAAAACTGAATCAGATCTACATATACCCACTCTTTTTTTCTGTTTAGATTCTTTTCCCATATAGGCTATTACAGAGTATTAGTAGTGTTCCCTGTGCTATAGAGCAAGTTCTTACTAGTTACCAATTTATATATAGAAGTGTGTATATGTCAATCCTATTCTCCTAATTTATCCCCCCACCTTCTCATTTGGTAACCATGGTTTTTCCCCTACATCTATGATTCTGCTTCTGTTTTGTAAATTAATTCATTCGTGCCCTTTGTTTTAGATTCCACATATAAGCAATATCATACGATATTTGTCTTTCTGTGTCTGACTTCACGCATTATGACAATCTCTATGTCCATCTATGTTGGCAAAATGGCATCATTTTGTTCTTTTTTTATTCAGCCATTTTAATTGACGTAACAGTTCAACCCAGCTCACTTTCTTGGTTTTCAACATGTCATGTCCTATGCTTTCTTTCGCTATGTTTTTTATTTTCCTGATTTCACTGGAGCTATTGAAATGTCTCTTTAAAAATTTCTCTAAACCCTTTCTTCAAGTTTCTTATGAACACAGTATCATGAACTTTTTCTTACTCTGTGACAATGCTATTTATTTTCACCTCCTAATATAGTCACTTCTATTATAAGGTGACACATGCATTCTGAAACAGCACTGCATGCACTATGCAAAATTGTCACATAAATTCACAGAATTTGTGGGAAAAGTGAGGATGGGACCAAGCACTCGAAAACTTCCTCTGTGGCACAAACTCAATAAAGATAAGTGCTTCGTAAAAATGGTAGCAGCTTTACAAATGTTAGATGATTGAGCTCTAGGTAAATAACTAGAAAATGACATGAAGTTTGCTTATGGACTGGGCATTGGACTGATGTCAAGTGGTGGAAGGAGAATTATATAAAATACAATATTTTGAATTGAAGTTGTTCCTAGGTGTTTGAGGCATGTGTGTGTGTATGTTTTGTGCATTTGTATATTTCTACATGTCTTGAGTCATGTAACAAAGCTGTAGTTTTCTGCATTCACTTAGTGTTTCTCATTGACATGTGAAACTTGCATCATGCTCAAATTATTTCCTAATATATTCATCATGTTGGAATAAGTCCATGTTCTCAAAACAAAAAAAAAATCACTGAATGAACAATATTGATTATATCTTTATATTCAGAAATGTAATTTTAAACTCCTATTATATTTTTTAGGCACATATTTCATTTCTCCTTGTTGTTGTTGTTGTTCAATCATGAAGTCATGTCCAACTCTTTGCGACCCCGTGGACTAGACAATGGAATTATCCAGGCCAGAATACTGGCGTGGGCAGCCTTTCCCTTTCTCCAGGGTGTCTTCCCAACCCAGGGATCAAACCCAGGTCTCCCTCATTGCAGGAGATTCTTTACCAGCTGAGCCACAAGGGAAGCCCTATCTCCCAGAGTTTGTTCAGATTCATGTTCATTGAGTCAATGATGCTATCTAACCATCTCCTCTGGAGCTATTAGTAATTACCCTCTGCTCCTGCCCAGTAGCATATTGGACACCTTCGGACTTTGCTGGGGGCGGGGTGCGGTGCTCATCTTCTGTGAGGTTCTCCAGGCAAGAATACTGGAGTGGGTTGTCATTCCCTCCTCCAGTGAACCACGTTTTGACAGAACTCTTCACTATGACCCTTGGGTGGCCCTGCAGGGCATGGGTCATAGCTGCAATGAGTTATTCAAGCCCCTTCTCCAAGGCCAGGCTGTGATGCATGAAGGGATTCTCCTAGAATACAATACAACATATTCTCCTACATATTTTATTGTATTGTGTGTGTGCTCAGTTGTATCTGACTCTCTGCAGCCTCAGGGACTGTAGCCCACGAGGCTCCTCTGTCCAAGGAAATCTCCAGGTAAGAATACTGGAGTAAATTACCATTTCCTACCTCATTCCCAACCAAGGGACTAAACCAGGGTCTCTTACATCTCTTGCTCTGGCAGGCAGATTTTTTTGCTACTAGCACTACCTGGGAAGCCCCATTACTTTTGTGTTAATTTATGTATCATTCAAAATTATATTTCTCCTGCCTATAGACTTTGAGGTAACAATACAGTTTCCTCCGATTGTAGTTGCTTACCCTTGAACTGTGAGCCATAAATCTGGACTATAATAAAATTCTTAATCTGTAATTAATAATGCATTGAAGGACTACTTAATAAATACAACTAGATGAAAATGATAAGTCACATATACATTTTTAACCATGAAATTTTGCTGGATAAAGATACATAAAAAGGCAGAGAGAATCTTAATAAAACTATTATATAAATTCCCAAACTTCTTATTTTTGATATTTAGAACATTTAGTTAGTGTTATCTTTTTGTATTCTGGTCTGGCATCCCTTTGCTCATTCTTATTCTAAGGATATTCTTCAGTAAAACTTCTGCTGCCTTTATCCCAAACCATTCTCATTTGTGTCACTTCCTTAGGCTAAATGCTTGTTAAAAACTGGAAAAAGTTCTTAATCTATGCATAAGATCAAGTCAGAGTTCACTTTCTCTACAAAGTCTTTGTTAATCATTTTCCTCAGGGAGTTTGTTTTCCTCCAATGCAGTATTCTACTTCCTTACAAACTGAGACTATCATCACCATCTATTTTCTTCGGAATTCAGCACTGCTTTGGGTTTTTTTCCTGCTACCTCTGTATTTTGTTCTTATTACAATTATTTTGCATTTGAATGGGGTTATGCAGGGAACTTTATTATTTTTGTTGGACAGTGGCTTTTCTGATTTGGGTACCAACTGGGAACATATTTCTTTAGAAACATAAGACTATATACCTTTTAACTTCCTCTGTAAAATTCTATTTTATCTGAATTTTATCTGAATGATGTGTTACAGTGCTTCTGTTCCAGGAATAGTAAAACCTCAAAAATATTTATTAGGAATTATATTTTGAAATAAAATTCACTTTTGTGCAATAGTGGAATAATATGTAAATGATTTCTAGCATTATTTTGTTTTGTTTTATGAATTCTTAGGAACTTTATTATTAATATGATTGAACTAATTGGTTTGAAAAAGAATCTGAGGATATGTGATATACAAGGCATGGGTAGGTGATTAACCATATTTAGTCAATTTTACACTGAATCTCTAAGGGGAGGAATGTTTATGTACTTTTTATAAAAATGTCATACTTTGTAAATAATATCCCAATTCAGGGCAGAATTCTCTCCAGACACAAGTTTATGGCAAAGATCAGGTAAATCTAGAGTAGGAGGAAGGGAGTAAACCCACTCTGTTCTCTACCATCCCATGGGTGCGTGCTAGGTTGCTTTAGTCGTGTCCACCTCTTTGTGAATCCATGGACTGTAGCCCGCCAGGCTCCTCTGTCCATGGGATTTCCCAGGTGAGAATACTGGAGCGGATTACCGTGCCCTCCTTCAGGGAATCTTCCCAACCCAGAGATTGAACCCGTGTCTCATACATCTCCTGCACTGGCAGATGAGCTCTTTACCCTTAGTGGGATGCTAGTCAAAAATATATTCTTATATACACATTACCTAAGTTTCTTTGATTTGAAAGATTTCATAAAATTATATAACATGAATGCTTTAATGCAGCTCATAAATCTCAGTAACTGAAGCCTACTGATAAATTTACAGAATGTACAGCCTATCTTCTTAACTCAGTAATGCTGGATTGTTTCATGAACTGTGACCACTCATCTTCACATTTTGGAAGTGCAGTAGTCAACTAAATCATCCACTTACCAAGACGCCTTAGGTTTGCAAGAGGTGTTCATTATTTACATTTCTAAGTACTCAGCGTCTCTAAAAGTGCTTGACAAGCCCAATAAGAAGGCTATTCCATATGCAGAAGAGTGTGTGAGCATGGCTTTTGTTCTTTCAACTGCAAGAGATAAATGAAAAAAAAAAAGATTCTTAAAAGCTTTGTTGAGGTGCAGGTTTTATTTGATAATCAGATAGCATCTTAGCTGGATAGAAAGAAAATATACAGCATTTTATATCTTTTATGCGGCAGGAATATTTTCATCTTCCTCATTCTGAAATGGCCAGTCAACTTAATTAAGGAATTCATAAAGATGGAATGGCGTTAGTGGTTTTTTTTTTTATATATATATTTTATTTCTTTTAAATTCTGGTATAACAAGTAATTCCAACATACAGAACACTTTTTATTTTAGTGGTGATCATTATTGGTATTTATGTATGTTCTAAAAGTTTATTCTTTTCATATTTGTTGACTGGATTATAAGGGCATGTTTTTGTCAGTGATCACAAGTGTATAGAGTACAGGGGACGAGGCTATATAATTTGGTTTATGGTTGCCAGCAGGACACCGCATATTTATGGGAGCTCAGTGTACTATTGTGTTGATGAATATTATGATGATGGCTGATGTCTTTTTTATTATCTGTACAGCTATAATCATCTCTTATTGCTTTAGTCTCTTAATGCAACCAAATGAATTTAACAAAAAACCATATGGAATATACATGCTTGTTCAATATGAATATTCATTATATTTTGTAGAAAATGATAAAAATATTTATAAATTATCCTCAGGGATTAAAAATAACAAAATCATACATAAATATGATGGGACACCAAAAAATATACTGTGAAAGCCTAAGCTTTATGTTTTATGATATATTTATTAACAGAATGTCTGTCTCTTGGTTCACTGAGAATCTGCTGTGTCTAAATAGTAAATGAAAGAAAATGAGTAGCATGTAATCTACTCTTTCAAATAAACCTAATTAGAAGTAAAATAGCCACAGAGTAATGAATATGAACATTGTAATTAAAAAGAATAGTGCAGATAATCCTACAAAAATTGCAAAGAGATTTGGGTAGAAATTCATTGTTGATAAAATGAGGATCCCTGGCTAAATTTCAATTTCTGAGCCTACTAACAGCAGAACAATAAAAAATATGTTCTCTTGAGCATTTTAAAAATCTTTACGCAAATGTGCACATGAAGTACTTAACAACGATTCCAAAAATATTGTTAACAAAATTATTAATAATTTGCTCCACTTGAGTAAGCATGCAGGATAATCTTTATCAATTAGAAAAACAGAAAAGAAAGTGCTATTTTTTTTCAAAATAACTAATGTCCTACCCAAGCTAATATCCACCATTTTATACATGAATACCTAAAAATATTTTTTCCTCAACTTTTCACCTCTGCACCACTGATCATCTTTTGTCAGCTAAGCTTTTTGGAAATACATTTTGAATACCCAGACACTAGTCTCCAAACCTATATGGAACTAAATTATTTTAGAATATTTAAAAGGTAACTTAAAATCACAATATTGTATTTTTAATAGCTTATTGAAGACTCTTTGAAATGAAATGGTGTTAAACTTATACTTAATTTTAGCTTAGGGATTCACTTTAGGAAGTTCCTGGATGGAGTCCTGAAAAGATTAATTAACTCCTCTTCCTGACACCCACAGAGTGATTTCTTGCAATTCTAACTAAAGGGATACAATTTAGAAATGAACAAGGAGAAAGAAGAGAGCAGAAAGAACTCTACCCCGAACACCCCCAACCTAAGGACCTCTAAAACCAAACAACTATTTCTGATAAATAGGAAAAAATAGAGAGGAATGACTGTATTTCAACTGTAGGCTGAAAGCTCTTGTTCACTTCTGTGGGGAGGACGTACAGACCTTTTACTGTTGCGTGCTGTGTCACTTCATTAGTTTCAGAATTCCCGTTACTCAATCTGATTTTTTAAATGTATAGAAATATATATATAGGAAATGTATTAAACATTATGATCCCATGGACTGTAGCCCGCCAGCCTTCTCTGTCCATGGGATTTTCCAGGCTAGAATACTGGAGTGGGTTGCCATGCCCTCCTCCAGGGAATCTTCTAGATGAAGGGGTCGAACCTGTGTCTCCTATAGCTCCTCCATTGCAGGCAGATTCTTAACTCTGAGCAACCAGGGAAGCCTCCCTATACCTAATATTTTCTGGTAATTTTATTCTTCTAGTTAAGCTTTCAACTGTTTTACTCTTTTCTCTGTCTTGATTTTATACTTTTATATTATTTCTTATGGATTCATATTATCTATTTAACTTAAACATACATTTAACGTGGCAACAATATTATTTTGATTCATATTGATATCTGATCATATATAAAGTAGGAGGCTATGATATAAGAAAATAGTCCATACTCTGTGTGAGAGAGGCAGAGACTGCTCCTGCTCAAGGCTTCTTTATAATCCATAAAGCAGCTTTCTGTAAATGAAAAAGGTTGTCTTTCAGGATGGGTGCAACCCTGCACTGGATAACTTGGTGAATAGACAGTTCTTGGCATACAGAAAAATGGTGCCAGGGACCCAGCCTTACAATGCAGAGCCCAAGCTTGATTCTCCCTCTTTCATCTCTGGGTCAGGAACCCCTTTGTGATACACAAGCTGCATCAATATGTATGACCATCACACTTGCAGAATTTGTGCCAATTTGTTCCTCAGAGACCTCCCTCCTTGTCTGAGCATAATCTAAATGTAAAAGCTAGCAATTTTATGAAATTACTTAGCAAACTGTATTAGTTTATCAGATCAAAATTTCTACTCTCATTCAAACTCTATCTACACTTTCCTAGGATTTCCCTTTCCAATTGCAGCAGAATGCTATGCCCCTCTTGGTATCAGTGCTGTGACCTGAGAGAACAGTTTGGTCTCCTTATGTCTAATTTATGGAACATCCTCATAGGGTCTGTGGTAGCACTGTAGGACCTAGAATATAAACTCTTGGAAAAGACCTTAGCACAAAGTGAAATAGAATGCAGATGTGTCAGGAAAGCCAATTGTAAACTATTTAAGCCATTAATTGCTGAACCTTCTGAGTGGGACTCCCAGGAAAGAAATGGGGGTGACATAATGAAAACGGAAATCTCCTCTCTAATTCTGTAAATTTTCCTTTCTCCTCATCACTTTCTTTTTGCTAATGAACAAGTTCAGTACATTTCCAACAAAATCAATTAAAGAAATACATTTCCCCCAGACTTTGCTTCGTTTTGTTCTATCAACCTCTTCTAAAATAGGACCTCTTTTATGACAGATGTGTATCATCTTGTATGTTCTTATGCTTGGAAGTTGGTAACTTTCTATAATCCTATCCACTTAATCAATTCCTCTCTTTTGGTGCACACAGTTCTGTAAACATTTTCAGTCCTCTCAACATATTTCTTTTCTAATCTTCTAAGAACTTGCTGTATTCTTCATCTTTCTTCCATTAATATAGTTCAAAAAACCCCTCTCCTGTAGCTGCCTCTGTCAGAATGTAAATTTTAGTCCGATAACAACAATGAAGAGCTTGGGAGGTAGATGCCTCTGGCAAAGTCTCTTCCACCTTTAACAACACAAACAACAACATCATCAATAACAAATATTTCCTTTGCTTTTATACTTCCTGTGAAATATGCTCCACTTCCTTTGGCCGTGTCAATCTTGCTGAAAGAGAAACTAAACTCTTCCAATCCAGTTCTTTTCTACTCTCAATACCACATGAAAAATTTACCTAAGTCTCTAATGTTTTTTATATCCAGAGGTTGCATTTCACTCCTTACTCAGTTCAATTGCTTGGGATATTTATACCAAAATGCAACTTTTTTTGAAATGCCCTTCTTTTCTGTTTTGTATGAGACCAAGTTCTCTCTAAGTTGTCTTTGTATAATGGGACAATACAATCTCACTCTCCAACAAGCAATTTTTGCCTTTGTTCACCTATAAAGCATTTATACATTATGTTCTCTCTTAGGCCTTATTCTCTTTAAACTCTGTTCTTTCCTTGTACTCTCCAGGTGTCAATAATCATGAAACGAAGAAAACTGTATTTTATCTGTTTGCACACTTCAAAAAGAGTGAGAATAAGCATATCTTATTATAGCATAGTAATTTTTATTTTAGTAGTTGATATTTGAAATGTTTAAGAAGAATCATGTAAAATGGTTATTCACATCTGTATGCCTTTAAGGCTATGTAAAGGAATGACACTAATGATGAAGTCTTTATAAAAAATTAAATTTTTCTCATTTTTAATGAGTTCTTGTCATTCCTGCCAGTTCTATTGGCAGTGAGTAATTTTAATTCCCATATTAAATGTAGACTGTGTATTTCAAAAAGGAAATGCTTAGTGTCTCAAATATTGGCTACTCACCCTTAGGTACTCATTTATTTTCTGCTTCTGCAGGTTACCTGCAAAACACTGTGGCAAGAATTTATTTCTGCTGAAAGCTGATAATGTCTGAGTAGGAATAAGTGTTTATCTACAAGATGTTTTTGAAGACTCAAAATGCTCTGTATGTATCTTTTCAAAACATATGAAAGGAAGTCCTAAAAATCCCAAACAAAAGCTCCTAGTGGTAGTGTTTCTTCTGTCCGTGAGTGACCTCATCAAGTGAGTTTCTCTGTCCATAAGTACCCTTGCCCATGACAACTTGGACTACCAATCACTAAAGCCAGATGTGAACTGCATTTGATGAAATAAAAAGCTGGTTTATGAATAAAATAATGAAAAAATCAAGCATTAACTTAAGGGAATGGAATTCTTTTCTAGATAAGAAAGAATCATAAAATCTTACTTTTCCTTCAAGAAAAAGAGAAAATATTTTTTTTTAATTTTAAGACATTCTTCAAAATACTGACATTAGCAGAAACACACATGCTTGGAAAAGAGTGACATGTTGGTCAATGGTTAAATAATATTTCTTTTGCTATGTTTTTGCAGTTAAATCAATACTTGAATGAAGCTTGATGTTCATATTTATTAGAAGTGTATCTGAAGCCTGTGAGAGCCAGAAGGACTTAGTCACATGCTGACTTCTGTGGATTCTATTTTCTTTTGAACTAAGAAGGAAAGAGAACATGTAGTGTTGTGGTAACTTGTGCACAAAGACTCAAACAAGAAAAATGTGGGTGTCTGTGTGGGGAAAGGTTTAGAAAATCTGGCATTTTTTCTGTGAATATTAATAACTTATAATATTGGAGTTTTGCATTCCCAAATGCAAATTAAGGGGCCTATGCATCTCTACATATTACTATATATTATATATATAAATTATAATATATATATATATTATATTATGAGATGGAGTGGAACAGAGTTGAACAAAACAGGAGATTTTTAAAAATGAATCAAGTAAGTAAAAAATAATGCTATTCTTTCTAAAGAAGACATAATCTTATCCTCTCATCTCTAAGTGAAGAAAGTAGTAACTCCAGTATAGTACCTACATGGTTGATCCTATCATTTCATTAATTTATGTGAAGCTTTAGAGCAGAGAAGGGCTTCCCTGGTGGCTCAGGGGGTAAAGAATCTGCCTACAATGCAGATGTGGATTTGATCCTGGGTAGGGAAGATCTCCTGGAGAAGGGAATGGCAACCGACTCCAGTTTTCTTGCCTGGAGAATCCCATGGACAAAGGAGCCTGGCGGGCTACAGTCCACAGGGTTGCAAGAGTCAGACATGACTGAGAGACAAACACAGCATAAAACTATTGCGGTATATCTAACTATTGAAACCTGTCTCCTCACCAACCTAATTTTTGATACTAAACGTCTGAATAGATGCAGCCTTGACAATGTAGATGTCCATTTAGGCATGAAAAATGGTCATTTGTGGCGGTGATGAATGCAGGGAAACCAAAGGCCTAGATGGAGTATACGGGCAGAATTATGCGTGTCTTTTCAGGGGATCCCCTGGAGAAGGGACTGGCTACCCAGTATTCTTGACTGGAGAATTCCATGGACAGAGGAGTCTGTGGGCTACAGTTCATGGGGTTGCAAAGAGTTGGACACGACTGAGAGCCACCAACACACATCTATTCAGGGGAGGTACACCGTGTTTCTCACAAAAACGAAGGGAGGCACAGAAGTCTATCGTGGGGAAATACTTACAGATGCTGTCATTATCACACCAGCTTCCTTTAACAATTTCCAGTTCACATTTTAAAGATGTAAAACCATGGCTGGTTTTCATGTGTTCAGCAGCATCAGCGAGCCAGGTACTACTGATACAGCTGGGTGCCGATCATGTGTGTTATACTTGGTATGCACGTTCTCACTACTGAAGAGGTTCTTTCAAGTCAAACCTACAGCCAAACACATCCACACTGATGTAGAAATTTTCATTAAATGAAGCTCTTTCTCTCACCAAAACAAGCCAAAATACAGTGACATCAGTAAGAACACTGAGATCATTGCTCTCCTTTCCATTTCTTGTGAATTTGCTATATTGACCATTTCTTACAGCGTCTAGGCCAGAGTGGCTACTAAGCACCTCTGTGAAGGGATTTACTTTATCATTCTATCATTATCCACTTTTATACAATTCTTCCAAGTCCCTTCAATATCTGGATAAAAATATGCCAGTTTTTGTAGCGTTTCGCTGAAAAAAACACAATATTTGGGTTTCCTTATGTTCTAAATATAAGCTGCATGAAAATGAGTTCACATACTAGAAGAAAAAAATGAGACTCATTTTTCATTTAAATTAGAGTAATTATCTATGGCTAGTAATTAATAATATTAAGAAATACAGTTTTACGTTCAGATATTCATCATGAGAAAATATGATGCACTTTTTTTCACAGAAATATACTACACCCCAAGCCTAGATATAGTGCCAGTATTTAATATAAATACATAAAGAATTAACAAAAGTGAATACAAAGATGTCTAATAATGGTTAAAGAGAAACCTTTTCACAGTAAGTGTGTGTTTTGGGGGTAGGAGATGAGAAAGAAGATCCTTTCTGGGGGTTACATCTAACCATGCAACCTCATATGGTTCTCCAGTACTAACTTGAACAGTTATTATTTTTCTTTTTATCTTGGGAATTATTTGACACATTGTCTCAAATAACTAATAACCTTCAGACACTTTTAATTTCCTTACATTCATTGGTGTGTTAGAGAATATGAGGAGGCATATTTTTTGGAATGTTTTTTGTGACTTTTTGGGCCATTATGCATCCAACATACTTCATTAAGACATTTCAAAGTTGAAAATTATTACATACCAATTTAAAATCAGTTTTCTCCCAAATTCATTGATCATGTTTTTCCGAACCCCTTAAAATTTAATTAAATTTTCAAGACATACTTGCATCTTGAGTTAATTACATTTCTGAATACAGTATAACGCCCTCAAGCTTCAGTGTTTGCAAGGACGCTTGGGTTTTAGAGGTTTTCCAGGCATTTTTGCATTTTAAAAATATCCCATTGGCCAAATGAATGTGGTTATCCATTTTTCTAAGCTAAAAATAGCTTCTACTCTGAAGCTAAACTAGTAGAATTTAAATAAACCAATCTTTTGTGATAACCGGCACACATACTAATTTTCTCTGATTTCTTCTGCCCTAAAACAATCCACAATTAACATGGGCTTGGAACTTTGAGATAATGCTATTAATTAGTAATTCTTTAATCAAGTACTTCGTATAATCAACTTTTTTTGACAAAAATAATTACTGTCGAACATTGCCCAATCATTCTGGGGCCTTGCAAACATTAGATGTAACTACCACTTTAGCAGAGCCTGTATTAGGTCACGATTCTAAAGGATAAAAGTGGCCCTAAGCTAAAATTCTGTAGGCATTGCAAAATCATAGGGACTAAAGCTGTTCAAATGAGTCCCTTTTTCTTTTACCTGTAAGGACTAATCATCTAGTACAGAGAGAAATTCTTCTTCCCACCCTGCAGCCTTTGTCTCTTGGTTTGCCAGCATACACTGTATGTGTAGCTCAGTTTGAAGTGGTTATGAGTCACTGGCTCATAGCTGATCATAGTGAACCAAAACATACATTCTCAATAGTGTCAGATTACACAATGGAACATAGGCACAGGTATTCATTTCCACAAAGCAGTTTATAAGCTGGTTCTAGGTTTTCTTTTATCCTTGTTAGCTGGGGATGCCTTAAGACCATAGCAACTTTTTAATCTCTAAGTAATTTTACTTATTCAAATTTTACTAGAATTTTACTAGAATAAATTATACTAGAATTCCTGGGGACTTCCCTGCTCGTCCAGTGGGTAAGAATACGCCATGCAATGCAGGAGACATGAGTTCAATCTCTGGTCAGGGAACTAAGATCCCACGTACCAAGGGCTAACTAAGTCCCCTGCTGAAACTATTGAGCCTGAGCGTTCTAGAGCCCACAAGCCTCAACTACTGAGCTCGTGCACCACAACTAGAGAATCCCTATGCAGCAATGAAAGATCTCCATGTCATAACTAAGACCTAACACAGACAAAAAAAAAAAATTAGATTTCCTGAAATTATGGAATATGCCCCCATTTGGACTCTTTCTCCTTTCCTAGTACTACTTCTCCATTATCTCCATAGAGTCCTATTTTTATTTTTTCTTCTACTCCAATATATCCATCTCCTGTTAAAATAGAAACCAAAACAAATGAAACACCCCCCCGCCCGCCAAACCTGCAAACATCCTTAAGAACTCAGATATTTCCAAGATTCCTCTTTGATCATATAAATTATACAAGACTGGTAATCTGCCACAAATTTTGTCGTGACAAATTCTACTGCCGGGGAGAACAAAATGGTAACCTTAGATCCTAGGGGTATATAGGACCAGAAAACTCAGAGTTGATCAGTTTGCTATTTTTTTCCCAATATAACTATGAGTCAAATACATTTATCACTACTAAGCTACTTTTTGAGGTCAAGTTCTTTAAGTATTCACAAACAAAAAAGAATGGTTTATACTTCTCTTGTTACATAATCTTAAACTTTTACCAAAAAAAAAAAAAAAGCCCCATCCTTTCTACCAAGGTCACACTGGAAGGTGTTGTACTAATTGCTTCTCTCCATTTATAAATTCACTTTTGGATTACAAGTTGTTGATCAAGAAACTTCAACAGGATTCACAGCAAATTAGCGATGGTTGCAAATGCTACCAGAATGGGAAACCAAGAGCTTGTCTTCATTTATAGATGAGTGCTGTGTGCTCTGTTGCTCAGTTGTGTCCTACAATTGTGACCCCATGTACTGTAGCCCACAGGCTCCTCTGTCCATTGTATTCTCCAGGCAAGAATATTGGAGTGGATTGCCATTTCTGCCTCTAGGGGATCTTCCCCACCCAGGGCTCAAGCCCACATCTCTGTCTCTTGCATTGCAGGCAGATTCTTTACCCGATATTTTGCACTTGCTAAAGCATTAAAAAAATAAAAGCTAATAACTAAAGTTCAGAATTTTTTTCAAATGAATGGATTTTTCCATTTTCTTTCACTATGTCTAGATTACTTATTGTATAGTGTTTTTATTTCTATCCTGCTGTGTGGCAGGCCTCAAAACTAACAGACTTCCCCAAATGTAGTTTCTCTGAAGACAGTGAGGCATAACATTTTAGTTTACACAGAAATTGGGCAAAACAGAGTTTGAAAACAATAAAAAAAAAATTTGAATGCAGTTTTCTGAATGAAAGAAATTAAATTCAGCCATTTATCTTGGATTCCGTCCAAGCTAAATATGAGATCACTATATGTGTGTGTGTGCTCAGTCGTGTCCAAACTCTTTGGGACTTCATGGACTCCTCTGTCCATGGAATTCTTCAAGCCAGGATACTGGAGTGGGCTGCCATTTCCTACTCCAGCTAAAGATGTTTAGGAGGATAATTGCTAGTGTTTTTTACTTAAACTGTTTTATTTTCTCCAAAAGTGTTATTATTATTATTTTTAAATCACATATGCATTATTTTTTAAGCCCTTGTGAGAATTAAGTAAAAACTCAAATTTCTTTTCTGAGATTAAACTTTCAACGCAACATATCTTCAGTAGACAAACAAGAAGCACAAGCATAATGGCTTAGTTTTATTAAGAAAAAACAACAAACAAACACTAACATATATTTTAAGGTAGATTTAAAAATAAGATAGGGCTTCCCTGATAGCTCAGCTGGTAAAGAATCCACCTTCAATACAGGAGACCCCAGTTCGATTACTGAGTCAGGAAGATCCGCTCGAGAAGGATACTTAGAATTAAGTCCTTTTAACTTCTTTGTGCTTTTTTACAATTAATAAATACTTAAATAAAATCAAGATATAAATGAAAACAGTTTAAACCTTCAAAATTTATTTGTACTAAAATTCGTGATGTTATGGATTAGAAATATGGCATTTTTTGAATCATAATAACTTAACAGATAATGGTACTACATATTAAATTGATTAGGCTGTTACAAATTCATTGACATTTGTAAAGGGGATTTAATATTGTGATCCTCAGTTTACAGTTATTCATGTATTTAGGCTTAATATATATTCCAAAGATTATTAATTATAGAAAGAATGGTTAAATTTAATACATAGTTCATAGACTCATAGTATCACTCCCGTATTATGCTCACATGTTGTTCAATTAATGATCATTTGAATAACCTATTTTACTCATTTTTGGAGACCAGAATTAATACAGTCTTTTTTTTTTGTCCACATTTTTCTAAATCATATTTTATGTTTGTTTTTGCTTGTTAAATTTATAAACATATGGATAGAGAAATGGGATTTATTTCCTTTGTATCTGTCATACAAAAAAGGTAGTCAGTATTTATCTAAATCTAGATACACTTAGAGTCCATGTTTTAATTCTGATAAAACAAACACAAAATAAAATAACTTACTGAAAACTTATATCAATTTAAGATATTTTTTAAGTTAACACAAGATTGCAGCTCTCTCTGCAAACTAAGGCACAATCTATTTCAGTTGTGGAACAGAGCACACAATTAATTGTTAGTCAAAGATGAAGCCACAGCCTGTGGAACACCAATGTCAGGTGCAAGAAATGGTATCTTGGTGTTAGACCTCAGGGAACAAGAAGAGATGAGAGGTGGCAGGAGCATTGAACTTTGAGTAATGTTAGGACCTAAAATAGCTGAACGTCACACACAGGGTATATTAAATGTCTACTTTTACAAAGAGATAATAGGAAGAAGAAAGAAACCAGATAGATTAGAGTCTAGCCACAGGACTTCATAATTATAATTTACAGGATGAAATTTTCAGTGACTAGTAGAAATTACAGTTCTTCATTGGGCTTTTCATGGGATAAGATGAAGGAAATCAATAAATCAACTATAAAATAGACTCTATCTAAACATAAGCCATAGGTTGCATATATGAAAAGGTAAATCTTAAGATAAAATAGCCACTTCTATCAAGGATAATAATACTAAGAAAGACTCAACAGTATTGATAAGAAGGACATAAATTCATTCTTATAGAAATTCAATAATTAGCTGCAACTCAAAATGAATTTTAAAGAGATGCTTTAGATTTTAAAAGCTGTAAAGAAACAGTATAATAAAAAATAATAACATAGGCACATGAAATGAGAACATTTGAATATATACACATTCTAAAATAATTAGATGATGACAAAACCCAAATACATTTATCAAACAGAAGCTAAACAAAAAAATGAATACAATAAGATAACATCTAAATTGGACACAGTGGAGAAAAGAAATATTAAGACAATATCTATAAAAGACCAATAAATCTGCACAGACAACAAAAATTTAAAGTATGAAGTTAAGAGATATACAGTGAGTGACTTTAGCATATGCCTGGCAGCACTTCAAAGAAAACTTCAAGAAGATGATAGAGAAGTGATATTTAAATAATGTCAGAAGTTCAGTTCTACATGTATCAGCAAGAAAGACAAAATCTTATTTCAGTCTATCTGAACTGAGGAGCAGTCACATCATTGGCATTATTTCTATATTCAAGGGCAAAATCATTCAAGAGTGAGAGTAAAATAGATATATTTCTGGATACAAAATAGCCAAATTGAGGAAATTTCCATTTTGAACACTTATGGAAAAAATAATTACGAATAGATTTATGTCCAAGAAAAGCAAATTATACTCTGATATAAGAACAGATGAAAGAAATAATGTTAAGCAGATGAATTGGTAAAATTAACTCAATTGACAAGAGTTAATAATTATAGCTGTAATGGTTTATTAGTGAGCTTATGCTTTAAAACGAAATACCAAAGACTGGGTGACCTAAACAACAGAAATTTTTTTGTTCACAGTTTTGAAGGCTTGAAGTCCAAGATCTAGATTCTGGTTTATTGAGATTTGGTGAGGGCTCTCTTCCTGGCTTGTAGACATTGTGTCTTCACGTGGCCTTTCCTCGGTGCATGCACGCAGATAGACCAAGCCAGCCGTCTTCTTATAAGGAGACTAAGACTGTCATTCTGGGGCTTCCCAGGAGGTGCTAGTGGTAAAGTAGGAGATGCAGGAGACGTGGGTTTGATCCCTGGATCTGGAAGATCCCCTGGTGGAGGTAACCGCACTCCAGAGGGGACTGGCAGGCTACGGTAAATAGGGTGGCAAAGAGTCAGAAACGACTGAAGGGACTTAGCACACAAGTCTATCATTTTAGCCCCCCATTATTATAACCACATTTAACTTTAATTGGAGAAGTATATGGCAACCCACCCCAGTATTCTTGTCTGGAAAATCCCACAGACAGAGGAGCCTGCCAGGCTACAGTCCATGGAGTCACAAAGAGCGGGACATGACTGAGTGACTTCGCTAACTTAAATCACTTCCTTAGATGCCTATCTCTGAAGACTGCCACAGTTGGGGTTAGGGTTTCACTATCAGAGTTAGGAGGGAACATAAATGTTAAATCTACAACAACTAGTATGTAAATAAGGATTAAAATGAAAACATTAGCAATACAGAAATAAACAGTCAGAAGAGGCAATATAATTCAGTGGAGAGACAGGCTTTAATAAGGTTCTTCTCTTAAAAATTGAGAGTGAATAAAAATTACTAAATAATTTAGACTGAGATAAACTAAAGATACATAAATAGATAAGTAGTTAGATAAACACTTTGTCTCTCAGGAGCTACAGAGTTCCTGAATTAAAAACCATCAGCAGCTAAAAAAAAAGAGATGCAGAAATATCACAAAAACAATAGCAACATTATTAACCCAACAATCATGCCTATGACAATTAAACAGGCATACTGTCTCTCTTTGATGTATCAAACGTAGAAGAGAAACTCACAAATGCAATTTTAACTACTCATAAAAGTATTGCATATCAAAATTTGTGGGATGAAAATAAACAGTATGTGAAGAGAAATATTTTGATTTAGATACATTTATTAAAATAAATGTAAAATTATATCCCTGAGTTGCAAAAAAGTAAATAGATGAAAAACATCTGAATATTAAACAATATAGTAAGACTTAAAGAAACTTAAAGAAAATAAAAAATGAAAAATAAGTGACATCATGGTTGGAAAGGATTTTTTTAAGGCAAAGAAAACAGGAAAGATGAATAAAAATTGACAAATTTATTACATCAAAAGTAAACTTTGTGTAACTCAAAACTATGCAGGTATAAAAAACACAAGACTAAAAAAAAGTATAAATTGTCAGTGGCAAGAATAAATATATTTCAAAAAAGCTCCAGTAAACAAAACCATTGAAGTACATGCAAATGCTATCAATAATTTTTAGAGAAAGAACTGTAAAAGGTCAATAAACATGAAAAATGATTACAATAATGGAAATACAGCATAAAACTCTGAGATATATTGAGGATATGGAGAAATGGGAATTCATACACTCCCAGTAAACCAACATGCCAAGCAATTTGCAAAGTATAAGAAATGTTTGAATGTAACACTCTGGTAAAATATATTTATAATATTGCTAAGAAAAATTATGAGAATTCAGCCACTGATAAAATGAATATAAGTGCAATGATGAAAATTCTCATCTAAATAATATAAAAACCTGTCCAGCTGGTAAGAACTGAGGCCACCTGCATCTACAAAGCTTAACTAGCAAGCTTGAAAACGGGAATTGCTTGTGTCAACATGAATTAATTTTTTGTTCCACGAAATTCCTGATCAGGAAGATTAAACCACAAATCAAAAAATAATTCCACTTATTGCTTCAGGAAGTTTCGACAAACCCACCAATTTGGGAAGAAAATTGCTCATCTGGCTAACATTTCTTGTACTCTTAGACAACATTTTGCACATAGACTTGCTCTAACATTGTAACCCTCCTGTGTCCCTCGATCCTAAGATACTGTGTCATAAACATTGAAAGTGTGAAATTGTTAATTGCTCAGTCATGTCCAAATCTTTGTGACCTCCTAGACTGTAGCCCACCAGGCTTCTCTGTCCATGGGGATTCTCCAGGCAAGAATTCTAGAATGGGTAGCCATTCCCTTCTCCAGGGGATCTTCCCGACCCAGGGATTGGATCCAGGTTTCCTGCATTGCAGGCAGATTCTTTACTGTTTGAACCATCCAGGAAGCCCCTCTCTTAAACATTGTCCAACCCTAATTAATTCTTCACCTTGAAAGATCCACTTAATATGTCAGAATCTCTGAAGGTGAGGCTCTGAGGACATTAGTTGCTAAAGCTCATCCAAGTGTTCTGAATGTGACTGTTTGAAAACCACTGGGGTTAAAAAGAGTCCCTAGCTTCAATAAATGTATAATTTGGAACTAAAACTTGTAGGTTGAATGATGAGGCATTATAGACACTGGACATGATGTGAACACCATGGAAGGAATCATCTGACATATTTACTATCATATCTTTAAATTACTCTCAAATACCATTTACCTTTACCTGGCTGATAGTCATGTACAGATGTGAGAGCTGGACTATAAAGAAAGCTGAGCACTGAAGAACTGCTTCTGAATTGTGGTGCTGAAGACTCTTGAGATGCCTTGGATAGCAAGGAGATCTAACCAGACAGTCCTAAAGGAAATCAACTCTGAATATTCATTGGAGGGACTGATGCTTTAGCTCCAATCCTTTGGCCCCCTGACCTGAAGAGCTGATTCACTGGAAAAGACCTTGATTCTGGCAAAGACGGAAGGCAAAACAAGGGAGCAGCAGAGGATAAGATGGTTAAATAGCATCGCCAACTCAATGGACACGAACTTGAGAAAAATCTGGGAGATACTGAAGGACAGGGAAGCCTGACATGCTGCAGTCCATGGGATCGCAAAGAGTCAGACATGACTTAGTGACTGAACAACAGCAGCAGCAGCAACAACAGTTGTGTTTTCAGCTGACACCTCCGTAAGATACCCGTGGTTATGCTCTAATATCCCCAGGGTAAGTAAGTAAGTGTAACTACTTACATGTCTGACTCTTTGCAGCCCCATGAACTGCAGCATGCCAGGCTCCTCTGTCCATGGAAGTCTCTAGGCACAGACACTGGGGTGGGTTCCATTCCATCCTCCAGGGGATCTTCCTGACCCAGGGCTCAAACCAGGTCTCCTACAGTGCAAGCAGATTCTTTCAACAATAGAGCTGGCAGCAGTGGGATTCAAATCCACACCCTTGAAGAAACTGGAGCCTTAATCCAGCACCTTAGACCACTCAGCCATGCTATCCCCAGATTAGTACTTGATTTATGATTACATATTTGTTCTTATCTCCTGTCTTCGGAACTATGAGCTCTCTGAGGAAGGAATCTTGCCAAACTCTCATTCACACTATCTAGCATCTTGCCTGGCACATCATATGATTCATAATTATTAAAACATTGGATATGAATGAAAAGTTTGCATGCTTCCTCTATAATTTAGTGCTGATAATTTTTAATTATGTTTGTCTGAATTGCAAAATTACATATGTTGAATTTATTTTCCCATTATGTTTTATTTAAAAAAGTAAATACATGTTCCTTTCAGAAAATTACAGGGATAAATGAAAGAATTTTATAATGAAATATTATTTATGTACTGAAAATAAATCAGAAGGTAAATGCGAATCAAAGATTTATATCTGGCAAAATGTTTTAAGTATGTTTAATGAAGAAACACATGACTCTTCTTGAATGACAATTAACTGTAATAAAAATAAGATGCATTTTAAAGTACTCCATTTCCTACTTGCTAACTCTTGTAGCTGTGCTAATGAAGAAAAGAACTATATATCACATGGTCTCATAGTAACTTTGATGTTTGCTTTTGCATTGCAAGTTATTTATCACAGTGGTAATTTTATATTTATTTGATGAGTGAACACAATTAGCATGTCTCTACTTAAGTGGACATAAAGCTTTTTAATGACTCACTATAGTGTTTTGCTTATCCATTCTTGGTGCTTAGTAGCAGCTCGATGAATTTTGTCAAATATATTATCTGTGTAACTCAAGATATTTTATGCAAAAACTGTGAAATGTAACATAATCACGATATTAAACTAGCCCCTCTTCCTTTTCCTAGAAACAGACCAAGATTCAATCACATATTGATCAGAAAATATACATCACAAAAACAAGTCAGAGGCAAGAGAAGACATTACATTTTATATGTTTTATATCCCATTGGACTTTCAAGATTAATTTTTTCTAGACTGTTTTATGTAAGGATAAAACTTTGAAGTATAAAAACTTATTAGATTGGGCAGATAATATCTGAGACTTCAATATATGTAAACATACTAATCCACATGGTTTCCACTGTAGTAGTTAGGCATCCCATGGCAGATTTCATGTTTCTCTTGAAAAATCTGCATGGTAATCTCTAATTGTCAAATGCATAGTCATTGTCCATATCTTTGTTACTTCAGATGGTAGCTCTCTTAAAGCTTTCTCCTTCTCTAGAGTTTATTTAACAAGACTATTTCTTATCTACTACTGATAGCTCTGATAACTAAGTCACTTTGTGGGTTCATTCTTATTCTTCTGTGTCCATTTAATATTCATATTCTCTGAGGTCTATATTTGGACTTGTCATTTTCTTGCTCTCTAGTTTTTCCTTTACAATTGTTGGCCTTGTTCATTTACATAACAACCTCTCTAAACTCAACCTCCAGTTCAGACCTATGTCTAATTGGGAGTCCCTGTCTTCCTCTTTCTGGGTGGTGATTTCAACCTTAAAATATTATATAAACAAAATAATGTTAATACTTTTAATAATATATAATAAAAATAAGCAAGGAGTTTCCTTTATTTTGTAAAGCAAAATTTTGTTATTGACATTTTGTAATTTGTTCTACTTAGCTTTATTATTTTAGCTGTAAAATTATTTGCATACCTCCCATTAGGTCAGTTAATGAGTTTATATTTTCTAGAATTTAAGCATATCTTTCTTACTAAAATTATCTCAATTTACTGATGATAATTTTCAAAGCTTTGCAAAGGCAGCTTGCCTCAAGTCATTAAAAAAGTGATTTTCTGTCCGTGAACTAGTTAATCCTTTATCACATCAGCAGATCTCTTAATGTTTCATTAGTTGTCCCACATTTCATTAAAAGCTATATTTATTGGTTCAACCACAAAATTAAGAAGTAACATTTCTACTAAAAATATTCCTTAGGGTTACAATAGCCCCAAAATAATAGAAGTTCATACAGCCCAGGATTTCACACTATTAGTATTAAAAATTTTAGGTGAATTCGAAAAAAATGGGAGTGGTCAATTGATTTTTAATGATATATATATATATATATAAACACATATATACATACATATATACATATAAAATAGCCCTGGACCCTTTTTCTGAAGATAAAAATGTTTAATTCAAATGCTACAGCACAATTTATATCTCCAGTTTCTTCACTGAAAAAGGGTAGGAGATTCAGTTCCACTGGAGAAGATAAAGGTACTGATATTTTTTTCAAACTAGAGAGTTCTTTTTCTAGTTGTGTTCTCTCCATTCATTTGACTATTAAGTTTGAAAATACTTAAAGTGGGGTGAAAAGAAGAGGTAGTAGTTACTGGTGTAAGATTATTTAGCACTCATTAATACTGAGTTTCACAAGAGTGTAGTAAGAATCTTTATGTTATCCATAACAACTTAATAATAAAAAATGGTCAGGGAAAGGATTCCTAGTGATGTACCAGAATGATGATGTTGGAAATATTTGGGCACAGTTTGGGACAATTCCTAGTAATTTTGTGTTTTTATTGAAATATAACTGATTTACAATATTGCATTAGTTTCAGCAACTATATATATAAATATATATATATATATATATATAACTATATATATATATATATTCCTTTTCAGATTATTTTCCCTTGTAAATTGAGTATAATTCCCTATACAATAAGACCTTGTTGGTTATCTATTTTGCATATAGGTGTGGTGTATATTAATCCCAATCTTCTAATTTATAAATTCATTTGTATCATTTTTTTTAGATTCCACATATAAGTGATATCATATGATATTTGTCTTTATCTCACTTACTTCACTTAGTATGACAATCTCTAAGTAATTTATTATTATTTTTTGCCACTATAAGTGGAATTATTTCATTTTCTTATGGCTGGGTGATATTTCATTGTATGTATATATCACATCTTCTTTATTCATTCATCAATGGAACTTTACATCAAGTCGTTTTGCTGACTGTCTCTTTGGTACATGACTTGCCCTGCAATGTCCACATTTTAAAAATTGTTTTTGGCATTGCCCTTTTTTTGGCAAATCTCTCACAAGGATTATCCAGCCTTGATTATTCTACATTGTGGGCATCCCTGGGTAGCTCAACTGATAGAGAATCCACCTGCAATGCAGGAGACCCCAGTTTGATTCCTAGCTTGGGAAGATCCCCTGGAGAAGGAATAGGCTATGCACTGCAGTATTCATGGGCTTCCCTGATGGCTCAGAAAGCAAAGAATCTGCCGGCAACGCAATAGACCTATATTCGATCCAGTCCCTGAGTTGGGACGGTCCATGCCCCTGGAGGAAGGCACGGCAACCCGGTCCAGCATTCTTGTCTGGAGAATCCTCATGGACAGAACAGCCTGGTGGGCTACAGTCTATGGGGATGCAAAGAGTTGGACATGACTGAACAGCTAAGCACAGCACACAACACAGCACTGTACATAGTGACAAATGGAAATTTTTTTGAAACTTGCTTGTTTGTGTAGAAAATAAATCTCCTTAGTTAAAGGAAGGACTTGTTTTATTACATCAAATAATAGTAAGTTCAAAAATTACTGAATCAAAAAATTTGCCTTTGAAAATAGTTTATGAGTTAACTTTGTAAGAAGGATGGGTACATTCTCTTTGATGTTCCTAATCCATGCAAATAGCATAGAGAAATATTTGATGTTTCTGAATTTAGAATAACTAATACTAAATTTACAATTTTTATTATAGTGGCTTTGTTTAAGATGGCAAAAATATAATGCAAAATTAAACTAAAAATTTACTTTTCAACATTCACAAAGCTAAATAAGACTTTTTAAATGTTTTTAAATTTTACAGAAGACCTTTTCAAATGGCTCTTTTTTACTTTGCAACATTTATATTTCTGAAGTTGAAACTGAACACGTAATAGTTTATGTGATATATATCAATAATATAGGACCAGTACCTATATATTTTGGAGTTGTTATTTGAAAATACCTTCTCAGGAATAGGAAAAAAAAAAGATTCTAAAATTCATATGGAACCACAGAAGACCTTGAATAGTCAAAGCAGTCTTGAGAAAGAAAAACAGATATCACATTTCTGAATTTCAAGTTACATTAAAAATATATAGCATTCACAACAATATGGAACTGGTATAAAAACAGACATACAAAGCAACGGAACAGAACCAGGAGTCCAGAAAATAACCCAAGCATATACAGTCAATTAATTTCAACAAGGGCACCGAAAATACACAGTGGGAAAAGGATAGTCTCTGATAAATGGTGATGAGAAAAACATCCACGTGCAAAAGAATGAAATTGGGCCAAAAATCTCATACTTATGTTCTTGCTGTTGTCCTTCCCATATAAACCTACATTGTGGATTTAGTAAAAATTTTATGTTAGGAAAAAGTAGGTTCTGTCCTTGAGATCAGTGTAATAAGACCAGAACTCATCCTCGAGTCTCTAGAAGTTCATATCCCAGCAATCTTCAAATCCTGTTTTGCTCACTTTTGAATTTTATCTCTATTGCATCCTCATTTTTCTCTCTCTGCTATTTTATTAAAGTCACTACCACTTCTTGTTTAGGAGAATGCACTCACTGGCTTCTTATCCAACTACCCTGCTTTCTTTCTCCAACCTGTTCATTTAGCAGCTAGAGAAATCTTTTTTTTTAAAATGAAATTATGATATTCCCAGCTTAAAGTCAATGATTTTGCATTATACTTAGAATGCAATTGAAGTCTTTTCCCAGGACCTATACATCCTTACACAACCTAACCCACTTTCTGACTTCATCTTGTACAACTCCTTAACTCACTTTCATAATCACAACAGTTTTTGTCAATTCCAGGAACAAACATGCCACATTCTCCCCATTTCAAAGCCTTTGCATTTATTATTCATTCTTTTCCCCTGCTACATGGCATTACTGGCCTCTAGCATTCTGCAAGTCTCCACTGAAATATCATCACATCCTGGAGACCATCTTGTTGGTTTTTCTGTATCACAGAATCACACATTTCCTGTAAAGCACTTAAATACTCTGTATTTATTTGAGTCGGTTGTTTTTATTATTTTCTGTTTCCTAAGCTAAAGTATAATTTCACTATGACAGGTATTCTATCTGTCTTGCTCACTGCTACCCAGAGCGTGGGTACTGAGTCTTGTTGTTCAGTTGCTAAGTCATGTCTGATTCTTTGCCATCCCATGAACTGCAGCATGCCAAGCTTCCTTGTCTTTCAGATCTCCTGGAGTTTGCTCAATATCATGTCCAATGAGTTGGTGATGCTATCTAACCATCTCATCCTCTGCCTCACGCTTTTTCTTTTGCCTTCTATCTATCCTAGCATTAGGGTCTTTTCCAATGAGTTGGCTCTTTGCATCAAGTGGCCAAAGTATTGGAGCTTCAGCTTCAGCATCAGTCCTTCCAATGAATATTCAGGGTTGATTTCCTTTAGGACTGACTGATGTGCTCTTCTTGCTGTCTAAGAGACTCCCAAGAGTTTTCAACTCTCACACCTGTATTCACACAATGTTAGACAAGTAAAGAGTAAAGGGATGTTTAATATTTCCTCTGTACTTTGTATTTACTAGAAAAATATGTGTCTCTTTCACATATAACAGAAAGATGAACCATTAGGAAGGAAACGATTTTAAAATATTTTAAATCTGGGACAGAACTCCAGAGAGAGAGAAACAAGATTAGCCAAAGATAAACTTTCCTCTTTGAGCACAGTAAATCTATTGTATTGGCAAATATGACCTAGGATTGTTTGAAATGGATCATGTATTTCCTGTAATATCAAAAGTTTTAATCAAACTTGTTTAACTAGCGGATTTGTTAAGCAGATGCTAATAGGAATTAAATCACAAAGGCCCATATATTTATGATCATTATGTCAGTCTTAAGCATATTCTATTGTAAGGAAAAATCCTCTTAGAATTTCTTGGCCTAGTTTGAGAAGTAAACAGACATAAAACAGATTAACAGGACAAAAGCATACACATTTATGTAAGACTTACGTGACACAGGAGCCCTTGTAAGGAATGAAGTCCCCCTGAAATGGTGGCTACTCCATGCTTTTATATACCAGGTTGAACAAAGAGAAGCAACTGTGGAAAAGTAATTGAAATATATGGAAGGCTAAAGGGAATTTTTAAATATTTTAACAAAGTCTGTTTATATAAAATATCCCAGTTTTTATTCCCTGAGGAAGACTATTTATTTTCTTCTGGTATAGGAAAGGCATCTTTCACATGGGAGTTTTTACTTCCTATTTTCAGGAAGAAAAGGGGAGATCAGAATGAGCTTTTTGTATCTGCTGTTTTTTAAGTGCCTTTAACTCAAAATAATCCAAACTGTTGTATTTGAGGTGACATATTCTGCCACCCTTCACTATGATTTTTTGCTTTTCCCTTTACTTAAAAATATAGCTTGATAGTGCTTTGCGTATTATAGTCTCTTAACAAACATTAGTTACAGAAGTGAATTTATTAAATGCCGTAAACACATTATTTCACTATGTAACACTTTACAGTAAAATGACATTGAATAATACCCGAACTTCTCAGGTATTGGCTGTCTGATATATTTGAGCTGGAATTTCCTCTTAAATATACCTGATTCAAACTTGTTCCTCTGTATATCCATCCCACTAAATTATCTATTGTCTGAACTACTTCCCTCCTCTGTGCCCCTTTGCAAGCTTTCTGCTTGTGATTCAAGATCCAGCACTGGTGTGACCTGCTTTTTCCGAACTTCTTGTCAATATTCCAGTGAGTTAGGCACACCTTCCCTGAAACTCTCAGTTGTATTTGGGTCTCACTCTGTTGCTACCACCCCCAGGCTCTCTTGTTTTTCTCTTCTTTGCCGTATGTTAGGCTCTCTTGAAATGGAGATCAATTTATTTGTTATCCTTGCATAATATTCAGGCAAGTCTATGTTGTAGAATAGATTTTGGAGTCTCAGAATATTAAATTGGCTTGAGTTGAAAACTAGCTTCAGTGCTAATTAATGGATAAGCTAGCACAGTTAGGAAGTTGAAGTGAAGAAGGGAAAACTTCCCTAATCCTCAAAAATGCTTCATTGTTTTTCAATCCAAATCCACTATTGAAAGCTCTGACTGATCCCAGGTTTCCTTTCTCATGATTTTTAATATGTTCACAATCCCAAGAAGAATAATATGGCACACACAGTGTTTTGATGGGACCTCTCAAATACCTGCGGTGTTGTGATCTCCAGAGGGTCACCCAGATCCTCGTCATTAGCATCGAGCTTCCATTCTTGGCCTAAAAGATATCATGCTCTGTTTTGCTCTGAGTCCTTCCAGATAAACTAATTGGTTTTCATTTGGAGTCAGTAGTGTTTTTGTTAAAAATGCACTATATCTGCTTGGTCTGAATAATTTATTCAATATCTGTCTTACTTATCTTTAGAAGAACTTAATTTTTAAATATGTCAATTTTTAAATATGATATCTATATTAAATTTTTGTTTCAAATTTATAGTTTACAAATTTATAATTAAAATTACAAATTATATCATTGAATTATATTAGAATTTTAGCTAAATTTCAAGTTAATTATATATGCATTAAAATATGAAATATTAATGTCTCAATGTATTATGGATTACTTTTTTCTGGAAAGTATGTTTATGACTTGAATAAAGCAGTAGAACAAAAATAAATATATTTCCTAACCTAAAGAAATATTCTTATAGCCATTTATTCATAATGTAATAATTTGAGAACTTTTTCTGTTAAATTGTTTCTGGATTTTCAATATTATCTTTATTATATTTTCTTCCAGATAATTATTTTTTAATTTTATGGAGCAGATTTAAAATATGAAATATAAAACAAAAGTATAATTTCTGTTTAAATATAATAACCAAGAGTAATATATTAAATATATCTCATTTTACCATTGGTTTTTCCATTAAAGGTGTTTGTTTTAATTGAATTACTGACAAAAGCTATTACTTTTCAAGAATATATCTCTGTTTTACTTACTTAGGAAGAATTTTCCTCTTCAAAGTGACATTTGGAATACTTCTGCTAACATAGAATACAAAAAATAAAACCAAAACCTAAGAGATAGCTTTTTTATTTCTCATATTTTCCTGTTTTTTTTCTATTATATTTACTATGTTATAATTTTCTTGTTTGGGACAATTTGTTGTTCTTTCTAAACTTTAACCTATTCCATTTCAAATGATTGTGATGACACTGTGTCTCCACACTGATTCAAAATTATATGTTTATCATGCATGTAAATTCTCACATGATTTTAATTTCAAAGGAAATAATAAATAATAGAGTGTTACTCGTTAGCTATAAAATCTGGACAACACTTTTCTCAGAACCCAAACAATTTAGAATACATAAGGTCCTCTCATTTATCCATTGCTGGCTGATAGAACTCATTGTTTTAAAAAGCCAAAACATTTTTTGAATGAACATAAAGCTGTTTAGACAATTCAAAAGCCTGGTAGAAACAAAGGCTTGTTAGTTTATTTTAAGGTATGCTTTTAATTTTTTTTTTTTTCAAATAGGCACTTCTTGAATTGTTCTGGTTATATTAAAAACAGCTATTTCAACACAAGACCAAATGAAGAAAAACCTTACAAATTTTTATGATGTAGTCAAAAGTGAACATTAACTGATACTAAATAGATTTTAAATGGGTAACTAAAAGAATAAGGAAGTTTGCAATATGACATTTTATTTCTCATCTTGAAGTCTGCTATCAGGTATACAAGTTTACAAGTCATAGATGTTAAACAAACTGAAAAGTAGTAACATACTTGTGACTTTTATAACAGTTTAAAAGTTTACTCAACTTGATTATTTAGAATAGATTTTTAATTTTTAATGGACAAAAGGCAGTCCAGTCTATGGGGGGCTTTTTATTTAACAGATGAAGAAACAGGTGCTCAAAGAGAGTGTGGCATGGGTGGACAATATAACACAAGCAGTTAGCAGGAGTCCCAGAGCTTAGGTTTAGCTCCATAGATTGTCAAGTTAATTTATGATTGATAGATTCTCCTAGCTTCCTTTAAATATCATCTTTGTGATATAAACTGTACTGTATGCAGATTTCACATTTAGGGGCTAAAGAATGAAAAAGTACTAACTGAGTAAAAGTCACACTCCACAAAAAGCTAAGACTAATCTATATCAGGCACTTAGTTTTTAATTGAGATAAATGAATAGAAGTACTTAGCTACTTAAGCAAAGAAGTTTCACTAAAGTAAGATATCCCTTTCAGTAAAGAGCATTTAAGAGTAACTGTGAAATACTAGAAATGGTAAAGTTGATAGCAAAGTATGTGACAAAAGCTTAGTATTGATTGAACACAAAAGCAGTGACTGCTTCTTTCAAATATTAATAACTTTTTAAATTGCGCATTAAAATCCCATCACATGAATTTATTATTTAAAACTTCAGTAAATTTAATATTATCTCTAAAGCAACTATTATAGAGACTTAATGGATTCCTTAATTAGGATATAGTATTAATGGTTGTATAACCCTAATTAAAATGGAGAGTTTGAAAAACAGCCAAAATGTGAAGAAATTATTCAAGCAGTGATTTTATTTTTAAAAAATGGATGGAAGTTTTATCCAAAATGCTAAAAGGAAATGTACAAATCATGCACTCCATTTAATCATTGTAATTTTTTCATAAGGATTAATATATATTGTTTCCTTCCAGATATACATTCTATTTTATTTTAATATCTTAGAAGTAATCTAACTCATCCTGTTTTATACTTGGGTTGTATTCATATTTCAGGGAAATGAAAGTGAATCTACCATTATACTGGCCATATTTGTTTGCACTTTTGAAATTTATTTCATAACTTATTTGAATATAGGTTTCACTATAAATATATCACTGCATCAAGAATTTATCTGGATAAATTTGTTTAGAAGTGTTCTTATCTTTAAAGGGTTGATGTGATGATTTTGAATTTAAGGACTAGAGTATAATGTTTGTCTTCAAATAATATAATTTGATTCAAATAAAAATTATTTACAGTTATTGTTTATTCATTACTATCCATGTTAATAATATACTCATTCATTTTAGGATTGTTTATTAGATAACCATTTCTTCCATATCCTTGGATAGTCAAGATGCTTTGTTCCAGTAACAGAAAATCATTTTCAAATTACAGAAGCAAAAAATGTAATAGAGCACAGGGATTCAGGAGTATTTCTTGGAGCAAGAAGTGCCACCAAGATTATTATCAGCTGGAACAAGGCAATTTTCAGGAACTTGAGAGTTATGTTTCTGTTAATTTCATTTATTTAACTTCATAGACTCATATCTCTGCTTTTTTGTGTCTCTAATTCATACTTCTTCTTCTTTGAATTGAATTTTACTTCTTAAATGTTTTTTTATTTTCAAACCATGCCAATTTCACCACTGCAGAATTACCAAGTACTTGATTCAAATAAATCAAAATTTGAAAAAGAAATATTTTTCCCAGTTCTACATTCTGGCATAAAGAATCTGATTGTCCTGACCAGGATCAGTGTCCATTTCTGGTACAGTCAACAATTTGGGGGTTTAGATCCTGTAATATAAGTGGATGAGTTAGTGTCTAGTTCTACTGAAGGCAAATATAAGAGCAAGAAAGAAATTACAAACTAGTAACTTTTCTTCAGATGGTATGAACCCTACACATAATGAATTATCTCTTGTAAGTTAAACTGTTAAATTATTTTTATTAAAATCAAGTCTTCATCAATCTTGAATTGGCATTACTAATTTTAAAGAATATAAATAAAGATAACATTTTGATGATTTATACTAAGTTGATAGTTTAATGTTCATAATAGAATGTAACTGGAATTGTTTTTAGTAGAGACTAGAATCATTTTAGATGGAGCTTAGATTCAATTCTTACAATCTTTTAAAGCGTTTAATTAATGTATTCCTAGAATTGACTGAGTATATGCATTCTTTAAAGGTTGCCATTTTATCTCTTATTACTACATAGGTATACGTTCACCTTTAATCTACAATAGAATTCATCACCAAACTTTGTGGCTGCTGAACAACATAACTTTAAATCATCCATAAATCAAAGAAATTACTTACTAATAGGTACCATTGTTACCAGACAGGGTGCTTAGACTCTTTAATCAAAAGAAATTGATGAGGCCAAATGAAGAATTCAGGTAAGGCTTTATGGAAATCATGCTGCAGCACAGGGGAGTGTAAACAAGTAACTGTTTCCCTTGCTAGTTCCCTGGGGATTAAGAGGCAGAGCGAGGTGGCCCCTTAAATGGGTGAGAGTAGGGGCAGGCTCCTGGGTCCTGCCCTAGGGGTGGCTTGGGTGGTCTGTCCATCCCCTAGGTGGTGACTGTGTACAGGATCATGTGCAATACCCTACTTTTGCTCCCAACACTTCAAAAATTGGATTTTTGATCTTTTTGTATCTTGTTCATAATTTGTCCCAGCTACCCATATATGCAGTTATTGTTTAGTCCCTTATTTTTCTTTGAAGTGATTATTTTATTTATTTATTATTTTTAATTTATTTTTTATTGTAACAAATTCAGAAAGGACTTTTTTCTTTACATTATTGTGTTGGCCCTGCCACACATTGACATGAATCTACCATGGGTACACGTGTGTTCCCCTTCCAGAACCCCACTCCCACCTCCCTCCCGATTCCATCCCTCTGGGTCATCCCAGTGCACCAGCCCTGAGCACGCTGTATCATGCATCAAACGTGGGTTGGTGATTCATTTCACATATGGTAATTTACATGTACAGTAATGTTCTCCCATATCATCCCACCCTCGTCCTCTCCCATAGAGTCCAAAAGACTGTTCTATACATCTGTGTCTCTTTTGCTGTCTCGCATACAGGATTATCGTTACCATCTTTCTAAATTCCATATATATGCATTAGTATACTGTATTGTTTTTCCTTCTGGCTTACTTCACTCTGTATAATAGGCTCCAGTTTCATCCACCTCAGTAGAACTGATTCAAATGTATTCTTTTTATGGCTGAGTAATATTCCATTGTGAGTATGTACCACAGCTTTCTTATCCATTTGTCTGTTGATGGACATCTCAGTTGCATCCGTGTCCTGGCTATTGTAAACAGTGTGGTGATGAACATTGGGGTACACATGTCTCTTACAGTTCTGGTTTCCTTGGTGCATATGCCCAGCAGTGGGATTGCTGGGTCATATGGCAGTTCTATTTTCAGTTTTTTAAGGAATCTCCCCACACTGTTCTCCATAATGGCTGTACTAGTTTGCATTCCCACCAACAGTGTAACAGGGTTCCCTTTTCTCCACATCCTCACCAGCATTTATTGCTTGTAGACTTTTGGATGGCAGCCATTCTAACTGGTGTGAAATGGTACCTCATTGTGGTTTTGATTTGCATTTCTTTGATAATGAGTGATGTTGAGCATCTTTTCATGTGTTTGTTAGCCATTTGTATGTCTTCTTTGGAGAAATGTCTGTTTAGTTCTTTGGCCCACTTTTTGATTGGGGCGTTTATTTTTCTGGAATTGAGTTGCACTAGTTGCTTGTATATTTTTGAGATTAATTGTTTGTCCATTGCTTCTTTTGCTATTATTTTCTCCCATTCTGAAGGCTGCCTTTTCACCTTGCTTTTAGTTTCCTTTGTTGTGCAGAAACTTTGAATTTTAATTAGTATCCATTTGTTTATTTTTGCTTTTATTTCCAATATTCTGGGAGGTGGGTCATAGAGGATCCTTCTTTGGTTTATGTCGGAGAGTGTTAGTCCCTTATATTTTCTTTGTATTCTGTTGCTTAGTTTAAAAGAAGAAAAGCAAACACAAATTTTATCACCCATGAAGATTCATTGTTAATAATTCCATTCCTTTTTATATGCATATGAAAATGTAGATATAGTAGATAATAGACAGTTCATAGATAGTATTTTATAAGACTTGATCAAATATTAATTCAAAATAAAATATTTTTTAAAATTTTATTTAACTTTTTCAAAAGGAAAAGAGACACAAATCAAAAGATATCCGTGAATTTCTATTAAATACTTCTTTAGAACAAGAGATGATATTTTCTAAAATCCATTTGAATTTACAAAATAATTATCAAGAAAAATGTTAAATGGTTTAAGTACTTCTGTTTTTTCGCATGATTCAGCAGTATCTAGTGATTCTCTGCTATAAAAATTGCTAAAATATAATATTCTACCTGCCTCTCATTTCCCATTGCTATATTGTTAGCATTACAATGTCAAGTTTTATGATATATATATAGCAGTTATACTACTAAGGGCTGTATAGCCATCTTATTTCAGTAAAATTTAATACTTACCACTATTCCTTTAGTGTCTTCTCCATTTCTAAGTTTGTCGTTTATCCTCGTGTTGTTTTGTGGGAACTGCGTCTAATAACTTTTTTTTCCCCAGGAAGCCTGAAGCAATCATGGATGCTTGTACTCTCTGAGTGCTCGCTGGTTTGTTTACAATACCTTAGAGAATGCTTAATTACAGCCAAGAAGTGTTAAGTCCCTTTACACATTATCTAACGTATTGTCTGGAAGGCACTTTCAAGTATGTACTTTCATTAAGTACCATTTAAAAATTGGAAAAGAGCAGCGAAGGTAAAGAGGCTGATCCTAGGTACCAAGCTAGTAACAGAAGCTAGAACTAGAACTCTTGAACTCCCAGAGTTTGGATCCTCATCTATGACTATTAAACTGATGCTACAAATGTAGCATATGACTTCCTCTTTATATTCCTGGTCCATGTTATAAACCATGCCCCTACACTTGAGTTAATAAATTCACTTGGAAATGTTTTTGTGGTAATGATTTGAAATACCGTCTCTTGGAATGCCATTGTTCTCAGCAACAGTTTCAGTTCTGCTTGAAGGTTTCTTTCTTGGGGCTTTGAGGATATTTTTCAGTTTTAATTTTTCTCTTTGCTATTCCAGGAGCATGGATTACTCACGAAGATACTCTTTGTTCTTATGTTTTCTTCGATCTGTTTTATACTTTTGTCCTTCTTGTTGCTTTTGAGTGACTTCCTCAAACCTGCCTGCTTGTGCTCTGTGCGTTTTATATAATGTTATTCTATTTATGTGGTTTTTTTTTATAGCTTCTATGTGCTGTCGCTTCAGACTCATCTGACTGTTTGCAATTACATGGACTGTAGCCCACGAGGCTCCTTTGTCCATGGGATTTTCCAGGGAAAAATACTGGAGTGGGTTGCCATTTTCTTCTCTAGGGGATCTTCCTGACCTAGGGTTAGAACACATCTCCTGCATTGGCAAGATGGATTCTTTATCACTGAACCACCTGGAAAGCCTATCATATGTAAGTAGGAACATACTAATTATCTTTTTATTGTTACTTATTCTTAAAATATAGTTTGGGGGAAGTTGAAACACAGTTAACTAATTCTATTAATGTTTCACTCTCGGGAGCAATTATCAACTTCTGCTTTAAAATAAATAAAGACTATGAAAACTCAATATCTGAATATGTTTATATACATGTGTATGTCACTATAAATTATAAACAATCACAATACGATGTTAAAATATGCTTTCAGAAACTGTTTACACTTGCATTTATGCATGGCATGCAAAAATATAGACTAGTTACACTGTATACCTTTCTAGTGTATTAGACAGACAAGTCATTGCATACATACTTTTATTGTATAAAATATGTTTGTCTCATCATTATTCTTTAATATCTATTCAAAGATGTGTTGCGATACTATCAAAGAAGGAAATAGAAAACTATCTCTGAACTTTTTGAAGGAAGAACTTTTGGAATAACAGTATCATTAAATACAGCCTCTGGGAAAAAAGCAAAATATTAAACACAAGACAAATGACAAGTACAGCTTAAACTTCTTTGTGGTTATAAGCCCTGAATTAATGTACAGTACCTCTGACAGAATCAGAACTTTCTTTTATATTTTGAAACAAAGTGCTGAGGTATGAAAAACTACTTTCTGATGCAAACTGCATAACACAATAAACCCAGAATATCTAATATAATCTTATACCATTCATCTGTACCATTTATTTACATTAAATGAATCAATTTAAAATATAGCTATCCTCTAGATTAAGCATACTATTTAAAATACTAAGTCATTTTGTAATAATATGTGTTTGTTCACTAAATCAGAAGCTAGAAAATGCTGGGAGTGGAAAAGGAAATTTGTTGGGGCAAGCAACTACCACAAAGACACATTCGAGCCACTAAGAATTTTAACACAATAGCAGCAATCCTACCTATTGTAAGGTTTGATTTACTAAGTTCTTGCCATATACTATCCATTACTCTGATTTTCCATTTGCAAGATCTATTTGCTATTTCAAACAAACTTTAAAAATTCATACTATCAGCCTTGAGTTTTTGAATATTGAATTTGTATTATTGTTTATTAATATTATTTATATTTTGAAATATTTTTGTAGCTTTTGTAATAGAATAATGTAGGATGGAATAGTACAGAAATAAAAGCAGACAAATAATCATTGAATTTGTGCTCAAAATTATGATTTAAAAGAAATTGTAGGTCCCAGGCAGTGGGAAATATCAAAATTATCAAGTAAGAAAATAATTTGTATTTTAGGATTTTCTCATGTCAAGTTTCTTTCCTATACTGTCATTTTTGTTGAGTACATTTTTTTTATAGAAAGAAAGATCTGTCACCCCCAAATATCTTCTAGCTTAATAGTAAGGTATGGTTTCATCCTTTTCATTTCTAATTAAATAATTTTAATAGTATAAGCATTTCTCCCTTCTTAAAATGACTTTTTAAAAGCAATTTGCAGTGCTAAAGTCAATTCGCTTGATATTTTAGTGGTTTTTATAATTTAAACAGCTTATAAAACATGTGGTTTCAGATGGTGGACTTAACTGTAGGCTTGATCTGCAAGTTCAAGTAAAACGAGATATAATAATACCTAGAACAATTTAATCCAGCATAGCTAAAATGCAATACATCCCAACATACTGAAAACAAATGGATATGAGAGGATAACTCTTCTCTGAGGATATCTTAAACACTTATACAGTATGTAATACATGTCATATATGTAATAAACTGTGTAATATTTGGGTGAAGAACAATAATCACTACTGAGGTTGCAAAGAACAAAAAGCTTTATTTGTGTATCTCAGGAATTGCAATTCAGAAGACACTGATTTGAGAAAAACTAAGAGTGTTTTGGGAGAAGAAACAAGTGAGGGACTTATAAAGACAAAAGCCACAAGGTCATTTAAGATGACTGGTGAGAATTGTGGTTGACTCTGTTGCAAGTATGGAAATATTTCCCCTTAAAGAATAGGTTGTCATGAGTATTTTAGGATGAGGATTAGAGAAACATTTTGAGTTTCTGAAACATTGGACAGATAATCTGGATGCCTACGTAAGGGCAATAACTGGTCAGACATTCAAATTCTAGCTGGGCTGTGATATATGTAACTCATACTTCCTGTCTCCGTTTCTGAGTGCTGTCTTAGCAATACTGACTCCATTTTAACTTTCCTTTTACATAGACCAAATGAAGGATGATTTATCTACTTGCACGTTTAGCAACACCAATAAAACCTCTCTTCCTCTTTCTTTTCTATATCCTTCCTCCTCTCTTGACTTCCTCTCATGTTAAATAGCAGCTAGACAGAATTTTTAATTCTTCATTCACCACTATCTATCTTGGGCCAGGTGTGGGGTATGCGTATTTCACACTGGATTCCACTGATAGAAAATGGAGCTGAAAGTTTATTGGTAATGGAAACAAGAAGTTGGTTAAAGATTCCTGGACTACACACAGGGCTTATGATTCTGTAAACTTCTGGCAAGCTTTGTATTTTGAAAATTTAACAAGCCCCTCAGGTGGCTTTTAGACTACAGGACATCACATTCTGTGGTTAAAGCCTTAATTCTTCACCAGCCACTTGAGGTAAAGACAGTATGTCTACAAGTTGCCATTTCTGGACCCATTTCCAGCCTTTCCCTTATGTAACCTTTAGTTTATAGTTTACTCCCACACTCTGCCCTTTCTGTTCTCTCTATCGGGGCATTCTTAACTTACCTATCTAGTAAACCCTACCCAGTCTTCAATATCAACTCAAGCGTCAACTCTTTTGTAAAGATGAATGTTGATTCTCTTAACAACATTTTATATTGCTAGAATATCCTTCAAATCACATCTTATTGTTCAAACATTGCTAATGTCTCTCCTTCTAGACTGTTCTTTGTGTTCTCACAAAACACGAAGTGCTCAGGTGATGCTCACTGTCAATTGTGTTCAAAAGAGACACTTAAATTATCAAAAAACATATTATTAAAACAATGGTTCAGCGTGCAAAAGTACATTGGGAACTATAGATGTTCAGATTCGCAAGTTACTTTCCCTGAAGCATTCTATATAAAAAGTTTGTTTTTCTTTTTTCTTTTGTTGTACTAAAGTCGACAGCTTACTTGGCAACATTGAGCCAGTCCAGAATTTGATCATATCTAAGATTACCCAAGAGTAACGTTCTGTCTTTTCCTATCATCACTATTAGCAGTGCACAACTTCTTATTACCCTTATCACCCATTGTTATGATAAACAAAGCACAAAACCCTTCAATCAAAGCTGCTCTCTTTGGAGGGTAATAGCTTCTTTATCTATTGGCAGCAAGACTCCTGACTTTTAGTTGAAGACTGGAATTTTATTCTAACCATTATCAAACTAGGCAAGTACAAAGGTGTTCCTTAATTGATTTTTTTTTCAACTTCCAATTTTTTTAAGAAAAAATTAATTTTTTAGGAAAATTTCAACAATAAAAATATTTACTACTCTGGGAATTTCCTTACCTTTACAAATACCTGGAATTTTTCCCAAAGTTTTGAATCATTTTCTAGTTTTGCAACACATTTTGTCATCATTTCATTACTCTGACATTTTAAGTGTTTTATAAACAGAATGTTAAATATGTTGATTTTTAGAAATGTGGGTTGTCATTGATATCATAGAGTACTTTGTAATTTATTCACATCTTTTCCAACTTATAACACATTTTTTTGCCTGCAAAAATTTGTATCTGTTCAAGTGAGAATATGGTTTTGCATTTCCTTAAAATAAAGGAAACTTTATGTTTCCAACCTAGCATAGAGTTAATTGGACTGAACCCCACCTCTCTTATTTGTGCATTTATACATGACAGATATTTTTTGTAGCTTTGAAATATATTGACTTTGGTCTGAATTATGACACCTATTAAAAAGCCTCCACATGGCTTCAAACAAAGCAAAATAATCACTTTGAATAGCACATCCCAGGCATCAGTTCACATACTTCAGAAAAGTGCCATGATTTTCGTGTTTCTAAATGTTGGTGTATCAGAGGGCAATGATGAAGAGAGTGCTGAAATGGTTATTGCATTTGTTATAGACTATGGCACATGAAGCCAATCTCACCTTTCTTGAGTTGGTTTTATCCCTAGGGGCTTGCCTAAATGAAAAACGATCAAAAACTCAAAGGATATAGGGTGAAGAATCATGCTATATCTGTTTTCTACATTTTACCTGTGAACAGTTTGATGGTTCTGTATATAAAGGTTGACCTTTGACTCTTTGCAATTTGAATAATGCACCCAAATGGTACACTACAAAAAATTTATCTCTGAGAAGAGGAAGGGAATAATATACCGTTAGTCTGAATCATAGTTTGTCAGCTCTAGGAATGTCCTGGAAAGTCAGAAGTAAGGTTAAGCAAATTATTATTTGAGGATTAGAATTTGCTAATGTCGTTGTTCATTGCTCTGTCGTGTTCAACTCTTTGGGACTCAATGGACTGTAGCATGCCAGGCTTCCATGTCTTTGACTATATCCTGGAGTTTGCTCAAACTCATGTCCATTGAGTCAGTGATGCCATCTTGTCCTCTGTCACCCCTTCTCCTCCTGCCTTCAATCTTTCCTAGCATCGTTTCCAGTGAATTGGGTCTTCGTAGCAGGAAGCCAAACTATTAGCGCTTCAGCCTCAGCATCAGTCCCTTCAATAGATATTCAGGATTGATTTCCTTTAGGTTTGATCTCCTTGCAGCCCAAGGTACTCTCAAGAGTCCTCTCCAACACCACAGTTCAAAAACATCAATTCTTTGCCGCTCACCTTTATTTACGGTCCAACTCTCTCATCAGTGTGTGACTACTGGAAAAGCCATAGCTTTAACTCTACGGATCTTTGTTGCCAAAATAATGTCTCTGCTTTTTTATATGCTGTCTAAGTTTGTCATAGCTTTTCTTCCTAGGAATAAGCACCTTTTAGTTTCATGGCTGCGGTCATCATCTGCAGTGATTTTGGAGCCCAGAAAAATAAAGTCTCTCACTGTTTCCATTGTTTCCCCATCTATTTGCCAGAAAGTGATGGGACTGTATGCCATGACCTTAGTTTTCTGAATTTTGAGTTTTAAGCCAACTTTTACACTCTCCTCTTTCACTTTCATCCAGAGGCTCTTCAGTTCCTCTTCACTTTCTGCCATAAGGGTGGTATCATCTGCATATCTGAGGTTATTGATATTTCTCCTGGCAATCGTGATTCCAGCTTGTGCTTCATCCAGTGCAGCATTTCTCATGATGTACTCTACATATAAGTTAAATAAGCAGGGTGCATACTCCTTGCCCAATTTTGAACCAGTACATTGTTCCATGCCTGGTTCTACCTGTTGCTTCTTGTTCTACATACAGGTTTCACAGAAGGCAGATATGGTGGTCTGGTATTCCCACCTCTTAAAGAATTTTCCAAAGTTTATTGTGATCCATACATCAAAGCCTTGTGTAGTCAGTGAAGCAAAAGTAGATATTTTTTCTGGAATATTTTTAGTAGAATTGCTAATAGAGAACCAAACCAGGGATTTCTGCAGCACCAGCCAGCCTGAATCCCTGCTCTACTTGTTTGTTTTCAGAACTTAGACCTGCAGGGCAAAATCCTTGAGAAAGATGGTTTTGTCAAGAACTGGCGATGTTGTTTTCTGAAGCCAAAAGGGTAAGAAATCAAGGTCCTAGCGCACAGAAAAAAGGTATCTGTGAAATTCTGTTTGAAAATAAGTTGATGATTATTCCCCAAAGGATGCAGTGATCTCTCAGTATTTCTAGGATAATATAGAAATAGATGCAATAACTCTGAAATAGCTGCAATATCAACTAGCATGCAACTAAATTTAGAGCTTAAGTCTAAGCATTTGTAGTTTGGGCTACAGATAGCAATACTTAAAAAGAAATTAGAGATATAAAGAAACAAAGTAAAGCACCAAGAATGAATATAAGTTAAAAACAACCTAAAATATTCCATTAGGAACATGAAGACAGTTTAAAGAATTCATAAATAGAAAACAGTGGAAAATTTAAGACTAGTTTACAATGCCATATGTAAATTACCATATGTAAAATAGCTAGCCAATGGGAACTTTCTATAGGACTCAGGGAAGTCAAACCTGGGCTCTGTAACAACCTAGAGGAGTGGAATGGAGAGGAAGATGGGAGGGAGGTTCAAGAGGGAGGGGACATATGTATACCTGTGACTAACTCACATTGATGTTTGGCAGAAATCAACATATTTCTGTAAAGCAATTATCCTTCAATTAAAAAATAAAAATTTTAAATTTTTTTGGAAAAAGATCTTACTATTATATCATTAGGTTATCTTACAAAATTAAACCATTGTTGTTGTTGTTTTAATATTTATTTATATTTTTATTACATTATCGTGTTGGTTTTTCCATACATTGACATGAATCTGCCATGGGTATACATGTGTTCCCCTTCCAGAACCCCCCTCCCACCTCCCTTCCGATTCCATCCCTCTGGGTCATCCCAGTGCACCAGTCCTGAGCACACTGTATCATGCATCAAACCTGGGCTGGTGATTCATTTCACATATGATAATTTACATATTTCAATGTCGTTCCTCCGTATCATCTCACCCTTGCCCTCTTCCATAGAGTCCATGAGACTCTTCCATACATCTGCATTTCTTTTGTTGTCTCACATACACGGTTATCATTACTATCTTTCTAAATTCCATATATATGCATTAGTATACTGTATTTTTGTTTTTCCTTCTGGCTTACTTCACTCTGTATAATAGGCCCCAGTTTTGTCCACCTCAGTAGAACTGATTCAAATGAATTCTTTTTAATGGCTGAGTAATATTCCATTGTGTATATGTACCACAGCTTTCTTATCCATCTGTCTGCTGATGGACATCTAGGTTGCTTCCATGTCCTGGCTATTGTAAACAGTGTGGCGATGAACACTGGGGTACATGTGTCTCTTTCAGTTCTGGTTTCCTTGGTGTGTATGCCCAGCAGTGGGACTGCTGGGTCATATGGCAGTTCTATTTCCAGTTTTTTAAGGAATCTTCACACTGTTCTCCATAGTGTCTGTACTAGTTTGCAGTTTTATCAGAATATATATTGTAGGTGGATTAAAATGTAATATTACATTTTAATTTCATTACAGGGTGAAAACTTGTGATTACAGGTATTAATATGTGGATATAAGCAAAGCTACATCACTTAAACAGCTGGTATTGGGCTCACTATGTCATACTTTCTTTGTCAATAAAAATGAATTAATTTCCCTCAGATGTATGATTGTTTTGTGGAACAAAAGACTTCTAAATAAATATAAAACACTTGGCATAATGAATATCACATAGGAAACATAGCTGGTTGCTATTTATTATTCCTCTCACTAATTCTGTTTTATTGTTATAATAGTGATTTTAATAATTGATAACATGAGTTAACAACAAGGCTTACCAAATAGCATTTTCATTTTCATTTGGAATTGTTTCAAATTAGTTTGAAGAAAGACATAGTGTATGCTGAAAATGATTTAACCTGAAAATAAAAATAAGCATGAAAGTGCCACCTGTTCACCTTGTCTCAGTCCAGAAATTACAGAAGCCTAATGTGAGTCCCATTCTACACATTCAGAACCAGGACTCATGTAAGTATCTGGATGCCCTTTCTTTTCTAGCTAGACTATTGCTTTTTTTTTTTTTTTTTGACCTCTATTCAATTCAGGTTCTTAGGTTTTATAACTGTAAGCTTGATTCCTGATAAAAGGAATATGGCCTGAGCTCTGCTTGCCAGAGTCATCCACTCCCCTTCTGTTCCCACAGAACACAAACCTAACCCCAGGCATTTAACACAGAGCCTAGGTTAGGTCAGCCCTACTACATCATGACCCATGAAGTGAGTGAAGAACAGGAACACATTATACCTTTGAAATAAAAATTATGTTTACAAATCAGTTTTCTTTAACATTAGATGTTATAAGATAAAACACACAAATGTGTGTATACTTTTAATAAATATAAAACCAAGTGTCATGATTATATAAATAATAGGTAACATTTGGCAAAATTTATCAAGTTAGAAGCTTTATGTTGATGCTAATTTTCTGAAAGCCATGACATTAAAAAAAAAGAAAAAATTGAAAAGATATTTAGTTTGCATGCTATAGATTAAAATGTTTTAATGTTTCACTTGTGCTTTTGTGATTTGTTTTTCTGTAGAGATAATTTTTTCCCCATCATTGAATTCTTATAAAAAATATAGCACATAGGTCATTTTATAAAAATCATTAAGTAACATAATAAACAATCTCCTCAATTTTCTTTCTGCAGTGGATGCATAAAATAGACATGCTTTATAATGAATTTCATCGATTCAAATGCATATTATACAGAATCGTAGCCGTGCCAACAGATTGCTAGGAAGCTAGAGAGTATTAAACCAAATATAGAGTTTTAGGGGATTTAACTTGATAGAAATATAATAGCTAAAATCATTTTAAAAATTGAAAAAATATCCCTTGTGCCATCTCTTATGCTTTGTAGATAGCTTTTAAGTGGATTTAAGAATTGTAAGGATGCAATTTTAATTTTACCATATGCATTTTCATAGGCTAATTATGTTTAGCACAGCACTCTGGTAGCAGTATGAGAAAAATTAAAAAGAAAAATAGATATTTACTATAGTTCTGGCTCCTTATTCTCCCATCCCAAGCTATAGGCCCCCATATTTTTATGTTCCAGTCATGCCACTTTTTGAATAGAAGTAGTTGTCAGTATATGATGCCTTGTTACTATTATTAAATTATTAATTGAGCATTATGATTCCATTTTACAGGGTCTCACAGAAAATAAAATGTGTATGAGCAAACCAGGAATATTGTACAAGTTGCTGATAATTCTATCTCTTATACAATGATCTTACACATCTCTTGCATTGTTTTCTTACTCTTACCAGCTACTAAGTTTCCTTAGTAGTTCCAAATTTAATTCAATTACATTTCTCTTGTTAAGTCACTTAGCCGTGTCCAACTCTTTGGACCCTGTCCTTCACTATCTTCCTGAGTTTGCTCAAACTCAAGTCCCTTGAGTCAGTGATGGCCATCCAACTATTTCATCTTCTTTAGCCCCCTACTCCTATTGCCCTCAATCTTTCCCAACATCAGGGTCTTTTCCAATGAGTCAGCTCTTCACATCAGGTGATGAGAGTATTAGAGTTTCAGTTAAGCACCAGTTCTTCCAAGGAATACGCAGGGTGATTTCCTTTAGGATTGACTGATCTTCTTGCTGTCCAAGGGACCCTCAAGAGTCTTCTCCAACACCACAGTTCAAATACATCAATTCTTCAGCACTCAGCCTTTCTTATGGTCCAACTTTCACATCCATACTTGATTACTGGAAAAACCATAGCTTTGACTGTGTACGTAAAAGGACCTTTGTAGGCTAAGTGATGTCTCTGCTTTTTAATACTCTGTCTAGGTTTGTCATCCTTCCAAGAAGCAAGCATTATTTAATTTCATGGTTGCAGTCACAGTCTGTATTAATTTTGGAGCCCAAGAAAATAAAATTTGACACTGTTTCTACATTTTCCCCATCAATTTAACATGAAGTGATAAGACCAGATGTGATGATCTTTGTTTTTTGAATGTTGAGTTTTAAGCCAGCTCTTTGACTCTCCTCTTTCATCTTCATCAAGAGGCTCTTTGAATCCTCTTCACTTTCTGCCATTAAAGTGGTATCATCTGTATATCTGAGGTTGTTAATCTTTCTCCCAGCAATCTTGATTCCAGCTTGTGCTTCATCCAGCCCATCATTTTTCCTGATGTACTCTTTATATAAATTAAATAAGCAGGGTGACAATATACACTTTGACATACTCCTTTTCCAATTTTGAACCAGTCCCTTCTTCCATATCTAATTCTTTTTTTTATGCTTTTATTTATTTTTTTTCTCCTTTTTTTTTTAATTGTTTTTGCCATACATTGTCATGATATCACCATGGGTTTACATATGCTTCCCCTCCGGAACCCCCCTCCCTCCTCCCTCCCCCCCGGGATATCTCGCTGCACCAGCCCTGAGCATCAATCCTCGGCTGGCGATTGATTAGACATATGATAATTAACATGCTTCAATGCCCTTCTCCCATATCATCCCACCCTTACCCTCATCCACAAAGTCCACAAGTCTGTTCTATACATCTGCGTTCCTTTTGCTGCCTCGCATGTTGGGTTATCGTTACCGTCTTTCTAAATTCCATATATATGCGTTAATATACTGTATTGTTGTTTTTGCTTCTGGCTTACTTCACTCTGGATAATGGGCTCCAGTTTCATCCATCTGAGTAGAATTGCTTCAAATGAATTTTTTTTTAATGCTGAGTAATATTCCATTGTGTATATGTACCACAGCTTTTTTATCCATTAGTCAGTTGACCCATCAACTATAAAACTCCTAGAGGATAACATAGGCAAAACACTCTCTGCCATAACCCAAAGCGGGATACTCCATGACCCACCTCCCAGAATATTGGAAATAAAAACACGAATAAACAAATGGGACCTAATTAAAATTAAAAGCTTTTGCACAACAAAGGAAACTATAAGCAAGGTGAAAAGACAGCCTTCAGAATGGGAGAAAATAATAGCCAATGAAGCAACAGACAAACAATTAATCTCAAAAATATACAAACAACTCCTGCAGCTCCATTCCATATCTAATTCTGTCACTCCTTGTCCTGCATACAGGTTTCTCAGGAGGAGCCAAGGTGGTCTGATATTCCCGTCTCATTAAGAATATTCCACAATTTTCTTATTTTCAAATATGTAATTTGAACTATCATTTAAAAAGCATGAGAAAGACTTTCCTATAATAGATGTTATTTAAGTGAATTATGTAAAACAAAGATATGTCTGAGGTATAAATATTCTTTAGACTGATAAATTTTATGTATGCTTAAGAAATAAATGTTTAGGGACTTTCCTGGTGGCCCAGTGATTGCAATTTCACACTTTCATTGCAGGAGAATATGAGGTTCATTCCCTGGTTGGAAAACAAAGATCCTGCAAGCCTGGTGACACAGTGGAAAAAAAAAAAAATCAGGTTTCATTGTTGCAATCTTCTATTGAAAGCTAAGTAAGTTTATATAACTTTGTTTTGGTATATAGGCAACATATCATCTTTGGAATGTAAACTAAATATTTCTTTTAAAAATAATTTTTTAAAAATCTGTATATCTGTTCAATAACTTAGACTGATTTGAAACATGCAATTAAACTTGGTAAGAAATAATAAATAATGCTAATGTCAACTATGGTCTGAGCCATTCAAGACTTCTATTTACATTGTAATATCAGGTTTTGAATAGAATTACCACCAGTTGTAGTCTTCCCAGGTGGCACTAGTGGTAAAGAACCAGCTTCCTAATGCAGGAGAAGAGACAAGGGTTTTATCCTTGGGTCAAGAAGATCCCTTGGAGGAGGTCATGGCAATCCACTACAATATTCTGGCCTGGAGAATCCCATGGACAGAGAAGCCTGGAAGGCTACAGTCAGTCCATGGGCTTGCAGAAGAGTTGGACACAACTGAAGTCATTTAGCACATACCATAATTTGTAATGTTGGCTGAAAAAGTGTTTTCAAGTATATTTGACCTGCTGGCTGTAAATATTTTATATTGTTTGTTAAAAAAAGAATAACATCTAATAATATTTACCAATAACCACGATTAAGTTTTTCAAATAATTTATGACTATGATAATTAAATCATTATCAACTATATGTATACATTGGTAAATTTGTCCAGTCTGTTTAATTTAACCAATCACATAAACACTGACAGCTTTTGCTAGAGGGACCATAAGCAGTATAAAATGAAAGGCAGTTGCTTGATCTTCAAAACTCTGCTGGCAAGAAAATAGCTCGGGGAGACTACCCAGGTGTGAATATGTGCTATATTCTATGATATAGAAAGGATGACAAAGAGAGCTGACCCAACAGCTCAGGGCATGGGACAGAAACTCAGAGTATTAATGCCAGAACTTGAGACTGAATCAAGATTTAGCTCGAGTTTACCTGGCTGGATTCAGAAATGTTTTGTGCCAATGACTTATTTTTACCATCCTTTATGTGGTTTTTGAATTAAAAAAAAAGGCCTGTAGTATTTATCCTATTATGTTTCACCATAGTATGTTAGGTAGGTTGAAGGAAAATAATTTGTCCCCTTTAGTTTTATGAGTCATTGTGAGCTGTATCTATGGATCACACTTACCAGCTCCATCTGAACTTGGACATGACATAGATGATGAGATTTTGGACTTGCAGCTGCTGCTAAAACAGGATGTGATCTTGGGATGTGGTAAATGTGTTCCTGCGTGTGGTACAGGAATGAAGAATCACTGGGATCCAGATTGCTCACTATACTGGACAATACCATAGTGTGAATCTCAATTCCCTTTCTTTAAGCATAAGCAGAATACTTCTTCAAGCCAACAGACCATGGAAAAGGCCAATTAAATTGGCCAACATAATTAATATCCAAAATTGATCAATCTTGGGTTTATCAAAAGGGAGATTATTATAGGTGAACCTCAATTAATCAGGAGAAAGCCTTTAAGTGAGGGACTGGGCCATTTCCTGAGGTGAGAAAGTCTCTTTCTTGTAATCTAAGGGAGCTTAGATCAATCACCATGAGGTCTAAGTTAATCACCATGAGATCCACAGCTGCAGCTAACGATTTATTCTGCCACCACCTTCAACAGCTTGGATGCAGTTCTTTTCCCCAAGTGATCCTCTGATGAGTATGCAGTCCAACTGACTTTATATAAAACAACTAAGCAGAATGATCCATCTGTACTTCACTGACACCTGACCCATAGGGCTTGTGAGATAATAAATGGCTGTTGTTTTAAACCAGTAGGTCTGTGCTTACTTGCTATGCAGCAGCAGAAAACTAATGCAGTGACAGTGCTTTTCCTTTCTTTTTCCGGAGCATTTCTATTTCATCTTATAATTCTATTCGATGCTGAAATTTTGTATCTATTTTTCTATATTTTTAACTTTTTCCACTGGAACTTTTAACATATTAAGTATTGCAATTTTAAATTCTCTCTTTGATGATTTCAGTATATATATCATGTCTAATTCAGGTTTCTTTGGGGTTTTTTGTTTCTTAACAACTTGTTATTATTGTTCTGTTTTTGTGACTCACAATTGCTAGTGAATTATTAAACATTATTGTCTATAGAAAGAGAACAATAGAGATGAAGGTAAGTTTTATGCCTGAAGATGAGCATGCTACTTCTAGTGTTAGGCTGTAATTGTGTGTTTTGGGAGGAGTTTGAGAAAAGACAATGAAAATTTAAGCTGGATTTCAGTTTTTATTTTTGGTATGATTGCTTATAGTGCACCACTGAATTCAAGCCCTCTAATTTATCCTTTTGACTGGGTGGATGCTGAGGGGCTAGAGAGTTTTCTTCAATATTCCTTTCCGCTTCATCTTTCTACCTTTCTTTTATGCCTGACCTCAAATAGGAACTCTCTCCATCTTTTACCTTTTGATTAGAGATATACTGCTGTGGCATATTAGTTCTTATAAACTTGGTAGTGGAATGGAGGAAATTTTCCATTGGCTGACATGACCCAGTCTCTTTCTTAAAGGCAGAACCATGTCCCTGAGTCTGAAAAGTGAATTATTTCAGTAACCTTGCCTCTCCCTGCCTCTATCAACTTCTGTCCTCTATGTCTTGTGGGCATTACACAATAGAGTGTAGTGTCTGCCCCACAAAGCAGGAGACTTCTAATGGTATCGATACCAAAAACTCACCCTCTGCACACTGGTGCCAAATCAAATCTCAGAGACAGAGTTTTTGGTGAAGTAGAAAAGAATAGCTTTATTGCTTTGTCAGGCAAACAGGGACATAGTGAACTCCTGTCCTTGGAAACTGTGTGTCTCAACCAAGGGGGATCTGGTGAGGTGTTGTTATAGCAATGATCGAAGGATAGGGTTGCTGAAAAGAATGAAATGTGTACAGAGTCTGCACTCCTTTATTTTTGTCTCACGTGATTTCTTGAAATGCTTCTCTGGTTCCTTTAATTTGGCCTCAGGTGGTGTTCTCTGGAGTGAAGAATGCTAACATCTTCCACTTGTTGGGGTTTTAGTTCTGTTATGTTGTTGTCGTTCAGTCGCTCAGTCGTGTCCAACTCTTTGTGGCCCCATGGACTGCAGCACCCAGGCTTCCCTGTCCTTCACCATCTCCCAGAGCTTGCTCAAACTCATGTCCATTGAGTCGGTGATGCCATCCAACCATCTCTTCCTCTGTCATCCCCTTCTCCTCCAGCCTTCAATCTTTCCCAGCATCAGGGTCTTTTCTAATGAGTCGGCTCTTCACGTCGGGTGGCCAAAGTATGGGAGCTTTAGTTTCAACATCAGTCCTTCCAGTGAATATTCAGGGTTGATTCCCTTTAAGACTGACTGGTTTGATCTCCTTGCAGTCCAGGTGACTCTTAAGAGTTCTGTTATAAAGAGCTTAAAGCTATTGTTTTCTGTGTCTCTTGGGATGGACCCTGCCTCGGGGCTATGTTCTCCCTCGTCTTGGTTTCCTCCCTTCCCTGAGTAGCAACTGTTTGAATCTGCCCTGTGGAACTCAAGGAAGGTCATAGAGTCTGTAGTCTGTCGCCCACAAACAAGAAACAGGGCACACAGAAGGGCTTCCAAGGCCAGGAGCGCCACAGAATCCTGCTTGGTTTCAGGATGAACCCAGGCTGTTCTTCTACTTCTCCTAAAGTAGGGACATTTTTGCTTGACTTTTTTTTTCTTCTGTCAAACTCAGTAGGTCTTTACCTGTTCATTGGAGGTGTCGGGACATTTCCCCAGTAGCCTTACTGTAACTGCATTTTATGGATTTCTTATAGTGGTGACTGCCATCCTCTACCACAGGTGGCATAAAAATTGTTAGAGGTATTTGCAAAACAGTTTTCTTATAAAGTTATCCAAAAACTTTACATGTATCCCAGTAGTTTCAATCTTGGGTGTTTACTCAAGGGAAATTACAGCTTTTGTTCGGACAAAAATCTGTGCTTGAATGTCTAGAGCAGTATAGTTTATAATCACTCCACATTTGGAACAGCTCAAATGTCCTTCACCTGGAAAAGCAAACATAGTATATCCATACAACAGAATGTTATTTACAAATAGAAGAGAAACCTTGCTGATGCACAGAACAATATGGATTAATCTTGACTACATCATGCTAATTGAAAGCCAAAAATAAAATGTAACATATTGTACACTCTTATTTGTGTGACATTATGGAAATGAAAACAAAAAGAAAAAAAGGACTGAAAATAAATCATTGGTTGCAAGGCAGGGGGAGTTGGGGAAAGAGCTGATGATAAAAGAGTGCACCAAAAGTTGGGGGCCGATAAAAACAGTGTATATCTTGATTTTTTGTTTGTTGCATGCATTAGCTCTGTCAAAAAATAGTATGTTTTACTATGACTAAGTTAAACCTCATTGAAACAGATTTTTAAAAGTTTGCAAATATTTTACTCAAGTGCTTTGAAGTTAAAATAGCATGAAAATGAAATTGGGAAATAAGATGGACAATAACATAAACTAATTAACTGAAAAAATATACATGCAATCTAAAATTCACCTACAACCACTGGTTTCTTTGGAAATGCTAATTAAGTAGACAAATATCTAGCAAGATTAAATTTAAAAGAAGACTTAGATGTTAATAAATTCAAAATACATGACATCTACAGCATTAGTAAAAATTTATTTTTGTTGCTTTTTAGGCTTTTAATTTTTTTAATTTGTAATAGAAATTTTTAAAATGAGATTACTGTAAAAAATTGTATGTCAATCCCCATGTAACATACAGAATGGGCAATTCCCTAACAAATCTCCTTATCTTGAGTACAGAGAAAATCCAATAGAATATGGCAAAAATGATGGAATAGCATTTTCATGATAAGATTATGTTATGTTCAAGGCTCAAGGGATTCTGTACATACAAATACCGCATCAGTTGATTTTAAGTAGATAAAAAAATGAGATTATTTTGTCTGAGTCTGACCTAATTAGGTATGTCCTTTAAAAGTGTGTCATGAGGGCAAGGGTGGGATGATATGGGAGAATGGCATTGAAACATGTTAATTATCATATGTGAAATCAATCGCCAGCCCAGGATTGATGCTCGGGGCTGGTGCACCGAGATGTCCCGGGGGAGGGAATCGGGAGGGAGGAGGGAGGGGGGTTCTGGAGGCGGAGCATATGTAAACCCATGGCGGTTTCATGTCTTTGTATGGCAAAACCAACACAATAAAGTAAAGAAAATTAAAAAATAAAAAAAAGTGTGTCCAGAGGTCAGAGACTACTAGTACAAATTCTGTTGCTAGCTTTGAAAATATATTAAATTCTGTGGCCACAAAGTCAGTTTTACCAACAACCTGATGGAGCTCAAAAGCAAATCTTTTTCTCTTGTTGAGTTTCCTGATGAAGATGCCGTCTCATATACATTTGCAGTAATGGGGACCTTGAACAGAGAAAGCAGCTAGGTAATGTCTGGGCTCTGACCTGCAGAAACTGGGAGATAATAAATGGTTTATTGTGGTAAACCACTCTGTGTGAGACAATTTGCTATGTGGCATAGAAATCTGGTGTACATTTTGGTAATAGGATGATATTTATTTCTTTGAATATTCATTTCCGAGAAATACAATTTATTTACAGTAACGAATTGAATCAAACCATATTAATCCTGCCAAAAACAAATTGTTTAGATAGAGATTTCATTATATTTCTACTAAATGCTACTATTACTTTTTGTTTTTTAATTCTCTTCTCTCCTATAGGATACCATCGTGTTAAAACACTCCTCATTCTATAAACCCAGATTAGATATTATACCTTTAATATACAAGAAAGTCAGAACACAGTCAATCATTAGAGTTTCCTAAATTTAACTTAGTGATTAACATAATTATAACAGCATTAAGAAAAAAAACTTATGAAAAAAGTAACATTAGACACAGACAACTTTATAGGTGGTTTCATATAAAATTTTAAAAATTAGAGTTCTTATTTATACAGTGTTCTAAAAAATGGAATGAAAGTAAGGAAAGTGCTTCAACTTACTTATGAAGCAAATTGTAATCACGCTACTTAAAACAGTGACTGTAAGAAGGAAAAAGTATTACTCATCCTGAATTATGTCTTGGTATCCAAAATTTAAGCAACCCCAAATAAAACACATATGCATTTTCCACTACGTAATTGACAAGTTATAGAACTGAAGAGCCCCAAATCCAAGATTCCTCTGAGTATACCATTTATATACATGTTGTTCAAAACTCATCTGTTAATCTAATAACCAAATGCATCCAAACACTGGAGAAAGGAAAGTTATTTTGGAAGCCGAATCTGACAGATTCAACACCCTCTATCAAGGAATACTTTTTCACTACCTAGTTTTTGCCTGTATCCTTTGAATCACTAGTAAATTTAGTCTTGGTAAGATCTGTGTATTAGTTTTCTATTGCTGCCATATAAATTAAAAACAATACAGATTTTATTATTTTACAATTCTATCAGTCACACGTTTGACATGGATCTGAAACCAAGTTTCTGGGCTGAAACCAAGCTGTTGGCAGTCTTTGTTCCACTCTGAAGGTTCTAGAAGAGTACCGGTTTCTTTGTTCATTGCTATTGCTGGTAGGATTTGATTCTTGCAAATAAGGAATTGAGATTCCCATTTCCTTTTTATCTTTCAGCTGTTTTAGTGACAGCCCACATTGCCTGGCTACTGGCTCCTTTCTACACTTTTACAGCCAGTTATGGTGGGTGGGGACTTCCCAGTGGCGCTGGCGGTAAAGAACCCTCTGCCAATGCAGAACACATAAGAGATGCAGGTTCAATCCCCGAGTCCAGAAGATCCCCTGGAGAAGGAAAAGGCAGCCCACTTCAGTATCTTGTCTGGAGAATCCCATGGACAGAGGAGCCTGCAGGGCTATAGTCTTGGGGTCACAAAGAGTCAGACATGACTGAGGCACCTTAGCAATGGTGAGTGACGTCCTCCTCACACTTCGAATTTCTCATACCTGTTTTTCTATTGTCACATATCTCTGATTTATCTTTTTGCCTTCTTATTTCATTGCTAAGGGCCCATGTAATTACACTGATCCCATCAGTTAATCCAGAATAATCTCCCTTTTGTAAAATCCATAACCTAATTCTACTTGCAAAGTTATTTTCCACATGACATAACTTGTTCATAGATTCCAAGGATTGGGACGTGGACATCCTTAGAGGCCATTATTCTGCCTATCACAATCTAAATTTAATCCAGTAGATGCTGCCTTAATAATTAATTCCATCACGTACACACAGCAAGAGGATCTTATATGACAATATTTGGCCATGGCCTTCAAAATCCTTCAAGACCTTCTGCTTCCTTGACTTCATTTCAGGCAACTTTTCCTCACACTCTATTCCTCTAAAATAGCAAATGAATTTGTAATTCAGAGTCTTTACACTTGCTCTTTCCATTACCTCAAATGTTTTCTCCATCATTGCACAAATAACATCCCCATATCTGTATCAGTCAGTTCAGTTCAGTCACTCAGCTGTGTTCTACTCTTTGTGACCCCATGACCCTAGAGCTTACTCAAACTCATGTCCATTGAGTTGGTGATGCCATCCAACCATCTCATCCTCTGCCATCCCCTTCTCCTCCCGCCTTGAATCTTTCCCAGTATCAGGGTGTCTTCCAATGAGCCAGTTCTTCACATCAAGTGGCCAAAGTATCAGCTTCAGCATGAGTCTTTCCAACAAATATTCAGGACAGATTTCCTTTAGGATTGACTAATTGGATCACTTGCAGTACAAGGGATTCTCAAGAGTCTTCTCCAACACTACAGTTCAAAAGCACCAATTCTTCAGCACTCAGCTTTCTTTATAGTCCAACTCTCACATCCATACATGACTACTGGAAAAACCATAGCTTTGACTAGATGGACTTTTGTTGTATAATACCATTTCTGTATAATACTGGTCTAAATGTAAATGGAGTTTAAACCCAAGGTATCTAAATTATCCACTTTCTCCACTCATTCTCTGTCATATTACCCCAATTGATGGTCTTCACAACATTTAATACTTTCTAAAATTAACTAGTAAAATTATAAAGAATCTAGCAAATACCATCATATCAAGACATAAATAACCCCAAAAACTATGATGCATAAATTCTTATTTGAATTACACACACAGAAAGATCTATTTGGTATTCTTCTTACAGGAGACTGAATAGAAGAGGGCTCATGGAAAAACCAATCCCTGTGAGAAAACAAAATCCAATATAAAATAGGTTATATGAGCAATCGATAGCAATAAATGCATAATAAAATAGTAGTTCTATTTTATAATGGAGTTATGTTAGAAGAGACAGGCTACTAACCAGATGTCTGCTTTTAAAGATGTAGTTGAAACAGCAGGTCCATGTATATCTCACATAGTATTACCATATATGCACAGCAGTGGGAACTCTCACTGACACGCCTTTTATTTTTAACCACTCAATATTATCATTTAACTAAATGTAAAGTCTAACTTCCTAGAATAAGCTTTCCAACTGGAAAAAAACATTGCTTCCAAATTTGCCTCTTACATACCAAAGAAGCAGATATACTGTGAGTAAAATGCTCTATTCCTCTCTGACTAGGTGTGAATTTTCCTTAAGTCTGACTCCCAGGAGTTCTTTGCTCCTCACACTAGGCCATACTGAGCACTGAATACTTTGTTAAAATTTTCTATGTATAGATATTGAAAAATATGTCATCCTAGTTTCATAAAGGCAAAAAATCAATGCTAGCTACAGAACATATCAACAGTTTTATGAATTGGTTCAGTTATTGACTATTTAATATGCTAGAAAATAAAATGTTATTTTAATAAACATTCATAAGTGCATTGTTCATAAGGCATATTATCTCTTCTTTCAATATTATAAATATGCAATATTTACACTGAATAAGAAAAAAATGTTACTTTATAATTTAAATTTCAATTCTAATTTTCATAAAATGATTCAGATTGTTCAATGAATATTTTAAATTAATCAGGCTGTGTCTTTTTACCTTTCCTAAAGACAACAGGCATGTGCTAGTGAAAGAGTAACCATTATCTACTACAAACTAAATATTTAAAACCAGGGCTCTAAGGGCACTGTTGAATCCATACTCATATTTGCATCACCAAAAGAGTTAGCCAATTGTCAAATTTTGATGAGATAAAATTACATCATGATTTATTTTGGCTACTTTATTCTGATACATTCCCGAGGGTTTTACATTTTCATTTAGTTTTAATAAACATTCTGAAAAATAATGTTGGAAATAGATTTTAATATTGAAATTCAACAAAATGTTGCCTTAAAATATAGATTTTAACAATAAAAAACTCTAGTGTTTGAATGTCTGTGATTTGCTTAAAATAGAATGAAGTAAAATGTATAATCAAGAATAAGAAGGACAAATATATGGGAGAGTTAGCATCTGACAACTAATTGTTACAAATGTTGTTATAAATCCATTAGACTTTCTTAGAGTTTAGAGAGCTGAAAAAATTCAAGCACTGAAAAGAGTTGATGGCCAGATTTTTAGGATATAGTAACTAAGCTTCTAAAACATTCTTTGTTCTTGTTCAGTTGCTCAGTAAGTTCCAACTCTGAGACCCCATGGACTGCAGCATGCCAGGCTTCCCTGTCCTTCACCATCACTAAGAGCTTGCTCAGACTCATGTCCATCGAGTCAGTGATGCCATCCAACCATCTCATCCTCTGCCGTCCCCTTCTCCTCTTGCCTTCGGTCTTTCCCAGCATCAGGGTCTTTTCTAAAGAGTCAGCTCTTCACATCAGGTGGCCAAAGTATTGGAGCTTTGGCTTCAGCATCAGTCCTTCCAATGAATATTCAGGATTGATATTCTTTATAAGATTGACTGGTTTGATCTGATTGCATTCTTAGTTGATATAATTTGATATCTTGTATCTTAGTTGACATAATTTGATATGTAAAAATGCAATAGAACAACAATTACTACAATTACTACAATTACTAACATCACTGCCACTATCACAAGCCATTTTTGGTAGCCTGGGATGTTCAATTTATGTCTCTGGCCTTTTTTGTACCTTCATACCTCCTTGTACTTTTCTTTGAGAAGCACAGAAGCTCCTGGCTCCTTCCTCAATATATTCGCCCTAGACAACTGCCTCGTTTAATTGGCTGACCCCTATGCCCTGTTTGTATTACTGTCTTTCACGCTTTGCCTCTCAATCTGTGTACTTTAATTTTTTTTTTTACAATTTTAATTAAAAATGGCATACTTAGGTATATATGCATAATATATTCCAGACATACAGAAATTGTTGTGGATGGCTACTTCTTTTTAAATGTCTAAAGGAGTTCTAGATCCAAGCTTGAGAACAGATTGTCTGATGCATGTCTTTCTTGTGAGTAGCACAAAATTTATAAGTTGTGTTTTATTCTCTACATCAGTTTAGGTGTCAAGGATGATATATGTAGTAATTTGTAGAGTAGCAGACCAAACATTGATGAGTTGACAGGTGTTAGATATGTGCTATCTTTTAAAAAATGCTATATTGCATCTGATTAAATTCACATTTCTACTTTAGCAAGGTATCTGTACATACAGGAATGAAAAAAGGGGGGAGTGTAATGAGAATCTTAACCCTATGTACCCTGAGGGCATCAATGAAGAGATGGAGTGAGATTGATTTTAAAAAGTAATTCATAAAAATCTGAGCCTATAATCAGCAGTGCTTTAGTTGCAAAATTTAAAGGTAGGATATCTGCATTAAAACATGCATATTACTTTTCATGCTTCCAATCAAAATCATTGGTATATTATTTACTGAAAAAAAATTCTTTGTGAATAAAGCAGGATGTGGGAGGTACTCAAACAGGTTCAATTTATAATGGAATGATGCTCTTCCCTGATGCCTCCAGTTGGTACCCTCTTAGCACTAAACCCTAGCTCTCTTTCCACATAATGGTATGAGTGTGAGTGAGTGTGAAATCATTCAGTCATGTCCGACTCTTTGTAACTCCATGGTCTATAGCCTACCAGGCTCCTCCATCCATGGGATGGATTCTCCAGGCAAGAATACTGGAGTGGGTTGCCATTTCCTTCTCTAGGGGACCTTCCCACCCAAGGATCAAACCCAGGTCTCCCACATTGCAGGCAGACGCTTTACTCTCTGAGCCAGTAGTATGAGGGTCAAACTACTTGTTATAGTAAATGAAACACTTTCCTCCTCATTGCCCAAGTTTCAGGAACTTCTTGTTCATATTTGCATACAACTTGTTGTGCTAAGAACTCCTTCACATCTTTTTTTTTTTATTAGTTTTGCCATACAATAACATGATATCGCCATGGGTTTACATATGCTCCCCCTCCAGAACCCCCCTCCCTCCTCCCTCCCTCCTCCCTCCCCCCGGGAAATCTCGCTGCACCAGCCCCGAGACATCAGTCCTGGGCTGGCGATTGATTACACATATGATAATTAACATGTTTCAATGCCATTCTCCCATATCATCCCACCCTTGCCCTCATCCACAAAGTCCACGGGTCTGTTCTATACATCTGCATTCCTTTTGCTGTCTCGCATGCTGGGTTCTCATTACCATCTTTCTAAATTCCATATATATGCGTTAGTATACTGTATTGTTGTTTTTCCTTCTGGCTTACTTCACCCTGGATAATGGGTTCCAGTTCCATCCACCTGAGTAGAACTGATTCAAATGAATTTTTTTTTAATGCTAAGTAATATTCCATTGTGTATATGTACCACACTTTCTTATCCATTTGTCAGTTGATGGGCATTTAGGTTGCTTCCATGTCCTGGCTATTGTAAACAATGCAGCGATGAACATTGGGGTGCACGCGGCTCTTTCAATTCTGGTTTCCTCGGTGTATATGCCCAGCAGTGGGATTGCTGGGTCATATGGCAGGACTATTTGCAGCTTTTTAAGGAACCTCCACACTGTTTTCCATAGTGGCTGTACTAGTCTGCATTCCCACCAACAGTGTAAGAGGGTTCCCTTTTCTCCACATCCTCTCCAGCATTTATTGCTTGTAGATTTTTGGATTGCAGCCATTCTGACTGGTGTAAAGTGGTGCCTCATTGTGGTTTTGATTTGCATTTCTCTGATAATGAGTGATGTTGAGCATCTTTTCATGTATTTGTTAGCCATTTTTATGTCTTCTTTGGAGAAATGTCTGTTAAGTTCTTTGGCCCACTTTTTGATTGGGTCGTTTATTTTTCTAGAATGGAGCTGCAGGAGTTGTTTGTATATTTTTGAGATTAATTGTTTGTTCGTTGCTTAATTGGCCATTATTTTCTCCCATTCTGAAGGCTGCCTTTTCACCTTGCTTATAGTTTCCTTTGTTGTGCAGAAGCTTTTAATTTTAATTAGGTCCTATTTGTTTATTTGTGCTTTTATTTCCAATATTCTGGGAGATGGGTCATAGAGGATCCCGCTTTGGTTTATGTCGGAGAGTGTTTTGCCTATGTTATCCTCTAGGAGTTTTATAGTTTCTAGTCTTATGCTTAGATCTTTGATCCATTTTGAGTTTATCTTTGTGCATGGTGTTAGAAAGTGTTCTAGTTTCATTCTTTTACAAGTGGCTGTCCAATTTTCCCAGCACCACTTGTTAAAGAGGTTGTCTTTTCTCCATTGTATATTCTTGCCTCCTTTGTCAAAGATAAGGTGTCCATAGATGCGTGGATTTATCTCTGGGCTTTCTATTCTGTTCCATTGATCTATATTTCTGTCTTTGTGCCAGTACCATACTGTCTTAATGACTGTGGATTTGTAGTATAGCCTAAAGTCAGGTAGGTTGATTCCTCCAGTTCCATTCTTCTTTCTCAAGATTGCTTTGGCTATACGAGGTTTTTTATATTTCCATACAAATTGTGAAATTATTTGTTCTAATTCTCTGAAAAGGACCTCTGGTAGCTTGATAGGAATTGCATTGAATCTATAGATTGCTTTGGGTAGTATACTCATTTTCACTATATTGATTCTTCCAATCCACGAACACGGCACATTTCTCCATCTGTTTGTGTCCTCTTTGATTTCTTTCATCAGTGTTTTATAGTTTTCTATATACAAGTTTTTTGTTTCTTTAGGTAGAAATACTCCTAAGTATTTTATTCTTTTTGTTTCAGTGGTGAATGGAATTGTTTCCTTAATTTCTCTTTCTGTTTTCTCATTGTTAGTGTATAGGAATGCCAGGGATTTCTGTGTGTTGATTTTGTATCCTGAAACTTTGCTATATTCACTGATTAGCTCTATAATTTTCTCGTAGAGTCTTTAGGGTTTTCAATATAGAGGATCATGTCATCTGCAAACAGAGAGAGTTTTACTTCTTCTTTTCCAATCTGGATCCCTTTTATTTCTTTATCTGCTCTGATTGCTGTGGCCAAGACTTCCAAAACTATGTTGAAAAGTAATGATGAGAGTGGGCACCCTTGTCTTGTTCCTGACTTCAGGGGAAATGCTTTCAGTTTTTCATCATTGAGGATAATGTTTGCTGTGGTTTGTCATATATAGCTTTTATTATGTTGAAGAATGTTCCTTCTATTCCTGCTTTTTCGAGGGTTTTTATCATAAATGGATGTTGAATTTTGTCAAAGGCTTTCTCTGCATCTATTGAGATAATCATGTGACTTTTATTTTTCAATGTGTTAATGTGGTGTATTACATTGATTGATTTGCGAATATTGAAGAATCCTTGCATCCCTGGGATAAAGCCTACTTGATCATGATGTATGATCTTTTTAATGTGTTGTTGGATTCTATTTGCTAGAATTTTGTTAAGGATTTTTGAGTCTGTGTTCATCAGTGATATTGGCCTATAGTTTTCTTTTTTTGTGGCATCTTTGTCGGGTTTTGGAATTAGGGTTATGGTGGCCTCGTAGAATGAGTTTGGAAGTTTACCTTCCTCTACAATTTTCTGGAAGAGTTTGAGTAGAATAGGTGTTAGCTCTTCTCTAAATTTTTGGTAGAATTCAGCTGTGAAGCCATCTGGTCCTGGGCTTTTGTTTTTTGGAAGATTTCTGATCTTGTACTTCAGATTGAAATTGTAATCTGCTCACTAATACCTCCCTAACTGATACATGTAATTGCCGGGGTCCAGCCTCGGAGGGTCTGGTGGTCTTGAGGGATGAGTGGCGTCTGCGGAAGAACTGAGCTGAGTAAGATGTGTGGTGATGGAGCAGTCTCTCTCTGTATTGTTGTTGGTTTACAGTTTTTATACCCAAGAAACACACCCATTACATCACATGTAATTCTATACAATCCTGTTTTCTGCCTATCATCAACAACTTTAACCTTAAGCTCATTATCCTTGCAAAAGTTGGATTTCTGCATAATTAGATTTAACATTAGTATGTTTACCATTTGATTGTCTCCAGCATACTTTGGATAAGTACATCAATCTAAGTAGAAAGAAACTCCCCAGTAAAGAGTAGGAGGTGTAGTAATCTATTTAAATATCCCTTATACCTCCTTTGTCCCTAGGGAAGGGAATCTGCCTTTCCCAATTGCCTGGGGGAAATAAGGTCTAAAGGAATTATCTCAGGATGAATTATTTCTAACTGGGACTGACCTACTGAGATGAGCTAATGTTCAGAGCATAAACAGAACTTCCCAAGAAAAATACCAGGAGGGGCCTTGCCTTGGGATGCCCCAAGGAAAATCTGCTTTGCAGTTTCCTTCTCAGTCTTGTGACTTTGTCATCTGAGTGAGGGAGCATCTGACGGCTCCTGGCATGTAATCCTGCAGCTATTTAGTATGATGTGACATCCATTTACCAGGTAATCAGACAGAACACAAATTATGTCAGCGAACACAAGTAATATTGGGATTTTTAATTTAGTATGAAGAATGAATACATTAACAAAATTGATGTAAATGGAAACTCTTTTGAGTCTCACCTCATTCACATAGTTACAGATTCATTGGTGACTAAATATCCTCAACATATTTCTTTTCTATTACAAGTTCTTGGTATTTATTACATTCTAAGTATTTGTTTTATTTTAATATGGATTTACATTTATGGATTTATAGGTTTTTATGAAGTTTCATTTTAAAATTGGTGGTAAGCAAGGGAATAAAATATATCTTCTTTGGTATCTTAATAACTATATGTAAGTATATACACGTTTGTTGTTAGTTTTTTTGAAAAACAATGGCTTACTCTGTGTGTGCACACTTAGATGCCAATTAGCTTCAGTTGTATCTGGTCCTTTGCGGCCCTATGGACTGTAGCCCTCCAGCCTCCTCTGTCCGTGGGATTCTCCAGGCAAGAATTCTGGAGTGGGTTGCCGTGCACTTCTCATTGCCTACTCTAACTTAAGATAAATCTCTCAAGTCTTCACTAGCTATATTGTCATAATTTAATCTGAAAGTCAACTTTTAACCCATGTTCCAGACTCAACTTTTAACTCAGCAAATTTCAATAAAATTTGCTCAGAAAGTCCTAACTGGAAGAACGAGAATTTCTTGTTTTTCTTTGCTACAGTTTAACATTATGATCATTGTCCCATTTTATTAAATAAAATTCCTAAATGGTATTATTAATTCATGTGTATTATCTCATTATGTTGCTTATGACACTTAGCTATACCATTTCATTAGACATTTAATCAGCTGTTAACTAGTTGCAATTTTAAGTACTATACAAAAATTGCAATGATATCCATTTTAGATGTTTTCCCCAAAATGTATTTAAAGCAGTAGAATTATAGGATTTAAATTATTTCTTCAGATGAAATTCATGAAAGTGGAATTGTTTTATCAAAAAAAAACAACCAAACAAACAAAACTTAGATTATCAAAGCAGTCTCCCAAAAGTGATAGGATTTATATATATGAAAGGACGATGCTTGAACCTTAGAATATTAATATTGATTTAACAGATATTACGGTTATTATTTTTTCAATTTTATGTAATTTTAGTTTATCGAGCACATTGATACATAGACATTTCAAGTTGTTATTAACTGATGTTAGGTACAACAGTTAACATATACTGTTATTTATGCCATTTTTGATTATATATACTCTTCTCATTTGTATTTTAAAGTATGATGACTAAACAATCTGGGTAAAAATGGCATGTAATTTTTCTATTTGTCTTATTTTTTAATAATAATGTATGTGACTACTTGGCCCTCCCTGATGGTTCAGCTGTCAAGAATCCACCTGCTAATGTAGGAGATGCAGATTTGATCCCTGAGTTGGGAAGATCCCCAGAGAAGGAAATGACAACCCACTCCAGTATTCTTGCCTGGGAAATTCCATGGATAGAGGAGCCTGGTGGGCTACATACAGCCCATGGGGTCACAAGAGTTGGACATGACTTAGCAAGTAAACAGCATATGACTATTTAATACCTGTGATAATATAAAAAATGACAAAGACACAAAATGGGAACCTAACAGTAAAACTTTGTCTTTATTCATAAATCCTTGACTACTTCAGTGACAATGAAGCAAAATAGCTTTCTTCTCATTGTTTTAAATGCAGCAAAAATCCAAACTGTATTGTATCTAATCGTTTCCATGAAGTAGTGATTTGTATTGAATTGTATGGAGTAATTTCAATGAAGTAATAACCCACAAAATAATTTAAATGTAATTATGTAAATGCAGTAAAATAAAACTAAGAGTGACAGGAATATGACCAATCTCCAGAGAGGAGGAGGAGAGACATAAAAGATAAGAAAGGAGTTTGATATCAAGGCCTAGGGCTCTATCTGTATTTCTAGAAAGGGCTTCAAGTCTTACAGGAGAGAAAAGGAAATGAGTAGAGGCCACAAATGTGGAAGGAGAGTGAGGTAAACCCTCAAGCCTCTAATCTATGGCCAGCACATGTGAAGAAAACCAATGTTTTATATAGTTTGATTGGTGGGAGAGCCTGCTTGACCCAGAAAAGGAAGCCATTAATGTTCTAGCCCTTTAACAAGGTCAACAAGCCAGTAATTAACTTCAGAAAGCATAGCCAAAAACCATACAAGAAAACTGACAAATAGAAATCTGTGTCTTTAGAAGGAGACCATCTTCCCACACCTAGCAGTGAGAGGTATTTTTACCAGGTATGTGTGTGCGTATGATTCTCTGTGACCCAGGTTCCTCTGTCCATGTGATTCTCCAGGCAAGAATACTGGAGTGAGTTGTTATTTCCTCCTCCAGGGGATCTTCCCAGCCCAGGGATGGAACCCACATCTCCTGGGTCTCCTGCGTTGCAGGCAGATTCTTTATCACTGCGCCACCTGGGAAGCCCATTTTACCAGGTGAGGCGATGTTAAACTGAGGTTTTGGTTATCACAGCCTTATCAGTGTACAGCAAAGCAGACAAAACTCTGGGTATACAAGAAAGGAGGAAGCAAAGGATGACTCAATCTTTTCTCTAATAAGACCTGGGGCTGATATTTGTTATCTATTATTTTTTGAAGTAATTGTTCAGGATATATTTGATCACATAGATATACCAGTAAAATTGAAATCAGTGAAAAGGAGACTTTTCATAGATGAGAATGAGAAGACAGGCAGAGAGAGATGAAGAACAAGAAGGGAAGAAACATTTAGTCATAGATAACGAATTAGGGAAAAATAAGTAGGATTGGCCTTTAGTGAATTAGTCGATATATGTGTATCTTAAGAGGATACTCAAAATGATTTGAGTGATTAAAGTGAATTCACATAAATGGATATATGCTTTTAAATGCAATATTTTTCTTAAGCAAAAGGTGGGTAAAAGTGGCAATAAAGATCAGATGTGAGAATATAGAGGAAAATAACAATTTTTAAACATAAAGTTACTTATTTCTTTTTAGTATTATTCCCAACAAATGTGTTTGTTACCTGTAAGTTCTTAACTGTAACTGAAATCTTCATCATACCATGTCATTCATTCTCTTGTTTTTATGTATGTGTGTACGTGTATAAAGAGAGGAAGAAGGGGAGGAAGAGAGACAGTGGACTTAATAACCACTCTGATCACTCAAAGCATCTTTCTCAGAAGTATTCCTTTCCTCACTCTCAGCGTGAGGTTTTTGCTCATATTAAGCTGTTCCATCTCAGATGCCATCAGGACTTGTATTGGGTGAAGGAAGATGTTCCTCGTTATTAGGGAGTCATGTTATAGTACCTCCCACTATGACCCACTGTGCCCTCACTGCTTTCCTTCAAGCTTCTCGTTTGTTCCACTTCCCTTTGCTCTTCCTTGGGGCTTCCCTGATAGCTCAGTTGGTTGAGAATCTGTCTGCAATGCAGGAGACCCCAATTCAATTCCTGGGTTGGGAAGATCCCCTGGAGAAGGGACAGGGTACCCACTCCAGGATTCTGGCCTGGAGAATTCCATGGACTGTATAGTCCACGGGGTCACAGAGTCAGACACTACTGAGCAACTTTCATTTCACTTCTTTACTTCCCTTCCCTTTGGTCTTCCTGAGGTTCTGTATTGTTACCTGTTATTTCTCCACACCCAAGCCAGGCAAAGTATTTCAACGGTGTTTTTGATGCCAGGGGTTGAGCTTGATAGAAAGCAATCTAGAGGGAATCCTTACCATTCATCAGTCATTTTAAAAAGCAGTATACTTTCTTTATAAGAACTTTAGGATTTTGATACATATCCTCAAAGGAATATAATGAAAGTGATGCAAACTTGCTCTGACATTTTATCCCTATTTACAATCTTATCAGTTTTAATCCATATTTTTGCTTTGACTTGGCCTCTTCCTAAAACATTAAGAGGTTATAATAGAGGATCCGGGGTAGTTCAGACAGTAAAGAATCTGCCTGCAATGTGGAGACCTGGGTTCAATCCCTGGGTTGGGAAGATCCCCTGAGAAGGGCATGGCAACCCACTCAAATATCCTTGCCTGTAGAATTCCATGGACAGAGGATCCTGGTGGGCTATTGCCCATGGGGGGTTCACAAAGAGTTGGACTAACACACACACACACTGTGAGTGCCTAACACACACACACACACACACACACACACACACACACACACACACACTGCAGAGGATTAGAATAGGAAATTGACTTCTTAGAGCTGTTGGATTCTAGACATCTGTATTAGTCTTACTTGATATTTGGTCCCACACTCTTGCCACACTAGTTTGTCTTGATATTGGCCAACCTGCCCATTATGTGTGCAACATATACGTGAATGAGGAAAATGAGTGTCTCTTTCAAGCAAATGGTATTTCACCTCTCTCTGCCTTTACAGATAAAATTTATTAATATTGTCAGCACTCCGTAGTCAGCCTCTAGTTGTATTAAATTATTAGCTGTGTGATCTTGAACTTGTGATTTGATCCCTTATTTTGTCTACTGTATAGAGTTTATAATTTCTCAAATTTACCAAAAAATAATAAGAGATAATAGTAATGACACGTAATCAATAAAATGAAGATTAAAATTATAAGTTTCTTTAATAATTTAGCTTAAAATTCTGACACATGGTAAGTGCTCCAGAAACAATATTTACTATTGTGTTCACTGTTGTGTTCATTGGGATTTTGATACATATCCTCAAAGGAATATAATGAAATTGAGATAAACTTGGTCTGAGATTTTATCCCTGTTTATGGTATCAATGTGTCCTCCTGTCTTTTAAGCTTAGTTTTTTAGCCATTCTCTCTTTACACCAACATCCTATCTTTCTACTTTGCTCAGTAAGCAAACACCTTGAAATAACACTCTACATTCTTTTTTTTAAACTCTGGATATTCTTCATAAACAATTTCAAGATGGTTTAAACATATATAACTCTCTTGAAAGTTCACCTGTGACCTAGTAAGTTCTAAATCAAATTTTACAAAGTCTTTGAAGCATTTGATAAAGCATTTTATCTAACAGTGTCACTTCTGACTTAACCCTCAGGCCAGGTAAAAGTACCTGATGAGAGAGCAAGTCAAGAGGTCAACTTCCTCTCTGAGGCAGGTGATGGTTGAGCTCCCCAGCTTATGAAGTGAAATTTCATGAGATTTCACTTGAAACACTATAAGATGTACTGCCTGTCTGAGGATGTGTTTACATAAAGATGAAAGTCTCCCACCTACCCTGAAAGAACAAATCAAAGCACAGAACTAAAAACAATGCTGGACAGACCAAAGAAAAGTATGTGAGCTGGTCTGCTGGGTTGTTGGCTGAATTTGTGCTTGTCTTTGTATCATCACAGGGTACATGTCTGGAGTTGCAAATTAAATAATTTCTTCAATATTGAAGAGCACAGGATTTGCATGAATGAAACTTCAAAAGCTACTATATGTGGATAAGTGAGGAAAGAAACAAAGATGGTGAAAGGGGAAGTCAAATCAAGATAAGCTTATAAAACAGAAAAAAAATAGTGAGAAAAGGTATATAAAAAATAAGTAAAAAGTAAATATAAAAAATTACATAAATCTTCTTGAGATGGATTTATTCCAGCTGGGAAAAAAGTGAATTTACAAAATGAGTACAAAATAATTACATGTTGAACACTTAAGAAGGTAAAAGGGAAGCAATGTCCCATTCCAAAATTATTTAAAAGAGAAACATAAAACATTTTCCTTTGTGGCTGTCTCACCTACAGATTTCGAGCTCCAACACAATATTAGATGACAACAGCCTTAAAAAAACAGCTTTTCACTTCCTTCTAGTAGTTCTACTTTTCTGATTTAACATGAATTCATATTGAATTTGGTATCAAAATTATTTCCAGAAAACAACTTAGATGGATAAATTCAATGAATTGATTCTTAGTTCTCTGGAGTTGTGTTTCTATCACTTAATGACTACTCAGTAGCAATATATTTATGCGGTTAGTCACATAATAATCAACTGGCAAAATATTCATTTCGTATGCCTGCTGTGTTGGGCTCTGGTGATAGAGTGAAAGTGAAAGTCGCTCAGTTGTGTCCGACTCTTTGCAACCCCATGGACTATACAGTCCATGGAATTCTCCAGGCCAGAATACTGAAGTGGGTAGCCTGTCCCTTCTCCAGGGGATCTTCCCAGTCCAGGGATTGAACCCAGGTCTCCCCCATTGCAGGCAGATTCTTTACCAACTGAGCCACATGGGAAGCCCTGGCTCTGGTGATGGAGAGTTATTAACTCCAAGTCAGGGATACTTCCACACTCCTGTTCCTTTCACGAAAAGTTGAGACTACTACATATATGCTTTGGGTTTTCCATGTCAGTAAACTAATTGGCAAAGAAACAGGTCACTATATTGGTGATTGATTTTGATAATTGAGGCAGAATTGGGATTGTTACTCTGCAGGAGGGGATAATGAGGTTATGTCTGAAATGTTAGAAGTCTTCTAGGGCTGTTACTTAGTACTCCCGTATCCTGTGATTAAAGTCAAGAGAAAGCTACAATGACCCAGATAGACAAGTGTGGTTTATGCCCTAGGCAGTAAGACTTGGTTCCTCCCAGCTAACTGGGGTCCTTGGAACAAAGACATAGAGAATGGATAGTGGGAGAAAGTAATTAAGAACAACTCTAATTATGAGAAGAATCGCAGAAAAAAAAGCTGCGGTAGTTGTCAGTAGTTCTTTCTTGTTTTGATATGAATACATTTGCGTGTGTGTATGTGTTATGGCCTTGTTAAATTAACATATGTTAAGTAAAATCCCCAGTGTCAGTATCAGACGGTGAAGCAAGGTTCAACAAAAGACCACAAGAGAAATTGAAATAGAGATGTTTATTACTCACAGGTCCTGGAGGAAGTACTTACCATGCCTTGAGAGGTCACATGGGGAGGTCAGGGCAGCATGCTGGCAAAGTGGGAGGTAGGACCTAGGACAGTGCCTTGCTCAGGGTCTGCAGGTAAGTGCTTTTGATGTTCCAGGGCTGAAGTCAGATTACTCAATTTAAACCAAAAATTGTAGGGTTTTGGTAAAACTTCACAAGGCACACCAAGGGAAGACCTTGGGGAAAAGGAGGCTGTTTACCATGAGGGCTGTTTGTAATGTCAGTTCAGAAATTTGTATTTGTTTGTGACTGTTCAGACTGTTTCCTAGGATGTGCTTGAGCATGAGGGGCTAGGGTTAATGTAAAGTCACAGAGTTTGCTTGGCCAAAACAAAAAAAAAAAGGATTCTGAGACAGCAATACCATGGAGGTGGAGCTGCTTAAACTCTGGACAGTGTGTATATATATGAGTTTCCCAATTATCTTTCTCCTACTCATAACAATAAAGTAGGCTAATAGTAGTTAACCTTGGAGAAGGCAATGGCACCCCACTCCAGTACTCTTGCCTAGAAAATCCCATGCAGAGAGGAGCCTGGTAGGCTGCAGTCCATGGGGTCGCTAGGATTCCTACAAGACTGAGCGACTTCACTTTCACTTTTCACTTTCATGCATTGGAGAAGGAAATGTCAACCCACTCCAGTGCTCCTGCCTGGAGAATCCCATGGACAGAGGAGCTTGGTGGGCTACAGTCCATAGGGTTGCAAAGAGTCAGACATGACTGAAGCGTCTTAGTAGTAGCAAACAAGTTATAAATAGGATACTGAGACTTAAGAAGAAAAATAATGAATACCAACTAAAGGTGGAAAAGAGCTTTCGTATCTTCTTTAGGGGAAAGAGTAAGCTTGCTTGCAGTTACTCGTAGGATAACTGCATCGAGTCTGGTGGAACATGACTATATTATTGTTTTATTCAGAAGCTAACATGACCTTTGGAGTCCTGTTGGAATATTGGAGTCATGAGTTGCTCTGTGGTGGCTTTATTGTATACACATGGCTCTGCTAAACTTTGTCTCCTCGGATTTCCTTCCTGATATATTCTGGCTAGGGAAGGGCACAGGATAGTTTGCGTGTGATCTGGAAGGTGAAAATGAAGCAGTGCCCATATTGCTTCCATAATCAGAAGGCTGGTGAAGATGCGCCGTGTGTTCTTTCAGCTCAGCCAAGTTGTTGCTTATCTTCTGGCTCACCTCCTTGGCACAGAGCAATAACTTGGCAGAATCTGTTCCACCTTGCCCAGCTCTTGAGCTAGATGCATATTTCAGCCTATGATGAAGTTTGCCAGCTTTCCTGCAGGACGCCAACATCATCAAATTTGGAGATGGTGAGAGACAAATACGGTTAGTTTCCAGTTTACTGGCAGCTTGCAGTTTGTTGCAATTTGTCCATGTCTTCCCCCACTTTCCACCCATATTCCCTTTTTGACTGCCTGCCCTTTGTACCTCAAGGTTCAGCATCAAATGAAAACAGAAAAGACATACAGAGTCTTTTCACTCATCTGTCATGCTCAAATTTCTGCATCATTGCATATAAAGAGTCTGCTTCTCTGATAGAATTCTGACTGGTACACAGACCTACTAGATATTAAACCTTAATCTGAAGCCTCTACATTTTAAATAATAGTTTGCTGAAAGATGAGTAGTAGACATTGAAACAGAAGAGAAAGTTTATATATGGAATCATTTCAGATGGAAATGTAACATGAGCTGAAAGCAGCATCTCAAATTAGTGGAGAAATGGTGAACCAAAAATATATGGTGTTGAGATAACTGGATAGCTATTTTGAAAAGAAGATAAAATTGGATCCATACGTCATAGTGTATATGGGGCTAAATCCCAAATGGATCCAGAATCTACATTTTTAAAAGGGAGTTATGAAAATACTGAAAAAGGGAAACATGCATGCACCAACTAGGTGACTTCTATCATATACCAGATATAGGAAAAATATTCCTAGCATGACACTAAAAATTCCAGAATCTATGAAAGTCTGTATACATAAATCCAGCTACTTATTATCAACCACTTTTTATCTGTGTGAATGTGGGAATTTAGAGTTCACTGTGTATAAAATATGATTAGCATAATTATAACAAATACACATGTTATAAACATGAAATGTATTACCATAGGTTGAGTATGTATGGTCATATATTACAGTCAGAGAAAGACTGGAAAAAGGTGGTGCTGTTATTATGCTTGCTGTTATCACTGGTGGTAGTAAGAGCAGCATTAGCATTAGTAGAAATCCAAGTGTTATTGTTTAGTCTCTAAGTCGTGTCCAGCTCTTTTGCAACCCCATGGATTGTAGCCCACCAGGCTCTTCTGTCCGTGGGACTTCCCAGGCAAGATAACTGGAGTGGGTTGCCATTCCCTTCCCCAGGGGATCTTCCTGACCCAGGGAACAATTCTGCATTTCCTGCATTGGCAGGCGGATTCTTTACTACTGAGCTACAGAGAAGCCCAGGTATTCTATTACATCAGTTAGGTTTAAGACAACTTTATTCTAAGGAGAAACAAGGACTAAAACTATGGATATGTGTGTGATAAAAATATGACTTAAAAACACAATTGTGAAATATATAAACATTTCTGGGTTGAAATATAACTGCTATCTGATTAGCCTGGATGGCCTGTCAAATAAAATTCAAAAGATTTGAAACAAACTGTGATAACATTTTGAAAGACACATTGGATAGTTTTTATGATAAGCTGTTAATTAAAGTCAATTGAAGACACAGCATTTTTGGATCTTAACGGAAGACCCAAAAGTTTTAAAACATTATTAAAATTCTCTAGTAATAACTGAGACACTAATTAAAACACACGAGATAAATCATTTTTGTATTAATTCTCTTTAACTGTTTCAAAGAAACCAAGCATTGTTTTTTTCTCTTCTGATTTCAAAAGTTTCATACACCCATGACAAAACAAGCTAACATGCTTTGCTGCTTTTCTGCCTAGCCTAATGATATGCTTACAGATTTGAAATCATTGTACTTTCCTCAACAATCTTTAATGAAGATATATTGCTGCTAATCTCACATAAAGCTGTCTTCCATATCACAAAATTGCATAAAAGCATAATACATAAAGCTCTGTAATTAAAGATGCTTGTATAGCTGCAGTTTGTTTCTCTTAGATATTCTATTATTATAGGAAAAATAAATATATTTTACTTAATAAAATAATTTACAAATTAGGTAAAATGTAATTAAGAGGAGTAAAGAAATACAGGAAAATGGCACTTCGATTTAAGATTAAAGTCTGGGTAAACAAATATTCTGATGCATTGAAATAAAGCACAGGATACAGGATTGTATTTGTGGTCATCTTACATTTCATAAAGTGTTTTACTTGGATTTTTATGTTTCATTTTTTTTTAAAGGAAGGCATGTAATTTACTGGGGTACACACTATATTTTAGTGCTTGTTCTTTGGGGACAGAGCTTCTATGAAACAGCAAGCATTTCTCTCAGGAGTGGTCTAGTAAACCATGATAAACGTGACTATCTTACTTGAATTAAGGAAAAAGCCTGGCTTTTTTCACTTAGGATACTATAGGCTCTATCATTGTTGTTGTCTAGTCGCCAGGTTGTATCTGACTCTTCTGCGACCCCATGGGCTGCAGCTTGCCTGTGATGGACAATAAATCCCTTAGATTTGGAGTCATAGGACACAATTCAAGTGGCAGCTACCATGTCTTTATTACTTTTGAATCGCCTGGATGATGACTGAAATCGAATCTGTTCATTTGAAAAAGTGACATATCAGTATATACCTCATATATTTGGAATATGATTAAATCAGAGATATATGTCTGAAGCACAATGTAGGTCATAAAGTAACATCCAAATATTCCCTACTACTAATATGATGCTACCTCAAAAATGTGTTTATTAGATCTTTCATTTCCCGGATCCTTGACAATCCTATATAGAGTAGATAATTTTTATTTCATTTCTCCATGAGGATATGGTTGAGATTTTTTTCATGTCCCATTATAACCAATTTTAAACACTTAGACATTTCTAATCCAAGTGTTTCCATGACTAACTTACTGAAAATATATGACCTTTTATCTTTTTAATATTTTTGAGCCAAATCTTAAACATTTGGTTCTGTTTCAGGTATATTTTAGAGTCATGTTTATTTGTGACCTGGGTAGAACTCCATCTAAGTGAGGGTTTAAAAATATTCTCTGAGCATCATTCAAGGATGCCAGGTTTGTTATATGTTCATTTAATTTTCATATTATATTTTGAAGTAATCTGAAATCTCAAACTTCTCTTCTATTTTTCAAATATTACTTTTGGGAAGAAATATATGAGTATTCACATTTATAATACTATAACTCACTGTGGTATTGCTGCCACAGTATGAGAAATGGACAACTGTATCTCCATTTTTCATACAAAAAGACATGCCGAAGGTATACACACACATCCAACATCGCATCACTAGAGGTGGTGGAGTGGCCTTGCAAATGCAAGCGTTCAGATTGAAGTGATTAAGTCTCTATCACCATACTTCACCAATCCATAAGGCAGATCTCTCTAGTACTGCAATAAATGGAGTATTTTGTCTTCCTGTATCATTGTTTGCACACAAGTAGAGCAGTCTCATTAACTCTTCACTGTGGTACCTACTGCTTATGATGACTACTTCAGTTGTCACCTCTCAGATACAAGATTATTTACATTTAAGTAAATTAGAGTTTGCACTGGATAAGAAGTGCTTCCCAGGTGACACCAGCAGTAAAGAACCCGCCTGCCAATGCAGGAGACTCAGGAGACCTGGGTTTGATCCCTGGTCAGGAAGAACACCCTGGAGGAGGGCATGGCAACTCACCCCAGTATTCTTGCCTGGAGAATCCTTGGACAGAGGAGGCTGGCGGGCTACAGTCCATTGGGTCACAGTCGGACATGACTGAAGTGACTTAGCACTTGATAATAGAACAGGAACCAAGAAAGATATACATTTTCCTTGACCCTTGAACAAGGACAAGGTTAGGGACACTGAAAGCTGCATGGTGAAACATTGACCTACAGTCTTTCTGCAATATCCACAGAGGACTGGATCCAGGACTGGCCCTCAGATTTCAGAATCGGAGGATGTTCAAGTCCCAAGGCCAGCCCTCTGCATCTGTGGTTCAACAACTTTGGATTCAGTAAGTGGATCATCTAGTACTGTGTTTATCGGGAAAAAAAAAAAAAGAAACAGTGTGTCAGTCGACTCATGCATTCAAGCCCATGTTGTTCAAGGTACAACTTCTGCTGTTGTACAGTTGAATAGCTAGATGGAAGGGAGGGTAACCTAATACATTTTACTACTTATTTTCAGATTTTAAAACATATCTAATGTGTTGTCCCATATGATATTTCTAGTTTTATATTTAACTTGTGCATTTTTATGAGTGAAAAGAATTTTTAATTTTTAAAAAATGATGCATTTACTGAATCTCTGAATATTTTTAAAGAATCCTTAGAACATTCTTATTTCAATGTTTTTTGAAATGCATGGTTCATTCACTGCTCATTTTTTATTTTCTATCCTATAATAAGCAGGAATGTTATGAATTAAGATTTATATGTATTTATCTAAAGTAAGAAACAGAAAGCATGACTGATTTGTGACTCCAGATTTTTTATGTTCAGACGAAAAACATTACATAATGCCTTGCTAAATACAGTACACATCCAGTAAGGTTATAATTACTTTTGGAAAATATTTTCTCCAGTGTTAAAACTATAAACAACTCAGAAAACTAAAATATCCTAGTCATCATTTCAATTCATAAAACTTCAACTAAAAGTACTAAGTCACCTCTTGCACTGATATAAGTTAAAACAAATATAAAATAATTGCACATATTAATATGATTTGTATATGTTCTTTTAACCTAAATTATTTTATATTTCTTGTCTATAATTCAAAAATTCTCTATTTTAGATTTATAAGTATTTCATTTTTTATAATCCATTCTAAATGCATCCTAGATTACTTTTGATATTTTTATCAAAAGAGAAGAGAAGTTTGAGATTTCAGATTATCTAACATGTGGCTGGAGGATTATTTATTTTTGTTTGTTTATTTGAGGACACAGTCTGTGCTATATCATCTTCTCCAAGTTAAAGAGCTATAGATTTTAAGATAGAATTCATACAATAAAATAAATTAAGCAATTATCATTTTAGGAAAATACAGAAAATGATGGTCAAATTGGTGAAATTATTTCCGTGGGTCATATTAACATGAATTGTTGATTACTTAATATGAGGGCAGTCTTTCAGACTTGTTCTGAATCCAGAAGGAATTCTTGTCTTTCTAACTGGTTTTATCTAGTAAATTATCTGGCTACATTGAGCTCATTGCTCACATGGAACTGTCAACTCCTAACTGCTGGCCACCAAATTTCCCCTGTTTTTGAGAGTATACTTAGGCTGGAACTTTCCTAAGTTCCGTCCCCAAAATTTGACTCACCTGGGAGAGAGCCTCAGATCTCTCTATTGTGGTGGCCTGCCTCTGCCTCTAGGAAGATCTCTAAGCTGCTACTCCAGAGCTGGGTGCAGGGACTGGGGGCCCCTTCTCTCAGGTTGACACCCCTGTTCTGTGAGCCAGGAGCTGGTCAGGAGCAAAGGTCTCTGTTCAGGTCTTGCTTCTTTGAGTGTGGAACCTCCCACCCCACAACCAAACTGAAATGAGGGCTACTGGGAGGCCCCAGTCTCCAGCCGCTATGTCTGGTGTAGAAGTTCCATCTTGTGAGGGGGGACTGGATGCAAATGGGAATCTCTCAACCCTGGGCTGCCCTTGCCTCTAATTTAGTCTCTGAAACATGGATCTGGGGAGGTGAGACCCTGCCCTGCCTCTTTTGGGGAGACACAACTGCCCTTAAGTGGAATCTGTAGGAAGAGATTCTTGGTCACTCACTTAGAATGTAGCTTCCGTCTCATTCACTGGGGATGTGGAGTCATGGCTTAGATGCCACAGACTCACAGTTTTGCAGGATTGATTTAGTAAATTTTCTCCAATATACACTTTATATTTATCATATGCCTTTAGGTCAGTTTACAGTGATTTTAATGGTTGGTTGGTTGGTGTTCACTTATTTATATATTTTTCTAATTTTTACCATTTATGTATCTTTTAGTTGGGTGAGGGTCCAGATATTTCCCCAGGGCACAATTCCCAAAGTCATCTATCCCAAATATTTATTTGAAAACACTTAAGTAAGCTTCAGAATGCATAAAAAATACTGGAAACATACTGTAGGCAGGGTGAAGAGCATAAGCGAAGTTTCCAATGAGATTGTGAATACAAGACACATTTAAGGAACAGAGAGTCCAGTTTCATAGAAACATTAGGGTCACAGGGAAGTGTTGAAAGAAGAGACTGGGAAGACTTAGGATCACAGTTTCCACTGAGGCGAATAGAGGAATGCATGCTGGAGAAGACTCTTGGATGTCCCTTAGACAGCAAGGAGATCAAACCCATTGAACCTAAAGGAAGTCAACCTTGAATATTCATTGAAAGGACTGATACTGAATCTGAAGCTCCCATAGTTTATTCGCCTGATGTGAGGAACTGACTCATGAGAAAAGACCCTGATGCTGGGAAATATTGAAGGCAGGAGGAGAAGGGGTTGCCAGAGGATGAGATGGTTGGATGGCATCCCGACTCAAGGTACATGAGCTTGAGCAAACTCTGGGAGACAGTGAGGAAAGGGAAACCTGGTGTGCTGCAGTCCATGGGGTCACAAAGAGTCAGACATGACTTAGTGGCTGAATGACAACAATGTTTAATTTGGTAGATAGTGTAATATTGTTGGTGACTTTAACAAATAGATTAACATTTGGGCTTTTTTAAAAATTTATTTTCAATTGGAATATAATTGTTTTACAATGTTGTATTAGTTTCTTCTGTACAACATGAATCAGCTATCTGTCTACATACATCCCCCTCTCCCACGCCACTCCCCCGATCCCACACTTCTGGATCATCACAGAGCACCTGGCTGAGCTCCTGTGCTCTTCAGCAGCTTCCCACTAGCTATGTTTTACATGTGGTAGTGTGTATATGTCAATGCTGCTCTCATAATTTGTCCCACTCTCTTTCCCTCCCTGTTTCCACAAGTCCATCTGTTACATCTGCATCTCTGATCCTGCCCTGTAAATACATTCATCGGTACCATTGATCAGGCAAGATAATAACAGCTGCCATAAAAGGTAGAAGGAATTAATGCTTTATTATAATTGAATATTAACATCAATATATAATGTGACTGTGAATTTTATGTATATATATATATATATGAATTTTATGTGTACATGACTGAATTTTAGGAATACACAGTGGCTACCAGAGATCCCTTTCGTGAAAGCAAATTAAGAACTTCAGTATTATTAAAAGCTTGAGAAGAAAAGCGTTATGAACTTAAAACTCAGAAAGCTCATCTTCATGATGAAAATTAAATTCCTTAGTGAAGAATATTCTTCTTCTTTTCTTTTTTTCTCATTCACAGGTCTTGTTCAGTACATAGGGGTATGGTATGTGTATGAGTGGTGGGAGGTCTTGGGTAGAAGTACCACTCTGGGTGTCAACTTAATCCAGGTGTGGAAACCCCCATTTCCTCATTATTCAATATGTCAACTCAGTGTCTTCCCATTCTCACTGCTGAAGCCTCTGTTAAATTCAAGTCAGAGTGGTACCATAAAAGTAGATGTCGGCCTTAGAACAGAGGCACAGAGACTGTGAACTGATGTAAATGAGGACTGCACAGCCAGTCTTCAGAAAATCATAATAGAATAAAATAGTCCCATGAATGATTTTTTTTTCATAGAAAAAATCAGTAACAACTAGATACACCTAAATATAGGTAGCACATGCTTAAGCTTTAACACTATGGTTGGGAGTGATGCAAATGTTCTCAAAGATAATTGTTGCATCTGTTCACACCCTTTTCACATGGCCCTCTTGCGTGAAGAGTGATGCCATCCCCACTGAAAGAAACGTAACGACTTCATACTGAAGCACAAGAAAAAAGAACAAAAAAAGATGCCAGACTGTTGGCTGTGCTGTCACTGTTTTCTCTCCCTAACACAGTTGTTGACAGCCAAAATTGAAAACACGCTGAGCTTCCCTCAGCACCTGACCTTGGTAGATACTTCATGTCAGAGGCACAGATCCTGAGATAGGTTAGGAGAGCACAGCAAAGGAAATAGAAGGGCACAGAAACATCTGAGGCCAAGACCACATATCTGTTGCTCTGTTGCCAGGAAAATCGAGTAAACAGCGTTCAAGATTGCTCCTAGATCCTCTGTTACAGACCTCAGTCTAAGAATCTCTTCCAATGACTGCTACATCATGTAGGAGAAAAGCACTTTCAAGGCACGAGTACATCTAGATGCTAAAGAAATGCTAAGGATTTACTTCTTGGTAAATTGACCCTCCCTCCCCCCCAAAAAAAGAAGTAGCCATCTTTTTAGAACATGAATGATTCTACATGTATAAAGACAAAGAAGAGATATATGATCTTTTCATTGGTGTTCACTTGGACTGGGAAGGCTATTAATTCATACATTTTTATTTACTTAAGAAACAAATTATAATTTTTAGAAATATTTTGTGGTACATGGTTTCTTAGATTTTGATTAAGAGCATATAATAAAATCAAGTAAGCTCATTATATCTTTATTCTGGGGAGATGAACAATCTTTTTAGGGAGGGGAATAGAAAAATAACTTCACTAATATACTTTATTAGGTATTTACTGTCACAAGGTGGTACAAGGTATATGGGTATATATATATATACACTTTCAAACAAAGCAATAGAAATGAAAATAACATGGGTCAGAATTGGATAGAAGGTAACAGAAGATAAAATAAAAAATGCACCACCATTTCCATTTTCTGAACTTAAGACAGAAGAGGCAATTTTTCTGTTGGCAAGGGAAAATAAGAACTAACTTATTGAAGATCAGTGAGAGTTGTGGATGGAAAATATTCTTCATTACCCAAATTTGTCCATTCAAATGGTTTATGGTATTTCTGCTGATATTTTATATATATAGTGCATACATTTAGTAGATATATTTGTTGATATGTGTGTTCTTACTATGAAGATTCTTAAGACCATGTTGAATTTTTTGTAGTGAAAATTCCCTTTTTCCCTATTTTAATACATTAAAAAGTAAACATACATAATACACAACTCTTCCACTGTTCATATAGTTCAAATTCTGTAGGATCTATTTATTAACTTATTTATTTTTGTTCTGGTGCATTCCTTTTTTTTTTTTTGATCACATTTATTGTTTTTTTTCCTCCCTTTTATTGTTTTTGTCATACAATGCCATGATATAACCATGGGTTTACATATGCTCCCCCTCCAGAAACCCCTCCCTCCTCCCTCCCTCCTCCCTCCCCCCTGGGAAATCTTGATGCACCAGCCCCGAGAATCAATCCTGGGCTGGCGATTGATTAGACATATGATAATTAACATGTTTCAATGCCATTCTCCCATATCATCCCACCCTTTCCCTCATTCACAGAGTCCACGAGTCTATTCTATACATCTGCGTTCCTTTTGCTGTCTCGCATGTTGGGTTCTCGTTACTGTCTTTCTAAATTCCATATATATGTGTTAATATACTGTATTGTTGTTTTTGCTTCTGGCTTACTTCACTCTGGATAATGGGCTCCAGTTCGGTCCATCTGAGTAGAATTGATTCAAATGAATTTTTTTTTAATGCTGAGTAATATTCCATTGTGTATATGTACCACAGCTTTCTTATCCATTCATCAGTGGATGGGCATCTAGGTCTATTTAATTTAAATTCACATACCATTTTCTACACCCTCACATTCATTCTAATCCAAATTAACTTTAATGTATCTTTTCAGTAGAATAATTTATCTATTAACAGTTTAGAAAAGAAAATGACTCCTAAGGGAATTCACCTTAGATATCATGAGACACACAATTTAAAAAGTCAAATATTTACTGCAGTTATTATATACAATAAGCTCAAAGTTCAAAATGAAGTCGCTCAGTCGTGTTTGACTCTTTGCAACCCCGTGGACTGTAGCCCACCAGGCTCCTCTGTCCATGGGATTCTCCAGGCAAGAGTACTGGAGTGGGTTGCCATTTCCTTCTCCAGGGGATCTTCCTGACCCAGGGATTGAATCTGGGTCTCCCACATTTCAGGCAGACACTTTAACCTCTGAGCCACCAGGGAAACCCATACAGTAAGTTAATACTTATAATAATAATGATTCTTATCTTTTGGAAGTCACCTTTTCTAAAATATCCAATCCAAAAATACAAAATAAACCTATATAAAAGTAGCATAAGGAAAAAAGAAGAGTTTCAGTTAAAGTGACGTGGGTGCTAAGTAGCTTCAGTCATGCCCAACTCTTGCGATCCTATGGACTGTAGCCCCCTAGGCTCCTCTGTCCATGGGATTCTCCAGGCAAGAATCCTGGAATGGGATGCCATGCCCTCCTCCAGGGGATCTTCCCGACCAGGGATCATACCTGGGTCTCTCATGTCTCTTGTGTTGGCAGGCGTGTTCTTTACCACTGGAGCCACCTGGGAAGCCCTCAGATTAAGTAATACTATGGGATAAAACATATGGTTAAAATGAGACTGATGAATTAGGAACTTTGCGGTCATTTACTTTTGTAATTAACCTACCTTCACTGGATACAATAAAAATTCATGTTGTTAGACACTTACTCTCCATTAATCCTTTTGTTAACTTCTCTCAGGCTACCAATCTTACTCTCCAGTAACTGTTCCAAACATTTATTGTGCTTGATAAGCCTTGAATCTGAGGTACGCAAATTAAAGTCCATAGGCCAAATTTAGCCAAACCACTGTTTTACATGGCCCTGAAGCTAAGAATTACTTTTTACATTTTAAAAGAGTTGGAACAGGGAAAAAAATACTGTCTGTGCTTGAAAATATGCTCCCTGAAAGCTTTGATCATGACTGCTTTAATTCTGACATCTCTATCTGCTTTTTGCCTTTTCATACTCTTTGCCTTTTCAAAAAAGAATACTGGTGTGGTTTGCCATTCCCTCCAGGAAAGACTGAGGACAGGAGTAGAAGGGGATGAGATAGGATGAGATGATTGGATAAAATCACCAACTCAATGGACATGAGTTTGAGCAAACCCTGGGAAATGGTGAAGGATGGGGAATCCTGGCATGATGCAGTCCATGGGGTCGCAAAGTCGGACACAATTTAGCGACTGAACAACTGTCTTCTTAAGTTTTGCATCTATTGTTTGTCCTTTATCATTTGATTTGAATCTCCCTGGTTTTTGGTATGACAGGTGATGTTTTTTAATTGAATATTGGACATTTTTATATTATAAGATGCTGGATCTTATTTATTTAAACCTTTTGTTTTAGCTATATTTTCCATCACCATTCCATCAACAGAAAGAGACAGTGTGCTGCCTCATTACTTCCAGGTGAAGGTAGAATTCTGGGGTCCCCACTTGGCCTGAGTATGTTGATGGGAATTCTGGTTTCCCACATTTTCTCAACTGACACCAAGGTAGGGATTGCCTTGTTCAAGAGTGAAAGTCTTGACCCACCACGAGGCTTCCTATGACTCTACCCCAGATGGAAGGAGGGATACAGAGGGACCTTATTATTGTCAGGTGTGAATATAAGTCCAGGCTACCCATGTGGATTCTGATACCCTCAAATCTCCCCATTTCTCTCCTGCCCCAGCCCCCGGAAACCACCATTCAACACTCTGTATCTATGAGTTCAGCATTTTTTTTTTTTTTTAGATTCCATGATGCTATGATTTCACATATAGAAATAGATACTATTTCACAGATACTGTGAATTCACATAGTATTTGTCTTCCTCTGACTGACATATTTCATTTAGTATAATGCCCCTGCGGTCCATCCATACTATCACAAATGGCAGGATTTCCTTTTCATTCTCATGACTAAATAATATTCCATTGGGCATATGTATATATGTGTGTGTGTATCTGTATACATATACATATATATATATATATTTATATTTATATACAATATCTTTATCACATCATCCTTGTATGGGCACTGAAGTTGCTTCCTTATCTTGCCTATTATGAATAATGCTGCCATGAATATGGGAGTGCAGAAATCTCTTTGAGACCTGGATTTCATTTCCTTTGGATATACACCCGGAGTTGAGATTGCAAGATCACATGCTCCTATTTTAATTTTTTGAGAGACTTCCACCTGTTTCCCGCAAATGGCTATGCCAGTTTACATGCCCATCAATAGTGCAAATGATTGCCTTTCCTCCATATCTTCTCCAACGCTTATTGCTTATCGTTTTGCTAATAAATCCTAACAGGTGTGAGGTGACATCCCATTGTAGTATTTTTTAAAAAGAATAACTGGGGGTTTATCTTGCTTTTAAATTAATTTGTATTGTAATATAGTTGCTTTACAATGCTGTGTTAGTTTCTCCTCTACTCACCATGGTCTTTATTTAGTAATAGTGACCATCTTTTCATGTATCTGTTGGCCATTAGGATGTCTTCTTCGAACAAATGTCTATCCAGTCCTTTGCCTCACCACTTTTAAAAATTAAATTGTTCTTTTTAGGATAGATCTGTTATCCTAAATCCTTCATCTGCAGGTATATTGATTTCCACTTCATTTTTGGAGTACATGTTGCTGAGTAGAAGCTTCTGGGTGAAATTTTTTTCTATTAAACTCTACGAGTTTGTTTGTTTCTATTGAAGGATCACTGCTTTACATTGCTGTGTTAGTTTCTGCTGTACAACGAAGTGACTCAGCTATATGTGTACATCCATCCCCTCCCTCTGGAGGCTGTTCCAGCCCCTCGCCTCACCCCGCCCCTCTAGGCCATCAGGAAGCACCACGCTGAACCCCCTGTGCTATACGTCAGCTCCCCACTAGCTGGCCATTTCACACGCGGTAGTGTCAGTCCTAGTCTCCCAGTCTGTCCCACCTCCTCTTCCCTCCCTTTGTCCACAAGCCCACCTCTACATCTGTGTCTCTATTCCTACCCTAGAAATAGGTTCATCTGTAATGTATTTCTAGATCAGTTAGGCCATACACTTTTTATTAATCAACATTTTCAGAGAGTATTAAATTTTTATCCCTACCATCTCTCCCACTACACAAATATTTTCTTTCGTTCTCTCATCTCTCCTCTTACTCACCTTACCACATTCCATCATTTCCACTCCCTCCAACAAATATTCACAAAGCTTTTATTTCCACACATTTGAATATAGTAGCTAGTAGCTACCGCTCACAAGTGTCTACTGAGTGCTTGAAGTGTGGATAGTCTCAATTGTGAAGTATCATAAATGTAAGATATACACCAAATTTCAAGGACTTAATTTAAAAATAGAATGTGAAATATAGCATTAATATTTTTAAAACAACAATTCAAATGCTCCAAGCCATTGCTTTTCAGATAGATGTAACAACAGGCTTTTTCTTCTCCTCTCCTTTCCTTCTTTGATTTCATTTCTTTGATTATTAACGAATTCTCTATGCTATGTATATATCAGTTCATTTAATCATTTTTCTCATTCCAGTACATCTGATTTATTTTCAAGATTTGTTGTTACTGTAAAGCTGCTAGAGACATTTTAGAGCAGGTTATAGGGTGAACATAAGTCTTCAGTTCTCTGGGATAAATGTTCAGAAGCATAATCACTGTGCTCTATGGCAAATGCACATTTGGTTTAAAAAACAAAGTCTATCTATTTTTAGGAGGAATAATACCTCTTTACATTCCCAACAGCAAGCTGTAAGTTATCTACTTTCTCTACATCCTCAACAGCAATTTAAGTTGTCATGATTTTTTATTTTTGCCATACTGATAGGTATACAGTGCTATCTCCTTGTGGTTCTAATTTGCATTTCCCAAATGGTTAATGATATAGAACATCTTTTCCTGTGCTAATTTGCCATCTGTTTATCCTCATAAATAAAATGTTTGTCTTCTGCTCATTTTCAAGTTGAATTGTTTTTCACTATTGAGTTTTGAGGATTCTTTATATATTTTAGATATGAGTGTGTTGTTAGATATGTGTTTTGCAAACATTTTCTCCCACTCTTTAGCTTGTCTTTTCATCTTCTTAACATCATATTTTGAAGAAAAAGAAATTAAATTTTGATGCAGTCCAACTTACCAGGTTTTCCTTTTGTGGATAGTGTTTTTTGTATCAAATCACTTTGCTTACCCCTGGACTTTATCCTGTATTGTTTTGAAAACTTCTATAATTTTATGTTTTGTATTTAAGTCCATAAACCATCCTGAGTTAAGTTTTGAATAAGGTGGGAGACTTCCACTTAAGTGATAATTATTAATTAAATTATCGATGCTGATTGATTTTTGTCCCTAGGTTGTTTGGTGCAAATTTCTGCATCTTCTTGTTGGATTGACCCTTTAATCATTATATTATGTCCTTCTTTGTGTGCTCAGTCGCTCAGTCATGTCTGAATCTTTGTAACCCCCATGGACTGTAGCCCACCAGGCTCCTTTGTCCACGGAGATTCTCCAGACAAGAATACTGGAGTGGATTGCCATGCCCTCCTCCGGGGATCTTCCCAACCCAGGGATCGAACTGCATCTCCCACATTGCAAGTGAATACTTTACCCTCTGAGCCACTAGGGAAGCCCATATGTCCTTCTTTATCTCTGGTCATTTTAGTTGCTCTGAAGGCTACTTATCTGATATAATATACCCACTTCTACTTTCCTTTAATTTTTTGGTGATATATCTTTTTCCTTGCTTTCAAATCACCTATATCATTATATTTGAAGTGAATTCCTTGTGGACAGACTATATTCTCCTCTTCCAATTTCTGTCTTTTAATTGTTGTGTTAAACCATCTATATTTAATGATATGTTAGAGCTTAAGTCTGTCACTTAACTTTTCTATCTTCTATTTTTCCTTTTCCTTTATCTGTTTTGATTTTTCATTTTCCTGTCTTCCTATAGGTTACATGAATATATGGGAATCCCACTTTTATTTAGCCATAGTGTTTGTGGTTTTATTAGGTATTGCATTATTTATACACATAATTTGCCTACTGAGGTCATCATTTTACCACTGTGAGTAAAGTATAGAAAGTTTATTTCATTTTACATAACCTCATTCCCTGCCCCTCTCTTAGAATATAATTGTTCCAAATCTTTCCTATTCAATATATTTATAACAGCATCATACAATGTTAAAATTTTACTTCCACTGTCAAATATAATATAAAGTGTCAAGAGAAAGAAATCCTTGTCTATTTATTAAAATTTTTAATTAGTATATGTTTTCTTCCATTCTAACTTTCCAATGCACCTGGTATTTAAAAACAATCATTTTCTTTCTTTTTAGATGACTTCTGTCTTAAGCAATACTTTGACAAGTGTGTGTGGACATGGTTTGGGGGTGACTTGGAGAGTGAAAGGCAAAGGATGAATGAAGCCCATCATTATATGTAAGTAACTCTTTAAATTCTTATATGAAAAGAAGAGCCCCAAATAGGACAGCAGCTAGAATGAAGGACGGTGAGCTTTTAAGGCAGTTTTGTTTGTTTTTAAAATGGTAGGATGTGTGTCTATTGATAGAAATGAAACATTACAGAAGCTGGGAATAAAATGTACAAAAGAAAATATTGGGACTTCACATCACAATTGATGTGATTCACTATGTCCCAGAGCCCTCACACCACAAGTAGAGAGTAGCCGCTGCTCTTCAAAACTAGAGACAGCCCATGTGCAAGAATGAAGAGCCTATGCACCTTATCAAAGACTCAGTGCAGCCCCCCAATTTTTTAAGTAGTAAAGAAAATATTAATTGAAGGTTTTAAATACATGACAAAGTAGGATAAATCTAATTTTAAGCATTAAAAGTACATGTCTTTGGCTAGAGAGATCTTTTCCTTGCTTTGACAGGAAGGAACAGAGTAGACAAATAGTATATGATATCACTTAGATGTGGAACTTTAAAATATGGTACCAATCAATTTATTTACAAAACAGGCATAGGCTCACAGACATAGTAAACAAACTTATGGTTTTGAAAGGGGAAATGGAGATAAATTGGGGGTGTGAGTTAACAGGTGTACCTATCATATATGAAACAGATAAACGACAAGGATATATAAGATATATAAACAATAAGAATTTATGGTATAGCACAGGGAACTATATTCAGCATCTTATGAAAAACTATAATGGAAAATAATCCAAAATATAGATATACATATATGTATATATATATATATATATATATATATATATATATATATATATATATAACTGAATCACTTGTTGTACACCTAAAACTAACATATTATAAATCAGCTAATACCTCAAAAAATATAAGATAGGACAGATGTTCGGGTATCTCATGATGGGAACATACACCGTTTTCCAACTGTCATACTTTTTTTTTTCTCAACAAGCAATAAGACAATTTACTTCCTGAAAGGAAGGGCAAAGGAGAAAAATCTATTATAAGTTCTGATAGAAAGACGTGAAATGAGGCAAACAGATAAATGGAGATGAAGTTATTACGGAAACACAGTAAGAGACTCAGACATGCTGAGGGCCCATTTTCACTTAAAAACTTTTGGGGAAATTTATTAACTATAATTTATCAATTTTGTAGTTAAAGATCTTTATATTTTTAAAACTTATTTTTATTATGTAGTTTTCTTGTATTATCTTGACTCTTTCTTGCTCAAGGAATTCGGGCTACATGGGGGAGATATGAAAATATTAAATGGAAACCTTAATTAAATATTCAAGCATGCTTGCATTTTTACATTTGGAACATATATAAGTAAGTAGCAAAATATATGAAGCTGGATTATTTTAAAATGTTCACTTGACTTGAGATTATTGCAGCATCTGGTTTATGGTTCACCAACAATATCAATAAGAAAATAAATACAATATGCTACTTTGAGCTATAAATCATATTTAATCATCCTTTTAGGGCCTATGAACCCTCGTGTGCATAATATCTCATTGTCATAAATTCTCCTTACTCAGGGAGGTAGTAATATGTGCTAATACTTTTTAAAATTCTGGCTTTGATTTAGTAAGTTTGTTGTTTTAAGGTCTTGCTTGACCACCTACAACATGTGTTTGTAAATCCCCGCATACAGCTTTGTGTTTTTCATGAGGCTTTCTATTCCAATAAGAACAGCTGGTGAAATTAAGGTTACTTTCCTAAATTTCAATTAGAAGCCATTGGTGTAAAGCTATTTTCAGGATCATTTGCTTGTCTCTGGAATAAACTCCTTTTAGTTGTTAGAAATGTAATATCACTTTGCTAATGTTTAGCTCAAGAATGGATACCAAGAAGCTCTGAAAAGTTAATAAAATGTTGATAGTAGATTTTTAAAATTAGTTTGGCCTGGGCATCAATAACTTTGTTGGCATTATTTGTTAAAATATAGATTTTTAATTTTTGCAATTATTTGCTTATTCACCTTTGTTTGTAATGAGGAGTTTTCCTTTCAATTTTCAAAGAAAGGATCTCAGTGAAATTTATAAAGGATCCCAGAGTTTAAAAACCCTAAGGTGATCTGTTCTAACTCCATCAATTTACAAATAAAATCATCAGAAAATACACAGAATATGTGCCAGTTGGTAATATTGCAAAGTGATATAGAGCCCCGCTCATCTTGGATATCTGCCTTTTCCAATAGAGTACTATTCCTTTTATTTTCTGATATGACTATACTGAATGATTGCATTCTTATAGTAGAAGGGGCTGTAAGAAAACAGATAACTTTCCTTTTCCAAAATTGAGTGCCATGTGTTGGAGTTTTGAGGTTTCACCAGATTAACACCTTTGAAATTGAATAATTTGTTGAAAGACTGGTTAGAAATGAAAAGAGCAATTTATGATAATAAAAATATTTGGAAAATGTGACTTAGGTATAGTTATCTTCAGATTAAAATTATACCCTAGTCACTGGTCAAATCCATTTTGGTGACCATAGTCTGTGAAAATTAGAGCACAGAATTGAAGAATAGTTTGTAGAAGACAGATCCTAAAGAGAATCAGAAGTGAAGTGAAGTCGCTCAGTCATGTCCGACTCTTTGCAACCTCATGGACTGCAGCCTACTAGGATCCTCTGTCCATGGGATTTTCCAAGCAAGAGTACTGGAGTGAGTTGCCTTCAGAAGGGCTTGAATATTAACTCTGTTAATCATACCAAATTCATTCATCAGATAATTTATTTCTTTCCCATGGGAAGTGAGAGAAGAGGTATGGCAATGCCAGAGGTAATATAATAATAGAAGCTCCTCTTTATGCAAAAGAAAGAAGCAGAAAAGAGATAAAAACACAAGATAGTAGGAAAAAAATTGTATTATCATTTGAGCCTCTCTAATTCCTTAGTACAGTATTGTACTTAAGCATGATTGTGGCTATGATATGAATATTTTGGCAGTATAATAAAGCCAATATAGGAACTTTGAATTAAACACATCCCACCATCTTCTAAAAATACTGAAGATGGTAGAAAAAAATACACAAAAGCAAAATTAAGCCAGGAATCTAAAATTAAGTAGGAGAACATTCTAGTACCTTTAACATGTATTAAACAGGGTTCGTAGATACCAAAGAGATATTTGAAAAAATAAAATAGAAATTATCAATTTGTCTATTTGTTTAATGCTATCGTAAGATCACAAGTCAAAAAAAAAAGAAAGAAAAAAAGTTGGCAGAGAAAAGTGAGAAAGACACACCATATCTTCCCTGCTTAATCTCTCCACTCAAAGACTCAAGTTCTGTATCAGAAAATTAGACTTTGTCCCTCTCATGATATTCAAAGGAGAAAAAGGAAGTGGGGATGTAGTTATTTAGCTGTGATATCCATCATTCATGAAAAATAGAGGTAGTAATGAAAAAGAAAGGTAAAACTCTTTCAGCAGAGGATGCTGCAAATTTTTGCTCATGTTCTCCATCAGTTCAAATTGCTCGATAACAATACAGTTAAAATCTGAGACACCATCATCTTGTGTGCGAGGTAGTAAAGGTTTCTGAAAACTTGAAGTTTGAATGGAAGTTTTAGACATCAATCGGATATCCATCTCAACTAGTAGTGTTAAATTTAAAGCCATGTAGAGCATCAGAGCAGGGCAATCCATTCAGAAAAGCCAGAGAACTTTGAAGTGGACCCATATTGACCATTGGAAGACGTTGGTTAAGGAAACAAATCAAACATGAGACAGATGTTTGCTGAACACATTTCAAAGCAAAGGCAAATGAAGGAAGGACAGGAAGGATATACAGAAGAATAGCATGCACCTAAAAAAAGTATTGACCAGTGAAGAAGAAAATTCCACAAATTGTTAGTTTCAGCCATAAAATGTGAGAACAATTGGTCCCTCTGAAACAGGATTACATAGCCTTAAGAACAATGTTCAGTTAACAAAACAGAATAAAAGGGAGAAAGAGTACAGTTGAAAATGAAAATAAAAGAAAAATGGGGAAGGTTGACAAGTTTGCACGGGGGCAAAATTTGTACCCTGTAACACTGATTCAGTGAAACGGACAACAGATCTGATTGTCCTCAGGCAAAGACCAAAGAATAAAAGCTGTGAGATGTGAAATATTAGTAGAGATGACAGATAATAAAGAATCAGTAAATCTCAAACTAGTTTTCTTGCAAAAGAGGAGCACAAGTAGAGCAGGAGCAACTGTTATATTAAAGAGAAAACTTCTGAGGGGAAGCAAAACCAGCATGTGTGCAGATAGAAAGTGGTTGCCACATACATGGTGAGATGGAATGTTTTCTAAATTGAGCCTGTAAGGCTTTACAAAAAGGTATTGGAAGTTAAGAATAATATTTCTACTCACTAATAGAAGGTTTACTCAGAAATTTACCTAAGTTTTTTTTATTGGTGTCACACACTTTCTATAGTGAAAAATTCCAGTGGAAAATGTTCAAAAATAAAGCATTCTCTGTCCGAGACACAAAGAAGATGTACAAATCACTAGGAAAGATTACATATGGTAAAAATATATATTTTAATTAATTTTAAATATGTTAATGATATTATTATTATTATTATAGTAAGATACATATTCAATTCATAGAACACTTGTAAACAACTGAATATGTAGTTCGTTATGAATACCATTGGAATGGGAACATGACACCCTTCAAAATACTTCTAAAATAGTATTCAAATTATTTAAATTAAATTAAAATCATAATATAATTGTAGATAAAATAAGTGCATATATTTGTGAGTAATACTATTTTTCTGCCAAATTTTCAGTTACATTAAGGTCATTTATTTAATTTTTTTTTATGCTTTTCCAAGCAAGGCTAGCTCATAGGCATGTAACCAATTCAGTTGTATAGGATTCAATGCTCTGCCATTGGCGACTTGCAATCTTTAATGAATTTGGAACAAGAGCCCTTGTATTTTTATTGTGTACTGGACCTTGTAAATTACCAGATCAGTGCTGGTGCCACTCGGAGTCTTCTTTACTAAACGTGTACTTTACTCCCCCTCTCCCAATCCCCCTCTCCATTTTAGCTTCCTTTTTTTTTTAATAATTATCATAATCATTTGGGTGAAGAATATTTCAAACAACTGGAAAACTGTAGTAAATAATAAAATAAACACTTAAATACTCTCACCCCTGCAAGTGTCAAATGAAAGGAACCATAAAGAACTTGTCAAAATAGGTAGAAAGGTATTAAAGTGCATTTAATAAGAGATTCTGGGCTTGCCCGCTGGCTCAGTGATAAAGAATCCACTTATACTGCAGGAGACGCAGGTTCAATCCCTAGGTTGGGAAGATCCTCTAGAAGGCATTGCAACCTACTCCAGTAATCTTGTCTGGAGAATCCCCTGGACAGAGGAACCTGGTGGGCTGCAGTCCATGGAGTCACACAGAGTTTCACCATGACAGGTGAAATTAGGAGATGCACACAGCTTTGAAGAAGTCTTCACACTAGAAGGGAAGCTCTCCCCATGTCCAGTCCAGGGAGGGTGTGAGGAGATAAGTTGTTAGAGAGTTTGACTGTGTCCTTGTGTGTGAATGAACAAAGGTGACAGACTGGCTTGAGCAGCTTCCTGACCTGAAGCAAATAAGACTATCCTGAGAAAATGACCCTTAGGGTAAGAATAGGGGTTTCTCTGTGTGCTTGGTGATTCTGTAAAAGAACTATCCCTCAGGTTTTCCTATCAGTGGTAAGATTGCTTTACAAACAAAACACATAATCTTGGAAAGTCATCAAAGGATACAGAAGGAAGAATGGGGTATCTTGGAGGGAGAAGACTATCTTGCAGATGGCAGGGAGCTTAGCAGAGAGAGGTCTCTGCTAATGTGCTAAGTCATTTCAGTCATGTCCGACTCTTTGTGACCCCATGGACTGCATAGCCCACCAGGCTCCTCTGTCCATGGGATTCTCCAGACAAGAATACTGGCGTGGTTTGCCATTCCCTTTTCCAAGAGATCTTCCCAATCCAGGGACTGAACTCCCATCTCATATCTCTTGCATTGGTAGCTGGATTCTTTACCACTAGCACCACCTGGGAAGCCCTAAGCAATCCATAAATTTGCTCCATCCTTTGGTGAATATTTGACTATCTCTGCTAAAGTCTTCCTAATGTTGCATTTTTTATAGGTGTACAGTGATGAGAAATGTTATTTTTTCTTATTTATATTTTTCTGTATCCCTAAGTCCTATTTCGAGTTGTGCTTTTTTATTTTTTTTTCTTTCTTTCCTCAAGAGTTTAGAAGGGAAAGGACCCTTTGACATAGCCTCTGACTTCAAGCTGTCATTCCCCCCTCCCATCGAACAAAATAGTAACCTTTACTCTGCAGCACTAAGCGTCTAGCAGCAAATACCTAACCCAGGTCCCAGGATACTCATTTAGCACACGTGTGTGGCAAGAGGAAAATCAGAATACCCAAATTTCAGGACACAAGAGAGGAAGGAGGGAAATACAAAGACCAGGGCATAGATGGATTTCAAGCGTACTGCCTTTATTGTCTGAAAACCATACTATTTTTTAAAAAAGTCCCCTGAGGCAGACAACCAAAGGTCAATGCTATGGTTTCTAGCTTAAGCACATGGCTGTGCTTTCAAGACTGGGGAGTCACTACCTCTCTCCCCTCCAAATTGCTGTGTGGCAATTCTGATGTATGTTTCCATGTTCTCTCTTTTTTTCTCCTGAGAAACTATATCTCACTTTATATCATCATCCAAGCCTATTTCTTGGAATTCTTCTTTTCACCTTTTTCTCTCTCCATCACTCTCTTCTATCTGCTTGTTTCACTGCTCTGCTTCTGTTATAGGTCTTTGAGCTTCTCCTCTGATATTCAAAGGTTCTAAATTTTTTGAAGGCAGTTATACATATAATAGGACTTCCCTTATAGCTCACTCAGTAAAGAATCTGCCTGCAATGCAGGAGACCCAGGTTCAATTTCTGGGTTGGGAAGATCCTCTGGAGAAGGAAATGATAACCCACTCCAGTATTCTTACCTGGAGAATCCCATGGACAGAGGAGCCTGGCAGGCTACATACAGTCCATGGTGTTGCAAAAGTCGGACACGACTTAAGGACTAAACCGCCACCATGCATATAATAGTGATTGGTGATAAGTCAGTTCACTAAATCCTAAAGGATCAAAGTAAAATATCAAGATTCTAAGTTCAGTGATTTACCATCTTTTGGAAGGGATGCCTGTATGAACAGAACTGAAAAGACTGTTTTATTTACTTATTTATTTATTATTTTATTATTATTTGTGTTCTGTTTGTTTTTCTGAACTGGGTATTCAAGGTTAAAGTTTTCAACAAGAAGTAAAAAATACCTGACCTAATCTCCACTTCTTAGCCTGAACTATTAGATATATTGCTAGCTTTTAAATCACAGAAACCCATTACATATTTTCATCTTCAAAATAGGCTCCCTTTTTCTCCCCAAAGGAAATTGAGTTTGCTAAGGTGATATTTGCATATGTCTGAAAAGGTGGTTTATTGAAACTGGATAATGTGTTTAATAGCAGGTATTTTGTTACAAATGCTTTGATTAAAAAACTTTCTTTAACTGTGGGATTCTCACTTATTGCTGGCTTTGTGGCTGGCAATCCTGTTAAAGAAAAAAATATATATTCTGACATTTGTTAAAGACTATAACTTTGACTTTATTCAGGGAGGTTATTACTGTGGGGTTTCGTAGTTGGAAAGCTGAATTCAATCTGTCTCCTGTGATCACATTCATGTAGTAGCCCCGACAAAGGGCAGCACAGCCACATTTGTCCTCCAAACATTAGAGAAGACTTCACAAATCAGTGATTCCCATGCTAGCTTTGTCATTACATACCAGTAGACAACCCAGGAAACTTTCAAACCTACCTTTAAAAATTTTTAAAAAAAATTAAAAAAAAGATCATACGATTTCAGGTACTAGAATTCAGAGTGCTGTGATTCTAAAAAAAAATGAGTCTGTTTTCCTCTATTCAGATGGGAAATATTCTAGAATAGATTTTGGCCTTAGCATCAGGATCAATCATAACATTATTATTATTTTATTGTTCCTATATCTAGTAGTTCTTAAATTATTATAATGAGGATTATCTTTATTGTCCTTTTTTCAGTAGATACTATTTTGCTTGTGCTAAAATTATTGCTGCTAATATTAACTAATACCAATAGTTTTTGCTACTAATACTAGCTAATCCTATCTACATATGTTAGAACTATTGTAACTTCTTTCTTTTGATACCATCTTAAGTCTTAATAATATATCAGTGAAATTATTATTATTCCAAATTTTAGATTAGAAATTGGGTTGGTTGGAGAGACCAAGTAATATTATTTTCAACATCAAAAGGCCTTCCCAAGTAGCACAGTGGTAAAGAATCAGCCTGCCAATGCAGGAGATAAAAGAGACAAGAGCTCGATCCCTGGGTCGGGAAGATCCCCTGGAATGGGAAAGGGCAACCCGCTCCAGTATTCTTGCCTGGAAAATTCCATGGACAGAGGATTCTGGCAGGCTGCAGTCCACTGGGTCGCTAAGAGTTAGATATGACTGAGCACCACACATGGTTCATGGTACATGATCAAGCCCAGTCTTGAACCTACACTGTCTGAATTCAGAGCTTTTGTTTTGTTCAATAGCTTATTATATATCGAAATGCAAACCTTAGACTTGCAAAGTTGTATAGAAGTAACAATTGTAAGACACCTTATCTGTATATTTTGTTCTGATACAAACCTAAACTAGAATTTTTTCATACCAAGGGAGGAACAGAGAATCTATTAGTAACTGAATGCCTCCTGTGTGATAAACGCACTCTAGTCCCTGTAGTAAACATCATCTCAATTGTTTCTCTTTACAACAAACTTTAAAATCATTTATTATCATCTGTTATTTTGTATGAGAAGACCGAGGCACAAAAAGATTGCCTGTTATCCTTAGAAAAGCCCGTGGTGCTCATCTAAAAAGGATGATGGATAGATAGCCTCTTATGTAGGGGAAAGACTCAGTGAGTAGATGAGAAATCCAAAGGGATTTAGTTAAGAAAATTTTGAAAACTTCACTGAAGTCTTCTATGTGAAAGTGAAAGTCAGTCATGTCCGACTCAGAGACCCCGGGACTGTAGCCCATGAGACTCCCCTGTCCATGGGAATTCTTAGGCAAGAATACTAGAGTGGGTTGCCATTTCCTTCTTCAGGGAATCTTCTCAACCCACATGGCCTGAACCTGGGTCTCCCACATTGCAAGCAGATTCTTTACCATCTGAGTCACCAGGGAAGATAATTTTATAACTAGAAATCCTGATTCTTCTTCCACTCTATAATGGAGCATCACAATTCATTCTGTTTTTTTTGATATTTCCTGTTTATGCATTTTTGTTGTTTTCTTAACATATCCCACATATCCCATAAACATGTAAATATTCTTTAATAATGAAGTAAGAACGTATCTATACTGTGTTGATCAAGTATTATTTTTTCTTTTTTTTGTAGATTCTTATATTTATGACACCACCTAGTATGTGTCAAATAAAAGCAGCTTCCTAAAATCTGGCAGTGACTGGCAAAATTTAGGCAAGGGTTTATGTTGTTATATTTAAAATATTAATATATCAATATTTTATCAAAGGATGTTATAAATTGATAATTAGGTTAAATCAAAAAGTAAGGATAGCATATATGCTTATCAGTCAAACCATTGTTTTAAGCAAAGTATTATTTTCTCTGGTCTGTGTCTTAATTCTTATGCACATTTTACAATTTTGATCTTATATATTCTTGTTGTCAGTTCTTTTAAAACTCTGTGATACTAGAAATGCACAAATACTTACTTATATATGTGTATGTATCTGTGTCAGTGCTTTTGTCTTTCTAGAACTGATAAATTGTTCCTGGGCTATAGTAGAATGGAAAACTTGGAAAACATATCCACCAAAACCAATATTTCTCCTCATTGGATATCATACATTCTTCTAGATTCTCATTTTTCTTCATATTTTTAAACTTATAAGCAGAGCCTTTTCTTTCATTCCTTCCTTAATCTCTTGTTTTTTTCACGAAAGTATTAGTTTAATGGTTGTTCAGTTGCTCCGTCATGTCTGGCTCTGCGTGACCCCATGGACTGCAGCACACCAGGCTTCCCTGTCCTTCACCAGCTCCCGGAGTTTACTCAAACTCACGTCCATTGAGTCGGTGACGCCATCCAACCATCTCATCCTCTCTCATCCCATTCTCCTTCTGCTTCAATTTTCCCAGCATCAGGGGCTCTTCCAGTGAGTCTGCTCTTTGCATCAGGTGGCCAAAGTATTGGAGCCACCCAAAGAAGGGCAATGCCAATGAATGTTCAAACTACTCTACAACTGTGCTCATTTCGCATGCTAGCAAGGTGATGCTCAAAATCCTTCAAGCTAGACTTCAACAATATGTGAACTGGGAACTCCCAGGTGTACAAACTGGATTTCGAAAGGGCAGAAGAACCACAGATCAACTTGCCAACATCCAATGGATCATAGAAAAAGCAAGGGAATTCCAAAAAAATCTACTTCTACTTCATTGACTATGCTGAAGCCTTTGAATTTAAGGATTAGAAAATGTACTTATTTGAAAATCAAAGAATGCCAATGATTATTATGTTTTACTTCAAAATTTATAAAATGTGGCACTGAATGTTAAACAAGAAAAAAGATAAGACAAATGTGAGTGTCTATTTTACTTTTCTTAACTTGAAGTTTTATAAAATTTTTGTGCTTACGTGTATACACTCTTTAGTAACTACCAACATCCAAGTAGCCCACAGTTGAGGATACATTAAAGAAAGGAGATATTACCATGTCCACTTCCCTCCTCATGCACTAGGGAAAAGTATTTGGCTATATTACTTACCTATGTTACTATTATATTATTATATCACTTATATTGCTTATAGGCTTAGACTTGTTAACAAATTAAAGTAAACCTGTACATTTTGTTAAAGACCTTAGAGAATCACAATTTCTTTTTTTTTTTCTTTTTTTAAGTTTTCTTTACTTTACTGTGTTGGTTTTGCCATACATTGACATGAAACCGCCAAGGGTTTACATATGCTCCCCCTTCAGAACCCCCCTCCCTCCTCCCTCCCGATTCCCTCCCCCTGGGTCATCTCGGTGCACCAGCCCTGAGCATCAGCCCTGGGCTGGCGATTGATTTCACATATGATAATTAACATGTTTTAATGCCATTCTCCCATATCATCCCATCCTTGCCCTCTTCCACAGAGTCCACGAGTCTGTTCTATACATCTGTGTTTCTTTTGCTGTCTCGCATGCAGAGTTCTCGTTACCATCTTTCTAAATTCCATATATATATGCATTAGTATACTGTATTGTTGTTTTTCCTTCTGGCTTACTTCACTCTGATAATAGGCTCCAGTTCCATCCACTTGAGTAGAACTGATTCAAATGAATTTTTTTTTTAATGCTGAGTAATATTCCATTGTGTATATGTACCACAGCTTTCTTATCCATTCATCAGTTGATGGGCATCTGGTTGCTTCCATGTCCTGGCTATTGTAAACAATGCAGCGATGAACATTGGGGTACATGTGTGTCTTTCAATTCTGGTTTCCTCGGTGTGTATGCCCAGCAGTGGGATTGCTGGGTCATATGGCAGTTCTATTTGCAGTTTTTTAAGGAATCTCCACACTGTTTTCCATAGTGGCTGTACTAGTTTGCATTCCCACCAACAGTATAAGAGGGTTCCCTTTTCTCCACATCCTCTCCAGCATTTATTGCTTGTAGATTTTTGGATGGCAGCCATTCTGACTGGTGTAAAGTGGTACCTCATTGTGGTTTTGATTTGCATTTCTCTGATAATGAGTGATGTTGAGCATCTTTTCATGTGTTTCTTAGCCATTTGTATGTCTTCTTTGGAGAAATGTCTGTTTAGTTCTTTGGCCCACTTTTTGATTTCTTTTCAATTAATATGTTGCTATCTATTTAGGTCCTAACGTGTAGTTAATTAGTTAATAAAAATGTTTAATTCCTCAGAAATTTTGCAACTAATTCAAAGATTACCAATAGTGAAAGAAAGATTATTGATTTATGTACATCTTCCTTTCTCTCCCTGGTCTCCTCTTCCTCTATTTCCTCCCTGCCCCCATTTTTCAATAATCATTCATAATACGCTTCACACTCTGTCTTAATAAAAGTCATATATAATTGGACTTCCTAGGTTTCACCGTGGTAAAGAATCTGCCTGCCAATGCAGGAAACACAAGAGATGTGGGTTCGATCCTGGAGTCAGGAAGATCCCTTGGAGAAGGAAATGGCAACCTACTCCAGTATTCTTGCCTGGAGAAACCCATGAATGGAGGAGCCTGGCGTGCTACAGTCTCTGAGGTCCCAAAAGTCAGGCAGGACTGAGCACACATGCACAGATAGGTAATTTTGAAATAATTGGTACAGCTTTACTGATGTTTAAAACCTCTGCTTTATAAAATACCTTATGCACTGCACCGATCAGGACTTATTCTGGCTGCTCATTAGAGGCTTAAGTAATTTAAGTGAAATTTTTTCTTTCCTACAGTAATGTCAGAGGTAGGGTCCTCCACGGTGTATAACCTCCATTCCCAGAGTCATGTCAACATTTAAGGTGACTGCTTCACTTCCAGGTTCACTTGTCTACATTCCAAACAGCAAGAGGAGGTAGAAAGGGAAAGTCACACACTTACCTTCAATGATAACTCGTGGATGTTGAATTCACCATTTTCATTTACACTCCATTTTCCAGTGTCACACCAAGCCTTAGTGTCTGCAGAATGATGTAAACACTGTGTATTATCAACCAAGTTCCCAACTGATCCTTGGCTCTGCTAATTATTTCAGTACAGTTCAGTTCAGTCGCTCAGTCGTGTCCGACTCTTTGCGACCCCATGAACTGCAGCACACCAGGCGTCCCTGTCCATCACCAACTCCCAGAGTCTACCCAAATCCATGTCCATCGAGTCAGTGATGCCATCCAGCCATCTCATCCTCTGTCATCCCCTTCTCCTCCTGCCCCCAATCCTTCCCAGCATTATGGTCTTTTCCAATGAGTCCACTCTTCACATGAGGTGGCCAAAGTATTGGAGTTTCAGCTTCAACATCAGTCCTTCCAATGAACACCCAGGACTGATCTCCTTTAGGATGGACTGGTTGGATCTTCTTGCAGTCCAAGAGACTCTCAAGAGTTTTCTCCAACACCACAGTTCAAAAGCATTAATTCTTCGGTGCTCAGCTTTCTTCACTATTCAACTCTCACATCCGTACATGACTACTGGAAAAACCATAGCCTTGACTAGACGGACTGTTGTTGGCAAAGTAATGTCTCTGCTTTTCAATATGCTGTCTAGGTTGGCCATAACTTTCCTTCCAAGGAGTAAGTGTCTTTTAATTTCATGGCTTCAGTCACAATCTGCAGTGATTTTGGAGCCCAAAAAAATAAAGTCTAACACTGTTTCCCCATCTATTTCCCATGAAGTGATGAGCCCAGATGCCATGATCTTAATTTGCTGAATGTTGAACTTTAAGCCAACTTTTTCACTCTCGTCTTTCACTTTCATCAAAAGGCTCTTTAGTTCTTCTTCACTTTCTGCCATAAAGGTGGTGTCATCTGCATATCTGACGTTATTGATATTTCTCCTAGCAATCTTGATTCCAGCTTGTGTGTCTTCCAGCCCAGCGTTTCTCATGATGTACTCTGCATATAAGTTAAGTAAGCAGGGTGACAATATACAGCCTTGATGTACTCCTTTTCCTATTTGAAACCAGTCTGTTGTTCCATGCCCAGTTCTAACTGTTGCTTCCTGACCTGCATATCGGTTTCTAAAGAGACAGGTCAGATGGTCTGGTATTCTCATCTCTTGCAGAATTTTCCACAGTTTATTGTGGTCCACACGGTCAAAGGCTTTGGCATAGTCAATAAAGCAAAAACAGATGTTTTTCTGAAACTCTCTTGCTTTATCAATGATCCAGGGGATGTTGGCAATTTGATCTCTGGTTCCTCTGCCTTTTCTAAAACCAGCTTGAACATCTGGAAGTTCACGGTTCTCATATTGCTGCTAATTCTTTAGAAAAACGTAAAACAGATTTTGACTTGTCCTATCTCTATCACAAAATCAAACAGCTTAATGAATACTAGTAAGTAAAATTGTTACTGGAGTTTTAGTTGATACTGATTTATAGATTGCATTGTTCTAATCAGAAGGCTGTAACAGTCAGCCATTTGTTTTATACTATTGGCTGTAAGATATTTTTTAGATGTGTAATTAATTATACCACAAGGCCAAAAGACCCTTGCTGAAAGATTATCAGTTACTTCAATAAGCTAGTGTTATATCTGGCAATTTAACGTTTTTCCCCTGTATTTTATAACAACAGTGAGACCTTATAAGTGGAAGAATGTTATCAGATTTTATATTTTGGAAATGTGTGAATAATTTGGAAATTGTGTAAATATTTATTTTTTAGAGTGATTTCTCACCACCAACTTAATCTCCCAAAAGATTATTATATAGTAATTTCAACACCTTGAAAAGAAAACACAAGACAACTGCTCTCCAGATGGGCTAATAAAAAATAATGTAATGATTCATCACACTTTCCCACCACACATTCTGGTTTATCTGTAGTTATTCTTGACTTTACCATGCATTATGAGTCAAAATGACTAATGCAAACAGATGCAACTAATGGCAGCTTAATGCACCAACATGAGGAATTACAGTGCCTGATCTAACCATTTAACGTGAGGATTATCAAAATAAAAACAGCCTTGTTACTAAATATCAATGGTTTGTAAAAGTATATTATTTTCTTTTTCTGTGTACGTTTTTATTAAATAATAATAATTTATTAAATTTAAATTTATTTATTAAATAATAATTTATTTTTATCACAACATTTTCCAACATAAGTAAAACACATGAGATAATGGAACATAGAAACTTAACATCTTAGTCTTTTTAAAAAACATATTAGCTATATAGGAGACAAACCTCTTTATCATAATAGTTGTATAAAATATTATATGAGTATTAATAAAAACAAATAATTTCCTTTATTAAATAATAATTTATTAATAAATTTATTAATTAATAATTATAATTATTATTAAACAATAATTTATTTTTATCACAACATTTCCAACAGAAGTAAAACACATGAGATAATGGAACATAGAAACTTACATCTTAGTCTTTTTAAAAAACATATTAGCTATATAGGAGACAAACCTCTTTATCATAATAGTTGTATAAAATATTATATGAGTATTAATAAAATACAAATAATTTCAGTCCTCCAAGTTATACCTGGTTGTCATTAGTCAGACACTACTGGTTCCTGTGTGGCATAATTTCTGTGATAATTCTAAGATTTTCACATGTCAAACATCATCCTTACTAATGATGAAAATTAAGGAACCTGCAGTTTAGCCCTGTTGCTGATCTACACTGCACTTTGGGAATGAGGCATAGACCCCACAAGCCTAGCGATTAGCATCCTGTAGTGTACACCACACCTAGTCAACATGATCTACCTGCTCCTCTGTTCTTGGCACATAGTTCTGTTTACAGCCGGTGTCTGAGCGTGCTGCAAAATCCTAGCCAAGAGAATGGCTGCACACTGTATGAAATAGCAAGCCAGTGCTTCAAGGAAGCTATTCCTCCTCTAATTTTTCTCCTCCTTTCTCTGAGTAGCTGATTCCGAAAACAAGGTCATAGTGGTCGACAGAGCATATGATGGAAACAGCCTCAAGAGCTGACCCCCCAGGTTGGACGCCTACCTGGTGTCCTGTAACAGGGTATCAGTGGAGCGGAAATGTACTTTACCAGACTAGCGCTTATAGCATTTAGGTCTCTTTGTTACTGCAGCCGGTTCTGCTTCAGCCACAACATGGCCAAACATCCTTTTTAAGGTTAAGTGTTTACTTCAGCTCTGTTTCTGAGTACTCCAAATGCGTCAGCTTTACTCTGAATGGACCAAAGTGTGTCTTTCTGAGATTAGAGATGACACAATGAAAACAAAGTAAAAATGAAGTTTTCTGGTGTAAAAATACACAGTGTAAAATATAGGATTAAGTAATAAGTATTTATCTTCCAAGTACTTGCATTAACACATGAACATAAAATGTTTATGGTTCTAAACTTTTCCTGCACATTTAAGATATTAAGAAGCCTACTGAATTTTTAACAAATATATACAAGTATTTCTCTTCCAACTATTTGCATTACCATATGGACATAAAATGTTTATGGTTTTAAACTTGCCTAAAAATTTAAGACATTTAAAAGCCTAGCGAATTTTTAACAAAATAAAAAGTGTATGGTACCATGGCAAGTGTTAAGAAATTTTGTCTTGCTATTCAATTATTACTGAATTAAAATATTAATATCTAAGAAATCTTAAATAATACAACTCTATTTTTCAGTAGAGACCATCATTAAAAGAAAATTCTTCTGGATTTTTTTTCCAAATACAAGATCCACAGAAATGAATTTTTATAAATACAGAATAAGGGACTCTTTGTTTGAAATTTACCCTTTCTCATTTATTGATTGATATTTTATAGAAAATATCTTCATTTATTATAATGATCCTTTCATATGCAGTATTCTATTGGACCTATCTTCTCCTAAAAATATTCAAAAGGTATTAATATCAACAATTAAAAATCAGGAAATGCGGAACAAGTTATCCCATTAATATTTTTCTTATAGGAATATATAGTGAGATGGCAGGAGTCAAAAGGGCAAGGAAAGCCAAACAAATTGAGAGTGACTTGTAATAATGCATTTGCTTTTCTCAGTCAGATGTTTCAAGCTAGAAGTTAGTAACTGTACTTTATTTTTCATATTTTTACATGGGCATGTTAACAATCATTGTGATTGTTTGCATTTGGGTATTTAACTCACAAGTTAAATCTATAACATTGCAAATGCATGCATGCTCAGTCGTGTCCAACTCTTTGTGATCCTATGGATAGTGGCCCGCCAGGCTCCTCTGCCATGGAATTTTCCAGGCAAGAATGCTGGAGTGAGTTGTCATTTCCTATTCCAGGGGATCTTCCTGACCCAGGGATCGAATCTGCATTTCTTACATCTCCTGCATTGGCAAGCAGATTCTTTACCACTGTGCCACCTGGGAAGGCCAAACTACCTTTTATATATTGCCAATGAAAAATTTCCTTTTTTATTAATACCCCTAACAATACGTGTGAAACTGCTGACAGCTTTTAAGGCCCACTCCTCCCCTTTCCTCTCTTGCCTCATATTAAGACAAACCCATAAGAGAGTCCAATATTCCCTCCTTTGATGTTGGAAGTTCAGACCACACAAGCCAGGGCCATTGGAAACCCTCCCTATCCTCAATGAAAGCCAAAGCCCGTGTTCCTCTCAGGTCACTCCAAGCATTTTTAAATCTTCTTGGGTGCTACGTAGCTCTCTCCAGAAAAATCTCATGACATGAGTCATACAAACTTCTCTTACCCTTGTGTATTGTATATATTGTCATCTTTGGAAAGGGCTCCATCGCATATTATAGGGTGAGCACAAAACAATGTGTTTTTATTTTACTTATAATAATGTGTCCATATCTAGAATAGTGACTCATTCATCAAGATAGATCATACTTTATCTGTGTTAGAAAAAAAATATGTTATGGAAATATGCCAATACTAGCCCATCCCCTTCTAAGTAAGTATTTTGGTTCTGTATCTATCTGCTTTTATGAAGGTCTATAAAGTAGAAATAATAGTGTCAAATATATTGATCTGTTTCCACACCATTTTGCAATGAAAAATGTTTCTGTATAAATGAAATTTAATATAAGTTAAAACTTACTCCTCTATCAAAGGAAAAACAAAAACTAATAAACAGAATAGCCTTCTACTGTTATTCTTCCTAAAATACTACATTTTTGGTAAATAATCTTAAATTAATGCCTTATTATTAGGATGGCAGTATATTTCATTGTTTAAATAGAAAAGTTTTAATAGTGAAAGGGCACATTAACAGTTTGCCAAGATTATATGGATAAATTAGGACTGTTTCTGACAAATTATAACACGTTTTCTACTGATGTGTTGTAACAGGAGATAGTAAAAGATCAGTTGATCTGCAGCTAGATCTAACTGTAAAACCAAGAATTATAACACTTCTAGACAAAACAATAGGCAATTAAATATCTATATATAGGAAATTTTATAAACGTAAGCTATAGTTACATGATAGCATAGCTTCCTGCTCTCTAGAATAAAGATGTATCAACAGAGATAATCTCAAAAATATAATATTGATTAAAAACAAGCAAATGAACAGGTCAAACAGTGACAGTTCATACTGCATAGTATCATAATCTCAGATTTTACAAATATGTGGAAAATAAGAGAATATATTCATTAACAAAAACCAAAACCACGCAGTGTTCTAAATTCCTATCAGCTGGAAAGACAATTCCCAAGATTGCAAGTATAAAAGATATGTGGAAATAAGGTTTCATAACCTAGCAGTGGACTTATTTTCCCTGATAGACTTCAGAACAGTTTGTAATTCTTTAAGCACTCCAGGTTTATGCATTTGAAAATTGACACTTCATTAGTCCCCATCTAGATAGCATTCACTGTCTTGATCACCTGGTGAAAGAGATGAAGCTCTAACGTAAGCTCAACTGTTAATATTTTAAAGGTCTTTGCTGCGTGAATCCCCCATTTTCTCTTCTTCCATAGCTCCTAAAACACTTAGTGCATTGTCATTACTCAGATGCCAGCTGAAACCTGGAATCTTTGAGAGAAGAACGATGACATATTCATCATTATAAGCCAGCACAATCTGTGAAATATACAAGTCTGCTGATAAATGCTGAAAAGAATAAATTACAGATTTTTTAATGGAGTTAAGTCTGCTATTGATCCAGATTGAAGATTTCATGTACAATTCAAACACTATGTCTTAGTGAAATCAGGTAGTTATTATAAGAACAGGACCAGAATTGTATTTCAATATGCTGTGATATGCTGTAAAATGCTCCTTAAGTAAATGATAATTTAGCTATCAAGGCTTATCTTATTCTGAACTTATAATTTTTTTCCATATAATATACCACATTAAACAAAGGGGCTTCCCAGGTGGCTGTGTGGTAAAGAACCTGTTTGCCAATGCAGAAGACTCAAGTTCTGTCTCTGGGTTGGGTGGATCCCCTGGGGAAGGACATGGCAACCCACTCCAGTATTCTTGCCTGGAGAATCCCATGGATAGAGGAGCCTGATGGGCTACAGTCCATCAGACTGCAAACGTAGGACCCTACATATGACTAAACAACAACATTAAACAGATTCTCTAGGTAAAATTAAGAAGATTCACAATACTCAGGTCAAGCACAAACAAGGAAAACAAAATCTCTTTCTAAATATGTACAACTTTACAGGTTCAGAAAACAGTCTTTTTACTCATCCTGGTAGTAACCCCATAATTAGAATTTAATCCAAATTTCAGTTATTTTCTTATATACTCAAAATGATTTAAAAAAAAATATTTCTTTTACTCGCTAGTGTAGAAAATGAGTTAAGAAATAGTGAGTCCTTTCAAAACCACAAAATAGATTTAAATGAGAGGAAGAACCAGGGTGAATGACTTTAATTGGATTCAGTTTGCATTTTAAATATATAACATTGCTTCTATTTCTTTAATACAGTAAATGTAAATATGTACAAGGTAGTTCATATATGTATGTGCTTAAAACTGAATAATAAAACTACTGATAAAGTATTTACTGAGTAATTACCATGTGACAGATGATTTACACGTGTTCAGTTTTTTCTGAAACTTTATGATAGATGCATATATAAATATAGAATTTAAACAGTAGATACTGTCAGAGGCTCTTTTCTGAGTGCAAATTAGTTTTTAAATTCACGGAAGCTAGTATTTTGATAAACCTTAAATGCATTTAGTATATGGTTTAATTCCTAATTCCCTGATTTTATTGATTGGACAAGAGAAGAATAGGTGACGGCTTATTAGTGCTCTGGTTGGACTGGGGTATCTAGGGAAATCTCTGTCTTTCCATGGAATTTGAATTTTTAGTACCACTTTTGCTTTTTCAGCCAGCATGACCTTTGAGTGTAAGAAATACAGGACTATTAGTGGAGATCAGCAGTGCCAGGCAATTAAGTTAGATACAGCCAACTAGCAGTCCAGAGAGCTTCCTAGTTTTTTCCTGTGTAAGTACAAGCCCAGTTGTTGACTCTCACTGTAGCCTTGCCTTCCAGTTCACTGTGCAGTAATTCCTCCTTCCTCTATAATTAGGGGATAATTATAGCATCTGCTTTGCCTGTACATTTTACTTATACAGAAACTTATGTTGTTTCAGATTGTTCAAATAGGAGAAAGTGAAGTCAAGAGTGTTATACTCTTATTGATATGGCAAGTGCGAGTCTCACTGTAACTTTACAAGTTGGAAGAGGCAAGTCCACTTTCTAGGGTTGGTTTATATGGGAACCCATTCCTGAGGGTTCTGTCCTCTTGATCTAATCACTTCCCAAAGGCCCCAGCTCTTAATATGCTAATTTTTCAACATATGGATGTTAACAAACATTTGATCAATAGCAAATGAAAGTCACAATTCCCTAGCAGGTCACCAGAAGGATGGTGACTAATATTTTTTTCTTCTACCCTACTGGTTCCAAGACCCAGACTCAGGACTTAAATTTGTGAGTGGCAGAGATTCAGATAAAGTTGAATTTTAAGGCCTTTCAACTATCTTCAGCCAAAGTCAGAAGCCTGGTAAAGCTAAATGGGCTCTTCAGTCTTGAAGCTGATATATCAGAGGCTTCTGAATAGTCTGGACCTGATGAGGGGTCCCTTTTCTATTGATGGAATGTGGTGGCTTCTCATGCTGAAATATACACAAGTCTCTAATAAGGGATGTGCCTCATAAGACAAACTTTTCTTCACCTCTCCTCCTCCTAGCAACTGGTTCAGTGTTAAGGGTCAAATCTTTCTGTGGTCTGTCTGGAATATAAAAAGAGATTATATGCTGAAAGAGCTACAGAATCTCTCTATGCATCTATAGCATCTGAGAGAGCAAGGAAGAGAGTGTGTCTGAGGATCAAGGAAAAAAGAGTATAAATTTGGATAAGAGAGATTTTAACAATAGGGAAAGCACTTTTCTGTGATACAAGATTTAACAGTCTTGAAATGATTTGGGGAGATAATGCTAATTTACTGCTGAGATAGAAACTTGGAAAAAATTATGGCCATTACTAAATGAAGTAGAAATGCTAGAATTTCCCATTGGACAGGAGAAAAGGGATCGAAACACACACAAAGAGGGTGTGCTCATGTAGGTGGTCTACCAAATACAAGAAAACTCAACTACAGCTTTTCCTTGGAGGTCCAAGAGTATTTCCCATTTATCAAAGCAATAAGGAATGCACTCATGTGCATGAAAGAGCTTTGTTAAGACATTAGGATATGATTGTTCTTTGTCCTCTGTGTTGATCTTAGGAGATGCTATTGTGGAATTTGGGTTTCTACAGACACACAAATGCTGGGGTCCAGCCCCAGAGGGTCCGAGGGTCTTGAGGGATGAGTGGCGTCGTCGGAAGAACTGAGCTGAGTCGATGTGTGGTGATGGAGCAGTCTCTCTCGTTTATTGTTGGTTTACAGTTTTATAGCCAAAAGACATCCCCATTACATCATTACATCACCTATCATTCTATACAATTTTTTGTTTTCTACCTTCCATAGCAACCTTATCATTGAGCTCATTCCCCAATCTATCATGAAACATTCCCCTTACAGAAGTCAGATTATTATGTAATTAGATTTAACAATAGTATGTTTACCATTTGAATGTCTTCAGTATACTTCATTCAATCATGATAAGTACATCAATCTAAGTAGAAAGGTTACATTTCTCTTATCAGGTGCAACTATGTAGAAGCTAGAGGGAAGGGCTTAAGCTTGAAACTTTTATTCTATTAACCTACTCTGGTTCTTAGGAGGAAAGAGGAAAGAGGACAAAGAGACAGTTTGGAAAGAGGAAAGAGGACTAAGAGACAGTCTAGCAGCACTGCTTTAGCAATAAAACCCTATTAACCTTATAACTACTATAATGAATTCCTATGTCTACATTATCCTAAAGCAATCAATGTCTCCAACTATGCTGGCCACAGTTATGAGCATTCCTAAGTCCCATTCCAACCTGATTTCTTCAGGGAAGGGAGCCTCCTCCGTGGAGTGGTCAGGGGAGTGGGAGGTCGAAAGGTGACCCAAGTACGAGCCCTTCTGGTGGTGGCCTTGCCATGACCCCCAGAGAACTCTTGGTAAACTTCCCAGTAACTAGTAGGAGGTGCAATCCTTTCATTCCTCCTTAGCCCCCGGGGAAGGTGATCCACCTTCCCAGATCCTCTTGTCGATAAGGTCTGGGGGGGATTATCTCAGGACGAATTCTTTCCAACTGGGACTGACCTACTGAGATGAGCCAATGTTCTGAGCATGGACAGAACTTCCAAGAAAAATACCTGGGGGGGCCTAGCCCAGGATGCCCCGATAAAGAAAGTCAGCTTTGCAATTTCTTTCTTAGTCTTGTGACCTTGTCATCTGAGCAAAGGGGCATCCTGGCGGCTCCTGGCACACAAAGAATGAACTTATGATTGCCAAGTGGGAAGGATCAGGGAAAGAGTTAGTTTAGGAGGTTTAGGATCACATGTGCACAGTGCTGTATTTTGAATGGATAATTAACAGAGCCCTACTGTATAGCACAGGGAGCTCTGCTCAATGTTATGTGGCAGCCTGGAAAGGAGGGGCATTTGGGGGATAATCTGGATATGTGTATATATATGACTGAGTCCCTTTGCTGTCCACCTGAAACTATCACAACATTGTTAATCAACTATACTCCAAAATAAATTATAAAGTTAAAGAAAGAATTTGGGTCTCTAAATCCAAGGGGATAATAGGATCCTGAAATAAGGCTAAAAGTGATGAGACTTAACTTTAGAAGCAAAGTGAGAAAAATTGTAGCAATCAATGGCAAAGTCTAAGCAGCAGTGAGTCCCGACCCATAGAAATTAATGGAGATAGTTAATAGAATATGATATTCTTAGAGATATGATAATGAGTGGTCACCACGGGGTATTACTTAATTTATGCAATAAAAAATTCACAGAGGATAATTAGGATGCCGATTTTAAAGTCATAATTCCTTGATTGGTTCCAGGTCTTAGCCATTTCTCAAGTTCAAACTCATTTTCCAAAGGTGGGAACACCATTCTGCTTGTTTGCTTTCTGGCTAGAGGAGGTTAGGGTTTCCTGAAATTCTGCCAGGCATGCTTTCCAATTTTCAATCTTTTTTTCCTTAAAGTGATGATTATCTTGAACTTGCCATTCTCCCTTGTCAGTGGATCTACAGTACTCACCAGTAGTCATCAAAGTACATAATCATGTTAACTACCATTCCTCTATACCTATTCCGTTTAAAAGACATCTCACTAGCCAGTAATCTTCCTTTCCCTGGGGAAATGTTAACAATTGTGCTACAGAGCATGCCAGGAACATCCACACAGACTCCAGTTACCATCAGTGATTAAAGATCTAACAGATCAGCATGTGATGCCTACTCGGTTGCTGAGTCTTGTCCGACTCTTTGCGACTCTTTGGACTGTAGTCTGCCAGACTCCTCTCTCCCTGGGATTCTCTAGCCAAGAATCCTTGAGTGGGTTGCATTTCCTCCTCTGCGGGATCTTCCCAACCCGTTGATCAAACCCACGTCTCTTATGTCTCCTGCATTGGCAAGTGGATTCTTTACCACTGTGCCACCTGGGAATACATTTCCAAAATCTTACTCAAAACTTGTTTCCTAAAATCACCCCAAATCTAGTACCAATTGTGTTAAAATAAATTTCCTGGAAATGATCTCTACTTTGGAGAAGGCTTATTGAAGAGTATTCTTAGAAGATATATCTAAAAAGAAGTTAGCAAGGCAGATGGGGTAGGAGGAGAAGCTGTAACCTAGTGACCCCTGTGTAAAGCTGTGCAGCTTGGATGACTCTTCAGAGTTGAACCAAACAGGAAAATGGCCAGACCTTTGTACCTGTCATGGGCCTCCAGTTGTCTCCAGGAGCTGAAAGATAGGTTTCACAGCTCCTAGCCTGTCTGAACCGAGAAGGCAATGGCACACCACTCCAGCACCCTTGCCTGGAAACTCCTACTGACGGAGGACCCTGGTAGGCTGCAGTCCACGGGGTCGCAAAGAGTCGGACATGACTGAGTGACCTCACTTTCACTTTTCATTCTCATGCATTGGAGAAGGAAATGGCAACCCACTCCAGTGTTCTTGCCTGGAGAATCCCAGGGACAGGGGAGCCTGGTGGGCTGCCTTCTATGGGGCCACACGGAGTTGGACACGACTGAAGCCATGTAGCAGCAGCAGCAGCAGCCTGTCTGAAAATGCATGAAAGTACAAACTTGCATAGTGATATCTGTGACTTTATTTTGCTTCCACATTGATCTATAAATTTTAGTGCATATCAAGTTATTATGTTTGTAGCATCTTTTGTATACTTGTTGATTTGTTGTCTGCTTTTCCTGTTAACCAGTTTAAAGATGCATAAAAGTATTAAACTATGATTATAGATTTATTATTTCCTAATTCTGTTAAATTTTGCTTTATATAATTTTGCTATGTTTTGAGTTCAATTCTGAACTCTCTCAGATTCTTGTTGAATTAAAGATTTTTAAGCATATTTATGTCATATGGCTGCACTTATCCATAACCAATGATTTGCTTTGTTTTTTACCATGCAAATTATTCCAAATTGTTGAATATATATTTTAAAACAGAAAAAAAAATAGATACCTGGTCAACATTGATGAGACTCTGATACCAAGTCAATTATTTAAGGTACTCTACCTTATAGTTGACCTTGAAAGTCATCATCCACTTATAAAATATTAAATGAAAAGATGCATCTGATTTCCACAAGAGTGTGAAGAAATATACTCATTTAAACTTCTCACATTGTTTCACTTGTCAAATATATATATAGAAGTAACTTGAATCTTTTCTATATTTCTGAATATTCATATTTCACTACTTCAAACTGTTAAATATGGTAAACAATAAAAATCAGCTTTAGAAGTTGAACAAATGTAAATTTCTTTGGTTTTTCTAAAATTGGAGATTTCTAAAAGCTTATCAATCTTAATCAAATGGAAAAATATGCTAGAGTTTTCAGAGGGATATGGAAAAACAATGGAGTATGGGAAATCCTGAAAACACCCATTTCTACTTTCTTTTCTATTTTACACAAGAAGAAAGAGACATGGAAATGTTGAGTACACATCCTAAGGTCATGAGTTTACTGACTGGCAAAAATAGGTCCAGGACCCATATCATGTGATCTTAACCCACTATACAGTCAAGTAAAAACTGTGTTTTCTTTCTATTTCTTTCACTCTTCAGCACTGAATTTGTCTCTCTATAGAGACATTTAGCATTGATATACTATTCAATAGTAAATATCCAGTATATTTTTAATATAGTTAAATAATTCATCGAACATCAAATTACTGAGTCACATTATGTAATAATCATTTAGAGTACACTGATTTGGAAATGTTTATTATTTATATTAAATAATAGTTGAGAGTGATTTGAATTTGTTTTTTGGAATGTTTTTTACACTGCAGAGTGTACACAAAGGGAAATAAAGCTGGGCAGGCTTCATACTAATTTGAATAGGGAGCTGTAATTTTGGAAGTGTAAATGCAAAATTTATATCTAGGTCAAGCAATTCAAACACTAAGTAGAATAGTAACAGGGTTGGGGAAACATGCAGTCTGACTAGTGAAATTTCAGTGATGTAAAAGAACACCAGAAAAAAAGATGTATTCTCTTTTACTTTCTGCCAGCAGCAAAGCTTAAATTGCCACAGGTTCTAAAACAAAACAAAAAGCCAGAAAAAAGGAATAAAAATTTGCCTGAAGAATAAGTAAATAGAAAACAATTCTACCCCTTAATTTAGAAGCCATTTACCCATTTTTTAATCTATGTTTTAGCAGTGTATACATGCTGGTTTTAAGAAGTCAATTTTGTGTTGTGTAAGTGAGTAATCAGTGAGGGAAATACCAAATAGAAATGTTTGTTCAGTGTTCAAGTTAGAATGAAGGAGATAGAACTATGACTTTTATCACTGTTCATTTGAATTATCATCTTGTTAAAAAAAAATCAGTGCTATAATGCTAACTTTGAATGTTTCCTCTATCTCTTGTTGGAGACACAGTCAAAAATATTTTCTCTACTCCCAGTGCCTTTTCTGATTAGATTTCCACACTTAGACACTCAATCATAACCAGAAAATAGCTGTTTCATGGAAACTGATGCCACATTAACCGGATTTGAATATCTCCATCTCAAATATCTTTTACATTTAACTCAATGGATATGTGGTAAGTATTTACATTCTTGTCCTTAAAAGAGTAATAGAAAGTGAAAGGCACTCAGTTATGCTATTTGTGACCCCACAGACTGTAGCCCACCCAGGCTCCTCTGTTCATGGAGTTCTCCAGGCAAGAATACTGGAGAGCCATTTCCTTCTCCAGAGGATCTTCCCAACCCAGGGATCAAATCCAGGTCTCCTGTATTACAAGCAGATTTTTTACCATCTGAGCTACTAGGGAAGCCCAATAGAAGAAAGTTATGCAGTATTAAATGCTTAGCCCTGCCTAAGACCATATCAACTGTCCCTAACATTTGAAGAACTTCTGAACTGTAGTGTGGCAGAGACCTGGGAGTACCCTGCTCACATGGAGGGGAGAAGCTGCTGTGTGTGTGGAGCAGAATTAGCTGAGAGACCCAGTGGCCATGCCTTCAGGATTCATTGCAGCGCCCCAGCCAAGGTCCTGTGATCCTTGGGCTGTTCCAGTCAGCCAGTGATGGAGAGCAGGAGAGGTCCTAGAGCTGAGCCCTTCCTGTCCAGTGCTGAACTCCTCAAATAGGCAGTCTCTGCTTGGATCTCCCTGTGCCTGACCCAGCCTTCTCAGAGCTGCACTGCAGTGTGAAGCCTTCCTCTCCTTCTTCCTTCCCAGTTTCTCTTCAATGGAACCAGACCTAATGCACATTCAGAACTCTCCCTGACAGATTCTGACACAGGAGGGAAGTGGGCAGAGCACAACCCAGGACCTGACAAAAACTGGTTAGAACCGACTTGGTGTCAGATGGTGGAAGACTTGACTTCCAGTGGACCTTGAGCCACATGATGCCCTCATTGTAATACATTAGCATGCTGAATGACACACCCACCAGTTCCATGATAGTTCCAAGGCTGACAAGATCAAAAAGTGGACAGTGGCCCAGTTCCTGGAAATCTTGACTGCTTCTCCCAAATAGTTGGATTCATCCTTCTGCTTATTTGTCTATGAAGTTAGCCAGCCCATAAAAATTAACCACCCCATATTTGGTAGCCTGTCGCTTTCTGAAATCACTCACACATCTGGAGTGTGCTTCTCTTTAAATAAATCTACTTCTTACTTGTCACTTTCAGTTCAGTTCAGTCACTCAGTCATGTCCAACTCTTTGTGACCCCATGGACTGCAGCACACCAGGCTTTCCTGTCCATCACCAGCTCCCGGAGGTTGCTCTAACTTGTGTTCATCAAGTAGGTGATGGCATGCAACCATCTTATCCTCTGTCTCTTACTAAATTTATCTCTTATCTCTTTGTTTCTCACAAAATTGTTTCTCTGATGAGACATCGAGAATCTCAAATTCACTGGAACAATTCTATCTCCTCCCCTTTTTTATAATTTATAGTGAAAGTCACTCAGTTGTGTCCAACTCTTTGCAAGCCCATGGACTGTGGAATTCTCCAGGCCAGAATACTGGAGAAGTTTCCCTTCTCCAGGGTATCTTCCCAACCCAGGAATCAAACCCAGGTCTCCTACATTGCAGGTTGATTCTTTACCAGCTGAGCCACCAGGTAAGCCCAAGAATACTGGAGTGGTTTGCCCATCCCTTCCCCAGTGGATCTTTCTGACCCAGAAATCGAACCAGTGTCTCCTGCATTGCAGGTAGATTCTTTACCACCTGAGCTACTAGAGAAGCCCATTTATTCTTTATAGAAACATTCAAATAAACATTTTAAAATTCTGATGCAGTGTTAATACTTGTTTTCTGGAGAACCCAAACTAACACACACACATATATACACACATATTAAATATCAAAGAAAATTAGAAAAAAAAACAAAAATTCACAATTCAGACATAAGACAGAAAATCAACAAATAAATACTTATATGAGGCTGTGGGTAAGGAACCCAAATCAGAGACAATCAGGGCTTTGTATAGACTTTGCTAACAGCAATTGCAAGACCAAATAACTTTTAAAAAGATTATTCCATGTGTCATTTCCTTATTTGCAAATTGTCTGGCTCATGCATTTAACTTGGACTAATACTGCAAGATTAGCTTGGTAAATAAATAGGATAATTGTCTTGGATGTCCTAGAGTGAATTTTCATGTCTGAGAGAGAACTAGGATAGAGTCTTACTTAAGCTTACTGGGCTGCCATGATTGGGTAAAGAGACACCTCTTCCAAAATTACATCTCTACACATAAACTACCAATAATACAAATCATGCCCAGCTTCATTTCCCCCTGAATTTCCAGTTATGTTAGACGTTTTAAAACATAATTATTTTCTAAGAAAATTGTGATTTTTCCCCTAAAATGACAGTCAAGAATTTAAAATATTTCCAAAAACCTACAATACAAAAAGAGGAAATTTAAGTGGGTAACTGGAGGAAAACAAACTTTACAATGGGGATAAGGCAGATTATGTGTGTTCATATGTTTAAGTACACATGTAGGTATTAAATAAATGATCTCTGTATAACAGGTTCCAGTTTCATCCGCCTCATTAGAACCGATTATACAGAGTGAAGTAAGCCAGAAGGAAAAACAACAATACAGCATACTAACGGGTATATATGGAATTTAGAAAGATGGTAACGATAACCCTTTATGCGAGACAGAAAAAGAGACACAGATGTATAGAAGAGTCTTTTGGACTCTGTGGGAGAGGACGAGGGCGGGATGATATGGGAGAACGGCATTGACGCATGTAAATTATCTTACGTGAAACGAATTGCCTGCCCTGGTTTGATGCATGACACAGAGTTCTCGGGGTGGTGCACCAGGATGATCCAGAGGGATGGAATCGGCAGGGAGGTGGGAGGGGGGTTCTGGAAGGGGAACACGTGTATACCCATGGTGGATTAATGCCAATATATGGCAAAACCAACACAATATTGTAAAGTCAAGTCTTTATTGAATTTGTTACAATAAAAAAAATAAAATAAATAAATTATCATTTGATATAACTTTTTATTAGTATATTTAGAAAGGTGATATAAGATACTTTATCTGTTAACCCAGGCAATATTTTTTTGGAGTAAAATATGTAGAAACTAAGTTATACACTTTTACATATAACAAAACCAAGACTTGAGTGAGTTTAAAAATAAAACTTTATCTTTCCTAGTCTCTTCAGATCTCTCTAGAATCTCTAAATAACTCTCAGATTAAGACGTGGTTTCCAGGGTTGGGTGGGGCGGGGGCACACTTTCAGCCTGCTCTTAGGAAAACATGGTGTATAAGTAAAGCCAAGTGTGTGATTCCAAAACTCTTGGTTGAAGTCTTACACAATTTGATTATAACGGTGTCTATGAACCATTCAAACAGACAAACCTATGAAGACAGTAAGGATGTGGCACACATATCTCCATTAATTCATGAGATTTCTAAGAATCTCATAATAGAGTGAGTGAAAGTCACTTAGTCATATCTGACTCTTTGCAAACCCTGTCAGGCTCCTCTGTCTGGGCAAGAGTACTAGAGTGGGTAGCTGTTTCCTTCTCCAGGGGATCTTCCCAACCCAGGTATCCCACATTACAGGTGGATTCTTTACCATCTGAGCTACCAGGGGAGCCCTTTCTCATAACAGAATGAACTCCAATAAAAACTATAGAAAACTCACAGCGTTTAAGAAAGCTGTAATAGTACACACACTGCTACTTGAACTAAAAGTTGGAAGAGGTCATACAAAGTAAGCAGATGCTTTGGAGCCCCAAACTACTAAGGGCAGTAAGCAGACTGAGAAAAAGCACTCTCTTGCAAATCTAGGTTGCATTTTATGTTAAAGGAATTTTAATGCAAACGGTGGAACCCAGAGCCCGCAGGACGATTGAGCACTAATTGAGAAACTGGCAACATATGTCAGTGTGGATTTCAAAAGTGTCACTTCTGTTTTCTTGCCTGGAGAACCCCATGGACAGAGGAGCCTGGCAGGCTACAGTCCCTGGAGTCATAAGAATCAGACACCACTTAGCTAAACCACCACCACTGACTGTAGAATGCTCTGTGCCTCTTCCCGGCTTCCCCTTTAGAATGAGAGTGTCTATGGCAGTTACTTTATATTGATCCTACTATTGAATGTTGAGTGAGCAGGAGTAAATACCAGGACTTCTGACCAAAAGGAATGGTATTCAAGGAGTACTACACCAAAAATTATATGCAAGAAGGCTCGTTGTTCCCGACTCTGAATTAGATGACAGGATCCTAAACCTCAAACCTGATACTAATGTAATCCATAAGACTTTTGACGATCTTAGGTGGTATGGATTTTAGAACACACGTGTGAAGAAAGTAAATTACTTGTGGTCAGAAAGCTAACTGTGATTGTTTTTAAATACTTTATTAGACCACTTGATACCTCAATATGGAGGTCTAATTTGCCTTTCTTTGAATATGAACTGGTTTTACCAATTCACTTTTAGCCAATCGAAGGTAGCTGATTGTGTGACTTGAGAGGCCTATTAGCAAAAACAGCTTCTACATGTTTTGTTCTGTTAAGATAGTTGTTTTGTGTTACTTTTCAAGTGGCCATGGATTATATATCCAATTAACTTAACTTATGCTTTCCTGGTAGCTCAGTTGGTAAAGAACCTGCCTGCAATACTGTTTAATCCCTGGGTCGGTAAGATCCCCTGAAGAAGGAAATGGCAACCCATTCCAGTATTTTTGCCTAAAAAATACCATGGACAGAGGAGCCTGGTGGGCTACAGTCCATGGGACACAAGAGTCAGACACCACTTAGCTAATTTCACTACATTTCAACAGTTAAAACAGCATAAATCATATTCTCCAAGGTTCAGTGAACAAAGACAAGGAACGTGTATCTTGGCAATATTGCTTACAGGTAATTGATATAATGTGATTTGAGCAGGGAGACTAAAATGCTTGCTGCCTACGAGGCAAATAATAATTATTTGCTGACTCAATCAATGCACACATGCTTGGTAGAGACCTAAGGGCATTTGAGATGGTATAAGATTATATAAATAGGGAGTGAGCTGGAAATGCCTGCATCATACAAAAATCAAGAGTTATCTGTATTTGGGACTTTACAATTCTTTGGTTTCATCTCATTATTTTTCCTTTTTAATGTGTTAATTAATAAATTATAGCACAGGAATTGAATCAGAATATGCTACTAACTTACCTATCAATATTTATTTGACTGCTAAATTTTAACCTAAGCTAAAAGAGTGAACTGGGAAATCATGCAACTTAGCACTCATGCATGAACAATTTGGAGTCTAATACAGCAAAGTAAGAATAAGTAATCATTATTTAGCCAAGAGGCTAAATCAGTAATAGAGAAGTGTCCTGATTCTGATCTTTATACATCTCCTTTTTCTCTGGACTTCCCTGGTGGCTCAGGTGGTAAAGAATCTGCCTGCAATGCAGGAGATACAGGAGACCTGGGTTGGGAAGTTCCCCTAGAGAAGGGAATTACAACCCATTCCAGTATTCTTGCCTGGAGAGTCCCTTAGACAGTGGAGCCTGGTGGATTAGAGTCCCTGGCATTGCAACGAGGTGGACGTGACCGAGTGACTAACACTTCACTTTTCCCTTTTCCCCACTAGAGGATAATAGATGACAGCTTAGAAGAACCAGTACATTTGCAAAATTCTTTGATTACCTCTCATAAATCTTCATATTGGCAGCTGGAGATACCAGAAACAAAATGTTTTAAATAAAGTACACTATTTCTCCACACAAAAAGAAAATATAATCTAAATTGTTTAACTCCCAAGCTTCTAGTTCTGACAAAGATCCTATTTTAAACAAAACCAAGAGCTCTTTCAGTGTTGTTGATTATATAAAAATCAATAAAATGAGCAAACCCGTATAAATATCCATTTTATGTGTTAATGTTCCTAAGTGAGAACTGATTTCTCAAGTTTTGATTGTTTCCCATTATGCAGTGAAAGAAATACTCTAGAGAAATGAAAAGATTTCTAACACAAAGTACACGGTGTGAGTCCATTCGGCTGACCACAGGATACTGCTACATCTCTGCTGGATTAAAACTTCAAACCCATTAAGCAGGGCAGAAACACTATAACTTCCCAAGTCAAAAGTTCAGCAGGGAGTGTTTCAGGATGCTTCCTACCTCTAATTTTCTCTAATAACCCAGATGCAGTTGTCATCTCTTAGGGCTCAGTGGTCAATAACTGCCGTGATTCTCTGTCCATGGCTGGTCAGATAAGAACCTATTTTCTCCATTAATTACTGAAGCAGCAGTGACTCTGAGGGGGGTGGGGGAAAGAAGAAAGACTGCTTTAAAATATACTGGGATACGTTTCCATTCTGAAGTCAGGAAAGATTACATTAGGGCAGTTATGTATGGTGCTGTGTCACCTTTGAACCCTTGGTGTTCCCTGTTGGTTATAGCTAGCTCTAAGGTGGGACAAAACAAATTTGTCACATTTTGTGAGACTGACACTTTTGTCTCTTGCCATATGGGATAACTGAAGAACTAACTAGGGAACGCTATCTAATTTTCTGGCAGTGGATTTAGCAAGTAGTTTTCTAAATGCAATAATCTTTGAAAGCCATGTAATGATCACATTTTCTGAATCACCATAACAGACAAACTGCTTTAGAAAAACAATAGTTTTTATCTGCCTCTCCATAAACTACCCACAATTTTACTATCTCTATGATAACTTTTATGTATATGTATGTGTACTATCTAATCTAATATTGATGAAAATAGTAATTATTAATTGCTGATCATGCTGCCACCTGCATCCTATTCCCAGAATGGAATTAGGCAGTTTAAACACTGGCACTTTTTTGGGCAACAGTTTTATAGACAGACACATGCTTTTCAATAAATACTGACCCACAAACTGAAAATAATTTCCTTTTCTGATTTGCATAGATATTTATAGAATAAATATTTGTATAGATATTTGTGAAATAAAGACCTTCCCTTGTGGCTCAGCTGGTAAAGAATCTGCCCACAATGAGGGAGACCTGGGTTGGATATCTGGGTTGGGAAGACACCCTGAAGAAGGGAACTATGACCCACTCCAGTATTCTTGCCTGGAGAATTCCATGGACTGTATGTCCATGGGGTCGCAAAGAGTCGGACATGACTGAGTGACTTTCATTTTCACTTATGAAATAAAAGTATTCACTAGAGAAAATTATGTTAAAGGAAGAATATATATATATATATATATATATATATATATATATATATATATATATAGTGTAGTGTTAGTCACTCAGTTGTGTCAGACTGTGTTCCCACGAACTGTAGCCTGCCAGGCTTCGCTGTCCATGGGATTCTCCAGGCAAGGATACTGGAGTGGATTGCCATTCCCTTCTCCAGAGGATCTTCCCAATCCAAGGATCGAACCTGGGTCACCCATGCTGCAGGCAGATTCTTTACCATTTGAGCTACAGGGAAGACATACACACATATATATATATATTCTTAAATATACTAAAATATTTCATGTAATTCTCATACTGTTTATGTAGACTAAAGTACAAACATATATGAAAAATAGTATTTTAAGTAATTATATGTGTTTTTTTAATTATGGATAAAACACATTTTTAATATATTAAACATCCATTGACAATGTTTAAATAGTGTCAATACCCAGTCTTATAACACAATTTTACATCTTAAAAATTACATCATCACATTTCCAAATGGCTTAATTGTACATATTATGTGTATATATATATATATGAACATTCATTACATGCAAATAATGTATATAAACCTATGTATACGTATACATGTACATATGCATGCTATTTCAGTTTAGAACTTCAACTAATGCCCATTGATAATAGAGTTGTTAACAGAAGTCTTTAAATAGAAAATGGCTCTGTTGAATAAATTCCATTTATAGTTCTATTTAGAAGAATATTTATATTATAATTCCCCATCAGGTTTTCTCTCAATGAACTGCAGTATCAATGTACTAAAAAGTAACCTTCCAGTTTCAAATATAAATGCCATAGAAATCCAGCAATGTTTTAAATTATTTCCAAATCTAGTATCAATAACTCTTCAGGTTTTACTGTTTCTGAACCCTGATAAGCTTGATTACCCTTACTTCTTCACTCACAAAAGAAAGCAGTGCTGCTGTACAGTAGTACTTTATCAATATATTAACAATTTTTGTATGTGATATTTAGAGAAAACATTGATAATGAATTAGAAGTTCTCAAAAATTACCGGTAGAATTTTGTAAAATATTAATAAAATTTCATGTTAAGTATTTTCACCTCATATATGCATTTTTTCACACCAACTTAAAAGTTCACTAAAACTATAGTACGAGGTAGAAAAAATATTAATGTACAAAGACAGATAGCATTAAGGAAAATATAATAATGAATTAGTGATAGTGACAATATTTTGAGGGTGGAAATAAGGTCTGAGTGTTTGTAAATCATAGCATAAATAAAAATGTCTGGACAAGAATATGGTTAAAGCCATTTAAAGAGCAGCAAGCATCTTCAGGATTTTATTCCATCATCCTCATCTTCAAAAGAAGGAGTATTTTTTTAACCTTTTAAAAAGTTGATCTGTAGGTAATTTAGAATGCTATGGTAGTTTCAGGTGTACATCAAGTTGACTCAGTTATATACATATTCATTTTCAGATTCTTTTTCATTATAGGTTATTAAAATATATTGAATATAGTTCTTTGTGCTATATAGACGGTCCTTGTTCATTTATTTTGTATGCAGTAATGCATATATGTTAATCTCAAACTCCTAATTTATCCCTCCCTACCACCTTCCCCCTTTGGTAACCATTAGTTGCTTTTCTATATCTGTGAGTCTATTTCTGTTTTGTAAATAAGTTCATTTACATCATTTTTTTTTAGATTTCACATAGAAGTTATGACATATGATATTTGTCTTTCTCTCTGACTTAATTAATATGATAATGTCTAGGTCCATTCATATAGCTGCAGATGTCATTGTTTCTTTATTTTTACTGCTATGTATATATACCACATCTTTTTTATCCATTCCATATCTCAGTTATGGTAAATAGTGTTGCTGTGAATACTGGGGGGGGTGCATGTATCTTTTTGAATGAGAGTTTTCTTTGCCCAGGAGTGAGATATAAAAAGTAGAGTTACCATATGATCCAGAAAAGAGTATTTTTCCTGAGAAACTGACAGAAGAGCCTCCATTTCAGTTTATTAGCACATTGGAAAGTGAGTGAATCTGCATATTCCTTCAGGACATCCCACATACCACTCGTTACTCCTCTTCAGTCTGGAATTCTGACAGCCAAATAAGTGTACACAAGTGCTTGTGCACACTTTTTCATGCAAAAACACACATCTACGAATAGACTGGAGTACTTCCCCTCCCAACAACCCAGGAGAATCTGAATTACTCCTAAAAAAGGAAAAGGCTTGTAACTAGTAACACTTAGGTGTTCCCTTAAAAATAAAGCTGCTTTTTGCTTAGTCACTTTGCTGAGATCAATTATTTTATTCCCATTACTAAACAATCATTTTCCAGTATTTTAATGTTACTTTAAATGTGTGCTGGCAGCAGAGGATCACCAAACATTAAAGATTAACACTTTAAAAAAGTGATTAAAAGAAACAAACAAAACAGAAATCAGGTGGAAAAGTGGATGATTCAGGAAGCAGACAAAAATAATCTTACACATTTATTAATATACAAGATATGAAAGAATGTGTACTCATGAAATAAAAATAAACACTTTCACCAAGGAGGTATATGGATAGTAAATATGCATGTAAAAAGTTGTTCAGGAGGACGTAAAGATAACAAATAAGCATATGAAAAGATGTTTCATGTCACATGTCTTCGAGGATGTGAAAATTAACACAAGTTACAACTATACATCTATTGGAATGGCCAAAACCAGAACATTGACAATACCAAATACAAAAATGTGAAAAATCTGTGCTAGTTTTGCTGTTGTACTTCAAACTGCAAATTACTGCTACAGTACATGTTAAGTACTTACTTAAGAGGAAAAGGTATTAAATGTGTACAAGATATTTGGGGGGCCAAGGGAGAGAGACCACATTTAAACAGTTTTTATTGTAGTACACTATTATCATTGTTCTATTGTTAGTTATTGCTATTAATCTGTTACTGTGTCTAATTTACTAATTAAGCTTTGAAAGCAAAAATCTATGTAGGATGTGGTGCTATCTTCAATTTCAGGCATCCACTGGGAGTCTTGGAACACACCCGCTGCAGATAATTGGGGGCGAGGGGACATGTCCTGTATGTTCTATTTCCAGTTAGTCCCAAAACTATCAATTAAACTGATTGATCCCAGTAATGCAGAAAAGATACATACAATTTCTGAGACTCAGATTTTTTTCCCTCTCCACTGAAAGAATCAGTATTATTGTGAGTATAGTAAAATATTTAACAGTTCTCTAATAGTCTATTCTGAAAAAAAAAAAAGGATAAAATATTTTTCTATATAGCCGTAAACACCCTTTCAAGGGCCACCCAACAGGCTATGTTGGCACTGCTTTTGCTTTCTCAGCCCTTGCTGGTCAAGTAAGTGGAGCATGCTGTTTGTACTGCTCTATTCTCTCACAGGGAGGGGTGGTTTCCAGTTGATGTGTTTGATTGCTTTTCTGTATACAATTTAAACCCTGGAATTTTGTAGCTTTTAAACAGTAACCTAAGGTAGATTATGTCTTCCCCAGTAAGACTGCCAATTTCAGTCTTTTTGAAAGGATAAGAGATACGAGATAGGGGTGAGAACCAAGGGAAATCATCAAAGGAATGTAAAGAGAGCCAGGGCACAGAAAGGAGAGTGAAAACTAGAGATCACAGGGAAAATATTCTTGTTATGCATCGGCTCTTTCCAGAATGGGTGAGTATGTTTTTAACTTCAAATCCTATGTTGAATCAAATAGTGTTCCCAGCGCTCTCTTTCCTGCTGATGATATTCTTGTTCCACACTCCTGATCCTGCTGAGTGAGTTTTGCATTTTTATAAGGTCTGATTATAAAATGAGTGACCTTAAATCCATCGCTACCAAGGGATTCTCGCTAATGGGTTTAAGTCTGAATTATACTAGTAGTAAGATAAATATGTCCACTCAACCATGTGTTTATACCTTTCTCCATTTCATTTTACATCTTATTCATAAAATTGAATTAAATTGTCAAGATTCACAGGAAATGATCTGGTGTTTAAGATTCCCTAGTCCTTGAAAACACTTCAAATTTCAGAAGCATAGTATTTTTCTGGCCAAGTAAAACTATGTTTAAAAGCATAAGGCATTTTAGAAAACATGGGATTATTTTTCCCTAAAGTACTCAGAAAAAAGAAGGATTTTCATCCTTGACGTATCCTCTTAAATCTGCACTTCTTTTGATGGAAGGTGTCATATATCAAGGTGATATAGTTGTTGAGAAGCTAACTGTACAATAATTCAGAGACTGAAGAAAATGGTTTATTAAAGTAAAGGATTAAAATTATGTAAAGGATGCACCATTTTATTTATTAAAACAAAGGATGCACCATTAAGTAGGAGAAATTTAAGGTAAGTAATGAATAAAATTTGGATAGTTCTTGAATGATGGCCACATAAGACTGATGCCAGTCTCTCTCATAAATGGCTAATGATGACAACATTTTATCTTTGTTTTCAGCAGGACATTGTTTCTCAGAAATACTTATTTCAGTTCGAATATGGAGAAACATCAAAGTCTTGCTAAGTTGTGTGCGTGCATGCGTGCTAAGGCACTTTAGTCATATCCAATTTTCTGCAACCCTTGGACTATAGCCCACCAGGCTCCTCTCTCCATGGGATTTTTCAGGCAAGAATACTGGAGTGGGTTGCCATACCCTTCTCCAGGAGATCTTCCCAACCCAGGAATTGAAGCTAGTTCTCTCTTGTCTCTTGCATTGGCAGATTTTCTTTACCACTAGTGCCATTTTAGGAAGCCCTTTGCTAGATTCCCACCAAAAAAGTCTTTATGAAAAATAGAATATTCTAGTATTTTCCTTTCCTCATTAAGAACACCTTTCATTGTGCAAGACTGAAATACTGTGCACAGTAAACAGCAATGACCCTCCTACCACTCCCCATCTTCCCTGCCCCCCATCCTTACTACTTTCTGTTTCTATTCCTTTGACTGCTTAGATATTTCATGAGTGGAATCATACAAAATTTGCTTTTTTTGACTGTCTCATTTCACCTTTGCATAATATCCTCAAAGTTCATCCATGTTCAAGCATGTGATAAGATTTTCTTCTTTTTCAACTTTGCATAATATTTCAGTGTATGTATATACCATATGTAGCATGGTTTTGTGGAGAAGGCAATGGCACCCCACTCCAGTACTCTTGCCTAGAAAATCCCATGCAGAGAGGAGCCTGGTGGGCTGCAGTCCATGGGGTCACTAAGAGTCGGACAGGACTGAGCTACTTCACCTTCACTTTTAATCTTCATGCATTGGAGAAGGCAATGGCACCCCACTCCAGTACTCTTGCCTGGAAAATCCCAGGGTCAGAGGAGCCTGGTGGGCTGCCGTCTATGGGGTTGCACAGAGTCGAACATGACTGAAGCGACTTAGCAGCAGCAGCAGCAGCAGCATGGTTTTGAAGCTTCAGAATATTCTGTTCCTGCCTTGCTTTCCAAGTATATAATCAATCTTGACGAACTTATTATGTTTATCTATGATTTGTGTGTTTCCATCTACTGTGAATCTTTAAAATGTGCCTGTGTGTGTTAATCACTCAGTCATTACTAAGTCTTTGTGACCTCATGTCCTGTAGCCTGCCAGGCTCCTCTGTCCATGGGATTCTCCAGGCAGGAATATTGGAGTGGGTTGCCATTCCTTTCTCCAGGGTATCTTCCTGAAGCCGGGATGGAACCCAGATCCCCTGCATTGCAGGCATTGCTTTACCATCTGAGCCACAAGGGAAGCTTAAAATAGTTAAAATAAGTTTTACCTTAGGATTTGATTTCTCTCTGAAGACTTGCACCCATCAAAAGCACAAAATGAAGACTTTTTGTTTCCTGCCCTGAAAACGGGGCTGGCTGTTCTACAGTCCTTCTAAATTGAGGATAGAGATTTTTGTGTTTCTTAGTTTTCTCAAGGATCTCAGTTCCTAGACCCATGGAGAACTGTAATATATTGTAGTAGAGAGGTGTTGGGAGACATACTGTTAGTTTATATATGTTGATCTTGAGTTAAGCTTAATACTTTTGACTTTGACTGGCTATTCCTGATCCATGGCAGATCAGAACTCCACTGCCCAGAATCTACTACCTGAGGAATTAAATCTTAACTGAAAACACTCTTGCATCAGGAAGCTAATTTGTAATTCTCTATAATGAACTACTATTGCTGCATAACAAAAACAAGATTTTTTTAAAAAGCAATCTTTTAAAAGGTTATGGTATTAGGAGATGGTATCTTAGGAGGAAGAACTATTATCTGTGTAAACTTTTTTTTTTTAAATTATCTTTGAATGTGACATTGTCCCATTTGTGTTCTGCATATTTTTAACTTTCCAGTCTTGTTGCTTCTAACCATTAGGCATTTTTGAATACACACTCTCGCCTGTATTGCACATTTCCAATTTTTGAAACTTCTTGATTTCTCTTTTCATTTATTTTTATTTCCTAGTAATCTGTTCCTGAATTGAATATGTACTTGCTCCCTACAGAAGCGTGATGGCATCCAATATTTCCTCTGAACAGAACTCCATATTTTTTTTAAAGCAACTATCTAAGCAATATTTATGTGTGTGCCCTGACATTCTATTTCTTTTATCTCTGTATTTTTTCAACCCCACTAAGATCTCAAGTTTTAGTTATCTCTGAGGGGCTACTACTGGTGCTTTCCAAGTTTCTTTTGCAGGTACTCTGTGAAAAATAATATCTTTTTCCCCCACTGTACATTCACATAATCTCACCTTCTCTTAGTTTTTGAAATGCTACAAACACAATACATATCTTTTTCTGCCATCACCTTTCCTGCTCCATAAAGGAGTGGGTCTCTCATCTGAATTAATATGCTAGTCACTCAGCCTGAGATGAGAAGCATGATCAAGTGAAGGTGTCCCTGTAAGAGCCAATTCAGGGCTTGTCACTAGCTCAAAAACTGCACGTTTTCCTGCTCTGTTGAGCTTAAGGTGAGCTTGATCTTATTCCAAATACATTCCTTTATCCCCAATAAAACCAGCTCCCTCTTTGCTTCACTTTGGCTAACGGGCTTATAAATATATTTGTGAGTTATTAATCTAAGACCATGACTGCCAACATTAAAAAGCATTCCTTCCAGAGGGAAGGTCCTCTAAGTATATGTCATGTTTGCTTGTGGATGGAGGACCACTGAGAGACCTTGCACAATACATCTGAACTGATCTCTTTCCACATGGGAATTGAAATTGAAAACTGTAGTTATACTTCCATCTGTATTGCCCTGCATGAACTTGCCTCACACATATCACTCTTTGTTTAAAAAGACTTCCCTTTTCTGCAAAATGCAACAGAATACTAGCTATGTAGCTGATGTAAGCAAAATTAAATCAGGACTCTGAATTCTTTGGGATTTCCCTGGTGGTTCAGTAATTCAGACTCTGTGCTTCCATGTAGGGGACACAGTTTTGATTCTATCCCTAGTTGGGGAACTAAGATCCCACATGCTCCCATGGGGTTCCCCCCCCAAAAAAAAGACTCTGAATTCTTGAATTAAATATTGCTATCCATCTAGCCACATAGCACTAAGGAAAATGGAGGCAAATGAATAATGCTGCCCAATGTAAAATAATATAAATGCAATTTAAAATAAAATATAGTTCAAAATTCAGAGTACATTTAGGGTCCCAAAATTTCAAACTTAGAGAACTCAAGTTTTAGAAACAAGACACTGATATCCTATTATTAATTATTGTTTATTCCTTTAAGTTTATGATATTAATTACATAGCCTGAAAATAGCACATATATTTTCAGTGTTTATTTATAATTTCCCTAGTTTTGTTTCCTTGGTCCCCAGAATATGTAAGTCATACTCATGCAAAAAGGCATAATCTATGTGGAAATAAATGAATGATCATTTTAAAAAGATATTCACTAAGGGTGACTTATTGCAATTTAAGATGGTTACCATCTCTCCTTCGTTTTTGTTCTCTTTTTATTTTTCTATTGTATTTTCATAGACAACACAGATTCTAGATAAGCATATGAAAGTGCTGGAAGCACAGATATTAGTTGTTTATCTTTGGTAATCATCTTCATGCTCTTCATTCACTTCAGGAGACTATAGACTGTCTCATATTTGTGTCTTATTCCTTGCATGTACAGATTGAAAAACTACTTAGCAGAAGTAGGTTTTTGCTTGCTGAGAATGTTGGTTTAATTTACACTATATGGCATAGACTATTTTGTGGAAGATGCATCATTTAATTTTCCTGTAAGGAGTAAATTTGTGAAACCTTGGGTTTACGGGCACCAAATATGTAAATTATTCAAGCGATGTATGGATTGATTGCATCCTGGATGCCTGCCCAGCCGCCTGCCCTGAGCCGAGCATTGCTACCCTAATACTATGTTCCCTGCTGGTCTTCAGGTAAGACAGCTCAAAATTAATAGCTCAACAATTCAATAAATCCTTATTAAATTTTTGATATAAAATTCATATTTTATCACAATACAAGAAAAATTTAAACACAAATTTTTTTTCTGCTCTTTGCTTCTCTTTCCCCCTTTACTCTACATTGTACATCTGCATTATTCGACAACCAAATCTTCCCCATGGGCAGAAGTACCTGCTCAACCACAATGAGCAAATGTTAATAAGTACCAGTATGTTCCAAATCCAGTACTTTAGGAGGTAAGTCTCCATTTGATGCATCTGTGCTAGCTTAAACAAAATGTATATATATATACAGAGATAACTAAAACTTGAGATCTTAGTGGGGTTGAAAAATACAGAGATAAAAGAAATAGAATGTCAGGGCACACACATAAATATTGCTTAGATAGTTGCTTTAAAAAAACATATGGAGTTCTGTTCAGAGGAAATATTGGATGCCATCATGCTTCTGTAGGGAGCAAGTACATATTCAATTCAGGAACAGATTACTAGGAAATAAAAATAAATATATATATATATTACATGTACTTTAATTATTCCTTGAAAATAACAAAACAAAGCAAATAAACAGAAAGCAGAAAAAAAAAAACCTTTGACTCCCTTTTCTAATGATTCCATCTATGACACTCATTATTGAATAGATAGCGCAGTGAATAACCTGTCAATAAAATTGTTAGGGGAAACACTGACTGAAACCTCCCACCCTAGCCAGGCCCTTTAGTAACCATAAGCTACTATCAACCAGAAAAATTTGGGAAAAGTCAAAAGGAGAGAGGAGATGTCAGTTCATGTGTCCTACCAACCTTCCAGAATCCTCACTGGAATCCGTGTGGACTGAGTGATGTGTGCAGCACCAGGAAGGACCCTGAGTGAGAGTGACTGGCCAGAGACAACCCGGAAACTAACGCCATCACCATAAACCCCAGGCTGACAGCCACGTGGCAGAGCAGCTCTCCTGGGTCCCCTTACCCTGCTGCCCTCCACCTGGGCGCCCCTTCCCAAAAAAAGTCTTCTGCTTTGTCAGCAAGCGTGTCTCCCCAGACAGTTCATTTTCTGCGTGTTAGACAAGAACCCACTCTGTGGCCCTGGAAGGGAACCCCCTTCCTGCAATAAGATAAAATATTGAAACTTTTATTTTTCAACACACTAGCCATGGCTGTTACTCAGTTTTTAATTAATAGTGCTTGGTGATACAAACACTAAAAATGTACAGTCAAATGGACCAGCCCTATAACTATATATCACCTCAGAGTGCTAATCTGTAATATCAGATATTTTCATTGCCCATGAAACCTAGCGGGGCCCTCCTGAATACAAAAATCTTTCCAAGTCCCCATTTCCTGTTAGTAGGCCTTCTCTGGTTTCTGAAGAGCAGCTGAAACAGTTACTAATTAAAAAGTGAGAACAAAGGCAGAAACAAAGAAAAGCTGTCAAGAAACAGCAGTGCAGGATTAAAGCAGAGTCCTAGTTCCCCCTCTAGGGACAGACACAGCAATGTATCTTTGAGGTCTTGCATAGGAACTAAGGCCCCCACCTTGCTGAAGGGTGGTAACTTCAAGTTGAGCACAGAATTCCTGGAACACGACCCTGGAATTCATCATCAACAGATCAGAATGAAAGGCATCCATCCTGCCGGCCACACTCCAAATTTTACCTTTAAAATGCTTCCCTGAATACCTCTGGGGAGTTTGGGTCCTTGACTATGAGCCACCTGTTCCCCTTGCTTGGCTGCAATAAACCTTCCTTTGCTCCAAATGCTGACACTAAATCGTCAGGATTTAGTGTGCCTCAGGCACAGAAACTTGGGTTTGACAACAATTACTATGTTTAAGTCACCTGAAATAATACCGGTGGAAATGTTTTGGAAATACGGCTCACCTGGAAAGAATTATTGCTGAAATGGGTAAAGCAAGGTTATTCAGGACAGGGCTTAGTCATAAGTGTGTTTGCTGTACCATTATGGTTATCCTCGTGTGTGTGTGTGTGTGTGTGTGTGTGTGTGTGTGTGTGTATTGCATGAGAAATGAGAAATAAAGAGCTGATGCCTTAGGTTGGGTTCTCAAGCAGATCTTTTTAATTAATTAATTTTTGGCTATGCTGAGTCTTCCGTGCTACACGTGGGTTTTCTCTAGTTGCAGAGAGTTGGGGCTTCTCTCTAGCTCTGGTGCATGGACTTCTCGTTGTGGTGGTCTCTCTAGCTACAGAGCACAGGATCTAGAGCACGTGGGCTTCAGTAGCTGTGGTGCACCGGGCTTAGTTGCCCTGAAGCATGTGGAATTTTCCGGGAGCAAGGGTTCGAACTTGTGTCCCCTGTATCAGCAGGCAAATTCTTAGCCACTGGACCATGACCAAAGTCCCACAAGCAGGTCTTAAACAAGAATTTGCATCCAAGGGACTTCTTAGGGAAGTGCTTGAATTTCGACTGATAAGGAAGTGAAGGAAAGAGAGCAGGGCAGGGGAGATAGTTGAGTCGGTGTGTGACTTGGGAAAGTCCCGGCACAGGTACTGAGTTTGCCAGCACAGCAGTTCCATAGCTGAAAAGCAGCAATTAAAAGCTTAAACACTTTGCTATAGACAATAGAAAAGTCTGTAAAAATTAGAAGATGGGTAAACACAAAGGATAAAAGGGCTTGATTTGGATAAGGGTGGAAGGCTGATATGTCAGCTTCAATCTGTAGATGACAATAAAGAAAACTATCTTCCTCACTTATAATAGCATTTGACTCTTCACTGTTCCTGCCACTCTTCTTGCTAGTGCAGTATCTTTCATTACTCAAATTTAGATGAAAAAGACTTAAGCACAAATTTCCTTAAAGAAAGATAAGAAATCCGCTTAAATGTTCATTCAAATGTGGCTTCAACCAGACTCTAGATTCTTTCTTCACAGTATAAAAGATTGAGACAGAAGGGGAGAGGAAAATTAAGAGAGTATCATGTCCAGGCTTATGATGTCATCATAATTTGTTTGGAACTTTCTTGGTCTCCATTACTATCAATTACAGATACTGAAATATTTTGTGGCATTTTTTGTCTTTATTTTTTCATGTAACAATAGGCACTTAGTGTATACTGTGTATTGAAATTTTCTGCCTATAAGAAATTCAGAGACTGTTGCAAATGCAAACATAAGTGGTCATATGCTCCATAATAAAGCCAGTAACTATAATGACAAACACAGACCATCACCTTTTCTGATGCCGTTTAGACATGCAGCCATCACCAAGTTCCAGTTTTGAAGGAGTAGAAAGTAGAATCAGGCCTTTTTCTTTCTTATGAACACAGCCTAACATTTGCAAATATTACTTCCATTCACATGCCATTTGCACAGATTTAATCCAAGGATATGATCACATAATGGCTGCAAGCAAGACTGAGAAATGTAGGCTCTAGATGATCAGTCACTGCAGAAATTAGAAGATTCTTTTATTACAATGAAGAAGTGGAGATATCAGCAAAGAAACAGCAGTATGTCCAGTGAGCACTTATCTTTTTCTGATGCATATGTTTGTTTTCTCTTTTTCTTAGTCATATTACTTGCTATTATTTTTATGTTCATTTTGATTTACTAAATTATACTTGCTTTATGGTTCGTTAGCTTCAGGTTTTGAGTTAATTCTAGTTATAATCTTGTGATTCCTTATTTGTACTTTCTCTAGTTTACAGTATCAAAATCAGAGTAATTTCATTTCTTAAAAGGACAAAAAGTCTTCTTAGCTATAATTTTTCCTTGAAGAATCTCTTTAGCCTCCTCTCACACCATCTTATATGATATGCCTTACTTTCAGTTATTCTGGGATAATTTATAGTTATAACTTTCTGAGATTGTTGTACATGATTGAAATTCCTTACATATATATGAGAAAAAAATCTTAAATGACCATAGGCAACATGGACCCAACATGTCATATTACCTTTTTTACCTAATTTTTCTATTTTGTCTTTATTTACTTCACTATATATTTAAAAAAAAAACAGCATAGGAAATCCCTACACTTAACCATGAACCATTTTAACTCGTGATGCATCATTTTAAGCTTCATAATATTTATCGGGTTTCTTGGTTTCTCTGAACCTTCACTCATTTGCTAAGAAGTAATCAATACTGCCTAACTTAAGAAACTATTTGTGACAAAGAACACAATAAAGCACATAAATAAATGTTATTTAGGGAGTGTGGGAGGAAATTAAATGATTTAACTATTTGGAAAAGGACTTAAATGCATGAAGAAAATTAATCATATTTTCCCAGGTAAATTCAGAATTTTGTCATGAAAGTTTATGCCAGATTTTCCCATGGTTCTTCAATTTTTTAAAAAAATATTTCTACATTTTGTTTTTATTTAAAATTTCTCAATGTTCTGTTATTCATTAGCTTTTCTATAAATTCTTATACATTGATCATGGTGACATTTTGTGTTTACAGTGTTATGTCTTCTCTCAGTGTCAGTAGAAAAGAAAATTGATAATGAATATTTAAAATATTCATCATAATCCTAAGTCTTGAATTGTTCTAAAATGCCTTTATATTTGGGCTTCCCTGGTGGCTCAGTTGTGAAGAATCTGCTTGCCAATGCAGATGATGCTGGTTCGATCCTGGGTCAGGAAGATCTCCTAGAGAAGGAAATGAAAACCTAGTCCAGTATTCTTATCTGGGAAATCCCATGGACAGAGGAGCCTGGTGGGCTACAGTCCAAGGAGTTGCAGAAGCATTGTATGTGACTGTTGCATAAACAACAACAACCTTTATATTTCCAATCCTCGTTCCTTGGTTTATGACATTAAAATGAGAGCTATGCTGAATCTCAACATTTGGTCTTCATCTTTCTATACTACTTTGTTTCAGGTGCTATGGAAGATAAGTTTTGTAGATCAAAAGAGTAGTTCAGTAATTCACTCTTAACAGGACATAATAATACTTAATTAGGACCTAAACTATCACAAATTTCTAACAATCAATGAACATCCCCTGCTGGGAATTTTTTTTTTTTTTTTTTTTTGCATGAGAGCTCATGGCTTAGAAGAGGGAGTAATGCTGAGATAAAATGAGTCTTAGGTTTCAAACTACAAATGTAGTTTAGGACTTACATACAGCTTCTCAAGTATTATAGGCTAGATTTTACATTTACAAATATAGGTTTAGTTTGTTTTCATTTGGTTTTGGAGACCAAGTTCTGATTTTTGCTTTTTTTGTTGTTGTTGTTTTTAGCCAAACTGAACAACTTCTGTACTTTATGGAAATAAAATTCCAGCTCAAGAGGATACAAGGAAATTAAGCTGAGATTGGATAGCGTTTAATTGTATGTGAAACATTGAAGAGTGCCTAGATTTTGCTAGTACTTAATTTTATTTCTCTTACTTTGACTTTTTTTTTCCATAGAGTAAAATATTCTCTATTCTACTATAATGCAATATCTGTATCCCTGAAAATCACCGAGCTATAAAATTGCACAATGAAATAGCATCAGGGTCTATGGGGGAGATGGCTCTGGACATGAGTCAAAATTTTACCAGTGACACATTTTTAAAAAAAAAAAGATATAGCACAAAAAGTATAGCACAGTTGTAGCCATTACCTTGTTAAGAAATATATAAATATTACACTACTATATATGGCATCTTACCTTGAGCATAAACTGAAGTTTGCTTGTAAAATTGGCCTCTGAAAGCTTGTGTCTTATGAGTTATGGTGAAGCGGTCGAAGAAGAGTTATCTGGAATTGGACAGAAAGTGGTAATAGCACATGCGCAAGGGTCTGACTCAAAAAGTGTATGGTGAAGTGATGTTCCTTGCAGATATTTAGTTTGCTTATCTATTTTGTGCATTCCTATTCCTCTCAGGTCAGCCAGGTGCAGATTGTTGCATTTATATTTCCATGGATAAAATCATGCATAAACAAACACACTGCATTATTCTCAAATTATTTCTTAATATATGGTTGCCTTGCAACAAATTTACATTTTGGAAAGAGTTATTACAACAGAATCACCTGTGTGTCTGTGTGTGTGTGTATTTTGCAGTAGACGCAGAATGCATAAAGCCATATCTGGGTCACTGTTGTTTTGACTGGTATTAGAAGATGAAAAAAGTCAATAAAAGGAAGGTTTAGGGATAAGGGTGTATGGTAGAAATGTTCACTGCTCACTAGCCCTTATAGGCTTGACATTGGGAAACAATGAAAATAGTTATGTAGGACTTAAATAGTCATAAATTTATTCATGTTAAAGGCGTGAATTTATGAAGTATCAAACAAAGGCACAACTAATATTTTTATGGGAGTTTCCTGCTATTGGAGTTTTGAGTTGATTAGTCTTGAATCTAAAACAGTTGACAAAGATAGGTTAGCAAACCAGACAAGTTCTTTTCTGTCTCTCATTTCTTCATGACAATCCTAAGTAGTGGCTGATCCACAGCTGGAATGAAGTGGTTTAATGAAGCGATTCATTAAAATTTGTATTCTAGTTTTTCTAAATATCAATTTAGCTAGTAATTACTATCACATAAAGGGGTGAGAGTAAGTACACTTTTTAATTTTTAAGATATGCTGTGTTTGTCCTGCATTGGCAGGTTCTTTACCATTACCACCTGAGTCACAAGAGAAGCCCAAGATATGCTTGTGTTTCTTGCCAACATCATTGATGATGTTAATAAGAACTTATAATTTTTTTGTACTATTGGAAATTAAACAACTGATAAATTTGGAGCTGGAATAATTCAGTCTTAGATGGCTGAAAGATATTTTGATGGGTAAAAGTCCACAATGAGGCCAACAGGGGGAAAAAAAAATCAAAACCTCCCAAACAAAGTTACAGGTATAAGTTACCAATTTAGAAATGAACTGACAAATGACTGCAGCCTGAAACATTAGAATGAATTGGATTATCAACTACTTTCAGCCATTTGGGGGGACATTTCCAGCTTGAGTGAAATTAAGATCATTTTATTACTGTTGTCGTTTTCAAGTCTTTTATAAGTCTAACCCTAACACTCTACAAAGTTATCATGTCTGAATTTGATTCTACTGATGCAAAAAGCAGGTGTTGGCATATTTATTGGAAACATTCAGGTTAAGTTTCATGGTAACTGAGCACTGATTGATTCAGTTTACTGGGTTTGCTGTATATATTTGATTTTCATTTTGAGTACCCACAAGTTATAGCTGTGCTCATCTTGGTTGCCTCAGTTGTGTCCAACTTTTTGCAACCTTATGGCCTTCAGTCTGCCAGGCTCCTCTGTCCATGGGACTCTCCAGGCAAGACTAATGGAATATATATATCACATTTTATATATATATACATATCACATCATATATATATCACTTTATATATATATATATATATCTCACATTTTATTTATCCATTTATCCATTCAAAGACACTTAGGTTGCTTCCATGCCTTTACTATTGTGAACAATGCTGAAATGTACATAAGGATGCTAATAAATATCTCTTTGAAATAGCGATTTATCCCCTTCTGGAATATACTCAAAAGTGGGATTGCTGGATCATATTGTAGTTTCATTTTCACTTTTTTCTGAAGTACCTCCATATTGTTTTCCATAATGGCTGCACCAATTTTCATTCCCACCAACAGAGTACATTCATTATTATTATACCTATATTTTTTGATAATATCTATCCTAACAGATATGAGGTAATATTATATTATGGTTTTGATTTATAATTTCCTGATGATTAGCATATGTGCTCAGCATTTTCTTGTATTTGCTTACCATTATATGTCTTTGTGGAAATATCTATTTAAGTGCTTTGCTCAGTTTTTAATTTACTTATTTGTTTTTTGTTATTAAGTTGCATGAGTTCCTTATATGTTTTAGGTATTAAGCTCCTACCGGATATCACAAATAAATAAAAAGATACCATGTGTTTATGGTTTAAAAGAATTAACATTCTTAAAATGCCCATACTATCCAAAGTAATCTACAAATTCAATGAAATTCCTATCAAAATCCCAATGGTATTATTTACAGAAAAAAATATTCTAAAATGTATATGTAATCACAAACATCCCAAATAGCCAAAGCAATCATAAGGAAGAACAAAATTATAGGCAAAACACTAGATTTCAAATTGTGCTATAAAGCTTCCATAGTGCAAGCAGTAAGTCACTGACATAAAATGAGACACAGAAATTGGTGGAACAGAGTGGAGAGCCCAGAAGCAAACCCATATATAATATATATAAACAGTCAACTAATATTTGACAAGGGAACTAATAATACACAGTGCAGAAAGAATGGCGTCTTCAATAAATGATGTTAGGATACTGGATGTTCACCTGCAAAATCATGTTTTTGGACTTCTATTTTACATAATTCACAAAAACTAATTCAAAAGACTAAAATGTAAGACTTGAACCGTCATCCCCCACAAAAATCTCCTAGAAGAAAACATGGAGGAAAAGCCCTTTGATGCTGGTCTCAGCAATGAATTTTTTAATATGACACAGAAAGCATTAGCATGAAAAGCAAAAATAAAGACCTTCAAGTACATCAATCTTAAAAGCTTGTGCATAGCAAAAGAGACAGTCAACAAAATGAAAGGGAAACTTATAGAGCAGACAAAAATATTTCAACTCATGCGTTTTTAGCAAAGAAAGATCTATGCTATTATCTCCCAGGAACGTGAACCTATTTTTGCCTATTTTTTCATGTTGAAATTTGTTGATTTAATCCACACCTACTGTAAACGACAGCATGCTTTTTTTTTTCTTTGTTTTAAATAAGAAAGCTAGTTGCTTTTTCTCACAACTTTCTTCAGAAAGTCATGAGGATTTTTTTTACTTATGTATAATTTTTTCCTCTTTTGAGTATATCAGCTGATATATTAATTCCTGAAAAATAAAACTGTTTGTCTTCTTTCTAGGTAAAATGCAATAGAATCACTGCTTTTCTCTGGTAGAGGACCAGGTTCAATAGTGTTTACTTTGTAAACATTTTAACTCGAAGGTAAAATTAACATCAAAGATGTATTTAGTTTCATAGAAAACATTTTAATAAAATGAGATGGAAGGCTATATATTCTCTGATAATCTTTGCAGTGTCTGAAAAACGTTTGAGGAGCAAAATCACACAAATGGAAATCTGGGCAATAGCCTGTATTTGAGGTGATACATGACTTCCATGACTGTTGGCTCCTTTCTTCCTTGAGAATTTCTACCTAGGTCTGACTTTTTGATGATTTCAAGCATGCTGAAATATTGATCCTTTTATGTACAATTTTAATTGAATTGAAATATTCTTTTATCTATTTATAATTAGTCAGGAATTCAAAAGAAAATTTACACCCAAGAGAACTATGTGACTATTTGCTATTTTCTCAGAAAGAATAACTGTACTGATTAAATGGCAGGCAGGGGCAAATGGGGAGATAAAGAACACCCCTCCTAACAGTGTAAACAATTTTCTTCTTTTTAATTTATTTTTTAATTGAAGGAAACAATTTTCTTCTAGATTTAAATACTTACTGGGTACATTTTATAAAATTTTGAAGGTATATTAAGCTAAATGCCTGGGAAAACAATACAATTGGTTATTTCTCTGATTGTATTTATACAGGGAAATAAACACAGACTGTGTATTGAATTCTCTGAAAGTCATGATACTTCTCAGATGAAGACTCTATGGTACTATTAATATTATTATTATTTTTTTTCCCCAGAGTCAGCCTCTATTGAAACTTCAACAAGCTGTTCTAGTCTCTGTATAGAACTTGGCGGGGGTTACAGCTAGCAGTCGACAGCAGCTGAAGTCATTTCTCTTTGACAGAATCCATAAAGCCAAACACTGTAATAACTTCTCTGATGGAATTTTAGTGGTGAAGCTCTTTGTCTTGTTACATTGCTATTCACATTCCAACTGGGCCCTCACCTAGGGGGAATGATAATGATGCTCTGTGGTTTCTGTTCCACCTGTGACCCCTGATCAACTGGAGAGTGGCACATTTTCCTCGAAATGAATTTGATACTGGGAAAATTATGCTGTCAGAGAAAGTCCTCTCCCTCTAAGGATCTCTGTGGCCTTCTACAGTAACAAGAGACAAACTCATCCTTTACCAGGCACTTTTTTTTTTTTTCCCTCTCTAACCTTTAACACAGACAATTGGAAAGGATCATTTACACCATCTTTCTACAACTTTAGGCCAAGATGCTTGAGAGGAAAAGAACATAAGAACAATCATTTAGGTTTTCTCCCTTTTCCCTGTGCTAGAGTCTAGCTTTACATATGTTTTTCTTCTAATTGATCTAATGGTAAAGTTCAGCAATGAATTGGGATGCTTTATAGGGCAATTTTGAAATTAATACCTGGGAAGTCCTTGTGTTTGTACTTTGAATTTAGAAGCATGGTTTCTCAAAATATTAGTTTAGGATACCCTCACTTGAATAAATCATTATCATAAAGATGAAATAAAATAGAAGACTATAGTATAATATTATGTCTTCAAGGACAGTGCTCCTTAGTTCATGATTTCCTTCTGATATAGCAATAAAATCTATGCCTTATAAGTGAAGCTTTGTAAATTGGACCATACAAAGTCAATGATTTTTTAAAAAAGTAAATGGATTAAAAGAAAACATGTCTTTGAATTTTCATTAAATATATATATATATATATATATTTTAAAAAATCAAAATATTTCTTCCTATTCACTACAAGATTAGTTTTATCATCATTACATTTGGAATTCACATTTTATTTGGGCATGTCCAATGAGAAATTTTAAATCTGAAAATATTTTGCCTTTTAAGTCATAAAGCTTGGCTTGATCTAATTGGAAGTTATACATGCATATCCCCCCAAAACAGAACCCAACTCTGTATTATGAAATACATAATGCAATCATGGCTTAAATATATTAGCATAAATCTAAGCTTTGTGTGTGTGACTAATAGGCTCTTTAAGAAATGAAAAAGGGTTCTAAAATGTGATAAATGTTATAAATATTATAACTGACTATAGAACTGGAAATTCTATATGTGGAGTTAAATGGTAAAAGGAATATTGATACTATGTCACAGGAGTGCAGGAGCATTTATTATGATTTACATAATTTTAAGAGGAAAGCAAAGCTAAATTTTATGTTGTTTTAATAATTGAAAATCTATTAAATAATTCAAACCAAAGTCTATAAACTGATAGCAGGACTGAAGTATCAGCATTTCCAATTTTAATAACTTCTTTATTTTTGTAAGTTGAGAGACCTATCACTTTTATGTTTAAATAAAGACCTTTTTCTTAAAGTTCCTAATCTGATTCTGAACTTTTACTAGTGTGTTCTATTATAAACATTACATTAAAATTATTACATTATCATAATTATTAAAATTAAATTTTTTGAAACAAAATCACACCCAAACATATCTTAAATCTAAAAAGTAAGTTCAACTCTAGAACAGTATAGAACTAGAACTGTAAAAATGTGTATTCTTTGTGAAATTGCAATAGCAGAGCAGAAATGAATTAAATTAGTAAGTAAAAGTGTATTGTTCAAGCCTTATCCCATCTTTTCACCCTACTTCAAGTTAGTTCTCACTAAGGAAGAGTGATGATGAGAAAGAAAAATGATGAGGATATTTATAATAGTGTTGGTTAGTCATTATATTAATGATGAAAACCTCTCCCTATTTCTATATCCCTTTTCTCATGACCTCCTAACACACTCCACATGTATCCTCGCAGAAAAGGACAAAATTACCAAAGCTTATCATTCTTCTTTTGAGTCTCTGAGAGCAGTATCCTCACCCTCTGAGCCTCGCCAAACCCCAAACACTTATTTGTACTCAAACACATGCTATGTGAGCTAAGTCACTTTAGTCACGTCTGACTCTTTGGGACACTATGGACGGTAGCCTACCAGACTTCTCTGCCCTTGGGGTTCTCCAGGCAACAGTACTAGAGTGGGTTGTCATGCCCTTCTCCAGGGGATCTTCCCAACCCAGGGAATCAAATCTGTGTTTCTTATGTCTCCTGCATTGGCAGGCAGGTCCTTTACCACTACCGCCAACTGGGAATCACACTCTAACATATATTTAAATAACTACTTGCTAACATCCCATTTCTTATAATTTAAGAACAAATATCCTAAATTTTGTTGGATGTTGAAAAAGCCCCATCTCTCTCTTCTTCAATATTTTGAGAATTAAATAATGGAAAAATCCTGAATTCACCTTCTGAATGTCTAAACATAGGCTACATACAATGTGTGTGAGTGTTAGTCACTCAGTCTTGTCTGACTCTTTGTGACCCCAGGCTTCTCTGTCCTTGGAATTCTCAAGGCAAGAATACTGGAGGGGGTTCCTTCTCCAGTGGATCTTCCCAACCCAAGGATCAAACCCATGTCTCTTGCATTGCAGGCAGATTCTTTACCATCTGAGCTACCAGGGAAGTTTCATAGAATACAATAACATTGTCCAATGTAATATGGATCCTCTAAGTATATGAGTATATGTGATAGTTAAATAGCATTGAGAAATTATTATTGTTAAACTTCAGTTATTTTGAACATTAAATGTGGAGAAAAACCCAATGTACTGATGGCCTAAAGAATGGAAAGGTCCAGGGAAGGCGCATTGTTTATTTTTCTCTGACTACTTTTGAGATTATCTCTTTGTTTTTCAGTTTATCCTGGGCATAACGTGGGTCAAGGGTGAAAGAGATGGGATGGGTTTATAAGTCTCCAATTGTATTTTCCTGATTCTTTTTTTTTTTCAGGTCACATTCTCTGATTTTCTGATGGCCCTTATTTTCTAATGGCCCTAATTGTAATGGCCCCAGGTCCCTTCCCTTCCCTCCCACTGAGAGAAAGAGTGTTTATGCTTTCTTTTTAGAATTTTGGCTGGTTTATTGTTACTTGTTTTTTAAAAAACTTTTTTAGGTTATTTTTAAATACGTCTCTTGTATATTGTATGTAGGTGAATCGTGCTTTGAAAGCAAGACTATTTCTTTCCTTAGTTTTTGAATTTCTGATACATGTTGCTTTTTTTTTTTTAAATTTCATGTAACTGAATACTTGTATATATTTGATTAATCCGAGAGAGCCTTTTCTAATTTATTTTTCTATGTGTATGCTTTGGGGGAGGTTTGCAATCAACTAAAGTGTTTTCATTTCAGTGTTTTATATTTTTAATGCAATAGTTTGTGGATGCATGTTTTTTATGAATGCCTTCTGAAAGTATGGAATAATTTTCATGATTGTTATATCAAAAAATCACTATTATGCCTGAAATTTGATGTCTTTAATGGTTGCTATTTGGTAGAATGAAAGAAGGTATTTTTTTTTTTTTTTTTTTTGCTTTTTCTTGGAAAGCATTAAGTTCCTTCTCTCCACTCAGATTTCCTTCACAGCTCAATTTCCAAGCAAGTAGTTTCTCTCCTTTCCATCTAAGCATCTTCTCCCCAGAAATGTTGCCTTAACAAGACTGTTCTTTGGAGTCCTGCTTGCCTTTTTGAGCCTTCATATGTGGAATCAGTGTTTTGTTGTACAAAGACTTTTTTCTTTCAGTATTTTTACAGGCAGGATGAACTTTGTCTTTTGAGGTGATGTTTACTTGATAGTAGGTGCTCTGTTGATCTATTTTTTCTTCCATTTTGCTTTTTTCACAAACTAACTTGCTCTACATAAAATATGAGCCAAGAATTAAGGATTATAACTGGTGAAAATTGATTACTATTTTTTTCTATTTATGGGATATGAGGTTGGTAGTATTTCCTGCTTTCTGCTTACACCAATACATGAGTTTTATATAATGTGATTGGTACTTGTTGATTTGTATAGTTTATAGATATTATGTTGAGAGATTCATATTTACACATTTGTCATTACTTTGGTTGGGCTTCCCAGGTGGCTCAGTGGTAGAGAATTCCTTACAATGCAGAAGATTTGGGGTTTGATCCCTGGGTCAGGAAGATCCCCTGAAGGAAAAAAATGGCAACCCACTCCAATATTCTTGCCTGGAAAATCCCATGGACAGAGGAGCCTGGCAGGCTATAGTCCATGTGGTCGCAAAGGGTCAGACATGACTTAGTATGTATGCAAACAATGAAATACATTACCTTGATTATTTACAGTTTTGTTTGTTTTTTATGTATAGCACTTATTATGGATTTGCTTAATTATATAAAAATCTTGAAAAAATTTTGTAACTATGACATCTTAGAAATAAGTGCCATTAAAAAATGGTAAAGATAGTCATCAAACTGGGTAAGCAACAAAAAGACCCATGGAAAGAGGCTGTTGATTAGTCACTTTTTTTATGTGTTCCATTCTCTTTGTGACCGCATGCACCTCTGTCCATAGGATTTTCCCAGGCAAGAATACTGGAGTGGGTTACAATTCCCTTCTCCAGGGGATCTTCCTGACCCAGAGACTGAACCAGCATCTCCTGCATTGTAAATGGATTCTTTACCTTTGTGCCACCAGGGGCAAAATCTAGAGGTCAGTCAATCCACAAATACAACGTTTTCTTGTTTGTTTAAATCTGAACATTAAATGCTTTAATTAGTGTAATGTTTACTAAATATGCAGAGACATTTTATTTAAATATCTATTTTAAAATTTCTTAGTAAAATGAACGCCTTTTATTAGCGGAGATTATTTAACACTGTGGGCTTCCCTGGTAGCTCAGCTGGCAAAGAATCTGCCGGCAATGCAGGAGACTCCAGTTCCATTCCCAGATCAGGAAGATTCCCTGGAGAAAGGATAGGCTACACACGCCAATATTCTTGCCTGGAGACTCCCCATGGACAGAGGAGCCTTGCGGAGGACAGTCCATGGGATCGCAAAGGGTAGGACACTGCTGAGTGACTAAGCCCAGCACAGCACAGCCCTGAATGTTGTAACTTCAATCTGGTAGAGCATACTGTGGAAAGGCATCAGTCTTAAAAACGAGACGTTGGCCTCATGCCTGCATTTCACCTCTAATTTTCCAACTGACAAAGTGCCTCTCTTTAAGCATCAAAATGTAAATGGTATTTCTGCTTATCTCAGAGCTCCTCTGTGTTGTACAGCTGTTTCTGAGAAAGATGCTTAGGATTTAATCACTTACTTTAGAATGTGAGGAGTCAGGTGCTCAAAAGTTGTAATGCATTTAATTCAGAGCTTATTCTGGACTGTGTGTGAGCATATTTTAACTTTTATGCATTCATGAGACAACAATTTTATTCCTCTCTTCCATAGAATGCAATTGAACATATGGAATATTTTTTAATTCTCCTTGCTTGAATTCACACTACTTTCCCGGTTCCTCTGTAACCAAATATTCAAGGTGGTTCTTAAATGCTAAACAAATAATTATTCCTCTTTTGGTATATGACAGACTAGAAAATAAATTTTATACAGAATATAATTTAAGCTTCCTTTACCATACTTAATGTGTTAACTTTAATAATTGTTAAGTGATTTGAAATCAAAGGGGAATCAAAATGTAATGTGAAAAAATGTTCATTTATTACTTGATGAACTGCACTATATATATTTGACATGTTTTCAAAATATAAATATTTTTTGCTATATATTTATTTGGAAGAGATTTTTCTGAAATATTTTAATGTGAATTTTATTACAATTGAAAATAAATGTTAATATAATTAAATTTGGAGATGTATAAAATGGAGCTCTTTTTCAGAAGTATTTATAAAGGAACAAATGTTGATATATTAGAAATCATAGTTCTAATAATACATTGATGATGTTACACATATTCCCTTTATTTATTATCTCTACTGGGGGAAAATATATTTTGACCAGAGACAGGAAATATAATTTTGTCCCAGAAAGTATGAACATGGTCAAAGGATGATGGTGGTATATCAAAAGAACACAGGAGACTTTAAAAGTGTGGGGGGGATTTGTACCAATTTGGGTATAATTTTAGTATAAATCTCAATAAAGATATTGGTAGGTGATCATCAATTAATAACCAAAATTCTATAAATGCACTGTAATCTATTAAGTAAATGGAGAAGAAATGAAACCTCTCCTATATAGAAAAATGCCAAATAATATATAAGAAAGAAATGACAAAGCTAAAAATTCATCAGTGATAACTAAAACTTGTGGCAGAAAATTTTGATGATAAATTAGATTATCATAGACTTAGAAGGCAATGGCAACCTACTCTAGTACTCTTGCCAGGAAAACCCCATGGCTGGAAGAGCCTGGTAGGCTGCTGTCTATGGGGTCTCACAGGGCAGGACACGACTGAGGCGGTTTAGCATCAGCAACAGCCGCAGCAGGCATAGATTATCCCACTGCAAATTCCTTATTCATAACAAAAAGAAAAGTGGTAATTTTGCAACAGAGAAATACCAGAGACTCTGTATTAAACTGGAGGTTAAAGTTACTATTACTACTTTCTTGATGTTTTTTTTGCTATGACTCACAATGTGTTTGGGATTGCTCAGTTGCTCAGTCATGACCAACACTTTGCAATCCCATGGACTGTAGCCCTCTAGGTTCCTTTGTCCATGGAATTTCCAGGCAAGAATACTGGAGTGAGTTGTCATTTCCTCCTCCAAGGGATTTTCCTGACACAAGTATGGAACTGTTATCTCTTATGTGTTCTGAATTGGCAGATGGAGTCTTTAGCACTGTGTCACCTGGGTTGTTACATCAAACTAACATCATTTGACATCTGATGTGATGCACTTAGAAAGATACAGTATTGCTTTTGTGACATTTATTCCAAGAATTAATAACATGAATATAATCAATCCAATTTGACAGACATTAAAATTATGACACTTTTTCAATTATGTGAAGATCACTTCAGTTCAGTTCAGTTGCTCAGTCGTGTCCTACTCTTTGCAGCCCCATGAACCCCAGCATGCCAGGCCTCCCTGACCATCACCAACTCCCTGAAAGTCTACCCAAACCCATGTCCATCGAGTCAGTGATGCCATCCAGCCATCTCATCCTCTGTCGACCCCTTCTCCTCCTGTGCCAAATCCTTCACAGCATCAGGGTCTTTTCCAATGAGTCAACTCTTCACATGAGGCGGCCAAAGTGTTAAGAGTTTCAGCTTCAACATAAGTCCTTCCAGTGAACACCCAGGACAGATCTCCTTTAAGATGGACTGGTTGGATCTCCTTGCAGTCCAAGGGACTCTCAACAGTCTTCTCCAACACCACAGTTCAAAAGCATCAGTTCTTCGATGCTCAGTTTTCTTTATAGTCCAACTCTCACATCCATACATGACCACTGGAAAAACCACAGCCTAGTTAAAGACTGACCTTTATTGGCAAAGTAATGTCTCTGCTTTTTAACAAGCTGTCTAGGTTGGTCATAACTTTCCTCCAAGGAGTAAGCATCTTTTAATATCATGGCTGCAATCACCATCTGCAGGGATTTTGGAGCCCAGAAATATAGTCACCCACTGTTTCCACTGTTATCCCATCTATTTGTCATGAAGTAATGGGACCAGACACCATGATCTTAGTTTTCCAAATGTTGAGCATTAAGCCAACTTTTTCACTCTCCTCTTTCACTTTCATCAAGAGGCTCTTTAGTTCTTCTTCGCTTTCTGCCATAAGGGTGGTATCATCTGCATATCTGAGCTTATTTATATTTCTCCCAGCAATCTTGATTCCAGCTTGTGCTTCCTCCAGTCCAGCGTTTCTCATGATGTACTCTGCATATAAGTTAAATAAGCAGGGTGACAATATACAGCCTTGATATATAGCTTTTCCTATTTGGAACCAGTCTGTTGTTCCATGTGCCATTCTAGCTGTTGCTTCCTGACCCACATACAGATTTATCAAGAGGCAGGTCAGGTGGTTTGGTACTCCCATCTCTTTCAGAATTTTCCACAGTTTGTTGTGATCCACACAGTCAAAGGCTTTGGCGTAATCAATAAAGCAGAAGTAGATGCTTTTCTGAAACTCTCTTGGGTCTTTTGATGATCCAGCGGATGCTAGCAATTTGATCTCTGGTTCCTCTGCCTTTTCTAAAACCAGCTTAAACATCTGAAAGTTCACAGTTCACGTATTGCTGAAGCCTGGCTTGGAGAATTTTAAGATCATAGAAGGACAAAAGAAAACCAAACAAAAAGACCAGGGAACTGTTTCAAATTAAAGTAGACTAAGGAGACATGAAAACTAAACGTTACATATGGCCCTTCATTGAATCCTGGAACAGAAATAAGTAGTTAAATTAAAGCCATTCTACCAACAATGTTCTTCAAACAATGTCGCATTCATTGAACTGTGAATATTGACTCTGGATGAGAACATGTTATTACACCAAAGTAAAATTTATCCATTTTAGTAACTGTATTATTAGGTGAGATCATATCCAATGTACTTATAAATAAAGGGGCATTAAGATTCCCTGGAGAAGGAAATGGCAACCCATTCCAGTATTCTTTCCTGGGAAATCCCATGGACAGAGGAGCCTGGCAGGCTACAGTCCAGGGGACCACAAAGAGTCAGACACAATTTAGCAGCTAAACTGTTGCAGCATGTCTTCTTTTCACTCTCAAATTATACAGAAACAATAATATATGTATGCACATACGGGGCTTCCTGGTGGCTCATCAGTAAAGGATCTGCCTGTAATGCAGGAGATGAAAGTTCGATAGCTGGGTCAGGAAGATGCCTTGGAGAAGGGCACAGCAATCCACTCCTGATTCTTGCCTGGAGAATCCCATGAACAGAGCATCCTGGTGAGCTACAGTCTATAGGGTCGCAAAGAGTTTGACGCAACTGAAGCAGCTGAAAATGCATATAAATATACACATATAATACACAGATGTCATCTCCAAGAGAGAGGGAGAGAATGGAAAAAAAAATGGAACAAAATGTAAACAAATGATAATACTTAGTATATAGAAATTTTTGGTACCACTCTTGCAATAGTCCTATGTTTTAATTTATGTAAAAATAATAGGTACATAAAGGATTTATAAGTTAAATAATATTTTTAATGACAATAGTACTTATAAAAACTTGAAAATGAATACCTAAATATGATAATTTGTTTCCTGAAATATCTACAACTTCATTTTAAGTATATATACTATCACATATATATTTCTATATAAAATGTATATATAATATATTTATTTATATATTAATATGTATGTTTATAAATTATAAATTCACTCATTTTAAATGAATAACTATTTTTCTCTATTGATCAGAAAATTCAAGACAGATATTTACTGTTAACTTGGAGAATGGGTACTTGGAGGGCTTATGTGTGCTCAGTTGCTCAGTTTTGTCTAACTCTTTGCAGTCCCATGGGCTGCAGCCCACCAGACTCCTCTGTCCATGGGATTTCCTCGACAAGAACACTAGAGTGCGTTGTCATTTCCTACTCCAGGGGATCTTCCCGACCAAATCCACATCTCTTGTGTCTCTTTTATCTCCTGCATTGGTAAGGAGATTCTTTACCACTAGTGTCCCCTGGGAAGCTTTACAGATAAATTTAAAAGAAATAGTTGTCTTAATGAAATCATTTGCAAAATTTAAGGTTTATGTGCATTTTTCTGTGCAGATACTTTTGGCATTTATATTAGATAGTTAAAGGTTACATTAAGCAATAATGTGGGAACCACCTGTAATTCAAATTTGCTTGGCCACTGTACAATGTTACATTTGTTTTTACCTTTGTAGAAGCTCTACTTTGGCCATTACTCCCTGCACACTCTATTAAGTTTAATAAGTCCACTCTGCGTATACCTACATGTGTCTGTGTTGGTTTGTTCATCCCTAAGATCTCTCCTTGTTCCCCATTTTCTTTTCTAAATCACTTTACACTTACTCTGATAATAAATGAGCATCATCAAAACTCAAAAGTTTTCACCACCAATTAACGTTTCAACTAAATATTAACACTATTTTCATGATTTTGTAATGTAGATTATGAGTAACTGAGATCAACGCCAAGAATAATGGCTCTTACAATGTATCTTGGGGCAACTCTGTGCAACTTGAATGTATATTTGCAGTAAAACAAAAGATTGGATTAGCACACCAGAAAATATTCTTCTACTTAATTATTCCTACTTTGATCAATTATCGTACTGTAAAATAAAGTTTATTTGTGTATTCTTGTTTACAGTTAATGTAAAATACTATCTTTTATTGGTCATTTTTAAACTTAAAATAGCATGCATAGCAGAAGATTCTCCACACAGAATTTTTAAAAAGATCATGAAATATTCATGGAATGATAAGTTTAGTAGATAAAAAATTGCTTTTTGAAAATTATGACTCCATGAAAATTGTTATATGGTTTTTCACATTTTTCAAAATGTAAACCATAATTTAAAGCCCATATAAGAATGCAGAAACATCTATTTGCTGATTATCCATTTCTGGACTGGTAGAATTTATGATCATTGTATCTACTACTGTGGGCAAGAATCTCTTAGAAGAAATAGAGTAGCAATCATAGTCAACAAAAGAGTCCAAGATGCAGTACATGGATGCAATCTCAAAAATGACAGAATGATCTCTATTCCTTTCCAAGGCAAACCACTCAATATCAAGGTAATCCAAGTCTGTGCCCTGACCAAGAATGCTGAAAAAGCTGAAGTTGAATGGTTCTATGAAGATCTACAAGAAGTTCCAGAACTAACACCCCAAAAAAATGTTCTTTTCAATATCGGGGACTTGAATGCAAAAGTAGGAAGTCAAGAAATACTGGGAGTAACAGGCAAATTTGGCCTTGGAGTACAGAATGAAGCAGGGCAAAGTTTTGCCAAGAGAACCCACTGGTCATAGCAAACATCCTCAACCAACAACACGAGAGAAAACTCTACACATGGACATCAGAAGCAGGTCAATACTGAAATCAGATTGATTATATTCTTTGTACCCAAAGATGGAGAAGCTCTATACAGTCAGCAAAAACAAGACCAGGAGCTGACTGTGGCTCAGATCATGAACTCCTTATTGCCAAATGCAGACTTAAATTGAAGAAAGTAGAGAAAACCACTAGACCATGCGGGTATGACCTTAATCAAATCCCTGATGATTAAACAGTAGAAGTGACAAAATAGATGCAAGGGATTAGATCTGATAGACAGAGTGCCTGAAACTATGGATGGACAATGTACAGGAGGCACAGATCAAGACTATCCCCAAGAAAAAGAAATTCAAAAAGGCAAAATGGTTGTCTGAGGAGGCTTGCAAATAGCTATGAAAAGAAGAGAAACAAAAGGCAAAGGAGAAAAGGAAAGATGTATCCATTTTAATACAGAGTTCCAAAGAATAGCAAGGAGAGATAAGAAAGCCTTTCTCAGTAATCAGTGATCAATGCAAAGAAATAGAGGAAAACAATAGTATGAAAAGACTAGAAATCACTTCAAGAAAATTAGACATACCAAGGGAACATTTCATGCAAAGATGGGCTCAATAACAGACAGATGTGCCTAACAGCAGGAGAAGATATTAAGAAGAGGTGGCAAGAATATACAGAAGAACTATACAAAAAAGATCTTCATGATCCAGATAATCATGATGCTATAATCACTCACCTAGAGCCAGACATCCTGCAATTTAAAGTCAAGTGGGACTTAGAAAGCATTGCTATGAACAAAGCTAGTGGAGGTGATGGAATTCAAGTTTCAAATCTTAAAAGATGATGCTATAAAAGTGCTGCACTCAATATTCCAGGAAATTTGGAAAACTCATTAGTGGCCACAAGCCTTGAAAACGCCAATTTTCTTTCCAATCCCAACGAAAGGCAATGCCAAGAATGCTCAAACAATTGCACAATTGCACTCATCTCACAGACTAGTAAAGTCATGCTCAAAATTTTCCAAGCCAGGCTTCAACAGTACATAAACCATGAACCTCCAGATATTCAAGCTGGATTTAGAAAAGGCAGAGGAGCAAAAGATCAAATTGCCAACATCCATTGGATCATTGAAAAAGCAAGAGAGTTCCAGAAAAACATCTACTTCTGCTTTATTGATTATGCCAAATCCTTTGACTGTGTGAATCACAACAAACTGTGGAAAATTCTTAAAAAGATCGGAATACCAGACCATGTGACCTGCCTCTTGAGAAATCTGTATGCAGGTCAAGAAGCAACAGTTCGAACTGGACATGGAACAACAGACTGGTTCCAAATAGGAAAAGCTGTATGTCAAGGCTGTATATTGCCACCCTGCTTATTTAACTTATATGCAGAGTACATCATAAGAAATACGGGAGTGGATGAAGCACAAGCTGGAATCAAGACTGCTGGGAGAAATATCAGCAACTTCAGATATGCAGATGACACCACCCTTATGGCAGAAAGTGAAGAAGAAATAAAGAGCCTCTTGATGAAAGTGAAAGAAGAATGTTAAAAAAAACCCTCAACATTCAAAAAATTAAGATCGTGGCATCTGGTCCCATCACTTCATGGCAAATTGATGGGGAAATTGATAGACTTTATTTTTTGTGGGGCTCCAAAATCACTGCAGATGGTGACTGCAGCCATGAAATTAAAGGACGGTTGCTCCCTGGAAGAAAAGTTATGACCACCCTAGACAGCTTATTAAAAAGCAGAGAGATTACTTTGCCAACAAAAATGAGTCTAGTCAAAGCTACCATTTTTCCAGTAGGCATGTATGGATATGAGAGTTGGACTATAAAGAAAGCTGAGCACCAAAGAACTGATGCTTTTGAACTGTGGTGTTGGGGAAGACTCCTGAGAGTCCCTTGGACTGCAAGGAGATCCAACCAGTCCATCCTAAAGGAGATCAGTCCTGAGTGTTCATTGGAAGGACTGATGCTGGAGCTGAAACTCCAATACTTTGGCTATGTGATGCTGAGAACTGACTCATTGGAAAAAACCCTGATGCTGGGAAAGATTGAATGCAGAAGGAGAAGGGGATGATAGAGGTTGAGACGGTTTGCTGGCATCACTGCCTCAATGAACATGAGTTTGAGTAAACTCAGGGAGCTGGTGATAGACAGAGAGGCCTGGAGTGCTGCAGTGTATGCAGTCGCAAAGAGTCGGACACAACTGTGTGACTGAACTGAACTGAACTGAAGAATTTTATGTATATACATAGAATAACTCATATAGAATAAATACTTTTCAGTATGTATTTTCAACTGATTTTGTAAGTAATCTTTCAGTTTTACATCAGATATAACATTAAGAAAATATTCTAAACCCACTGATTAATCATAATAGTAACACAAAAATTAAATGATTTCAATCACTTGAACAATGAAAATTTGTTAGCCATAAGACAGTGTAAGCAATCCACAAATTTTGTTTTTAACTAAACATATTGACTATCTGTATTTGCATCTTTGTATGTGTATAAACTTGATTCTCTTTTTCTCTCCTCGAAATTAAAATATTTCAAATAAATTTTTGTGTTAATAAAAGCTGCTCTTGGTTTTTTCTCCCTAATTTCCCCTAAAATATAGATTTAAATAAAGAAACTTATACATGGTTTCAATTATATGAACAAGTTAGTGTAGTATATATTCTTGATAGCCTCAATATTATTTCTGTTAAGTGAAATCATAAAAAAATATGACCTAACTGATCATCAACCATCCTTTGTAACTGGGTGAACAGCACAGTTAATTGGAAAAGTATGGAAATAATTTTGAATAGCCATTATTATTTCACCAAAAAAAAAGCAGTACTTGTCTTAGTATTTTGAAGGATTTAGATAAATTTTCCCTCCTTGTACTTTATCACTTTCCCCTTTCCGTTCTCCTTTATTATTTCCTCCTTTTTCACTTCCTTTTTCTGCCCTCTTTTTCCTTGTTTTGAGCTCTCTACCCACTTATTATTATTACAGAAATCAGCTACTGACATTATCCAGATTCAGAGCATATATGGTCTGATTAATAACTCAATCAATATTAGAAGATATCATATATACAAAATAAATAAATATTGCTTAACTTTTGTATTATTTTGGTTTTGAATTATTGTTTTTATTACTATTATTATTTGAATACAGCAGCTTGACCTTTAGGTTAGTACATGACTATGATAATTATGTAAATTGGAAATTTGACAAGGATGTAGAATAACTGCCAAATTAACTAGCAACTGCTATATGGAAGATGTACATTCTCCATTGTGAAATTGTTCCCATACTCTGTTACTTCTCCTGCCCACTTCATTGATGTGTCTGGTTACTATAGGCATCTATGCTTTGTCCCTGACCTGCTTAGCATGTTCAAGAAATATTATTAAATAGTTAACAAAAAGGATACCCAGCTCATTTTTAATGCTAAATAAAAGAAATTATAGGGAAATGGTGATTTAGCTGCTACTACTGTGGCTAATGATTCCTGAGTGGGAATATAATTATCATCAAACTTTTTGAATACGATGCTATTATTATCTTTACTGCAACAATTTGTAAAATGAGTCAGAGAGAGGCTGTATGGATTGCCAAGGCCACAGAGCCAATAAGAGCCGGAGAGAGGACTGAAACCCCTGAGTCTGGCTTGAGAACCTCCTGTTCATGTTCTGCTGCAATTACATCGGAAGTACTAATTAGGGAAGTATAATCTCAGATTCTGTGCAATGTTATAATAGTCTAATTTTAAATAAGTATTAACTTGAATCTTATAAAGGTATAAATACAAGTGGAAGGGTCTTTATTGAATACTTAATTTTTATTCTACACAATTTACATGCAAATTAAAGACAAAATATATATTACTTAATATGAGTAAGAGAATAACTAACTCAGTTAACTATTGAAATATTAGTATGTTTTATCATAGTAGATTATCCTAATTTATTTTAATATATTCATAACGATTTTACATGCAATCATATATAAAAATGCAACAGGCACGTTGCTTTGAGAATGAATTCTATAAACCTTTTTTTATAATTGTATTTGTACCTTCTAATATTTGTTTTGACAGCATCCCCTCCCTGACTATTTTTATCATGATTAAATAAGGAGAGTTAATTGTAATTTTAATCTCCTTTAACATAAGATTACATTCCAACCTGTGTTAAATTAACAAAGATACAGTAAATGGGGCAAAAATGTTTGTAAAGTTTAATGTGAAAGTTTAAGCAGTAAAAGCTTAATAGCCCAACATATATTGGAAATCTTAGTACTTCTGTATTTGGCAATAGAAAGTAATCCTCAAAACAATAACAAGCTGGTCTCTGGTTTGTGCAATTCCTTATGAGAAATTGTTTTCCTAAATATTGGTAGTGGAATAACTGAATTATTATAACAAAACAAGTTGCCTCATTTCTGAGTTATTGTTTTTAACTAATCCTATCACCTGATGTTTATAGTAATTCTAGTAGACACTACTAGATTTTTCAGCATTTCCCATGGCACAGGTCATAAGTCAATCAATACATTTTATTCTGAATACCTCAAAGAATTTCAGTCTTAATTAGTTCATTCATAATTAGACAGAATTGAAGCATTAGCAAGTTCATAGGAGTCATGGAGATAGATAAGCAAGGCATTTAACCTGGATGAAACTATAGAAAATTAAAGTAATAATACTGTTTAAATAAGGCCAAAGAAGAAAAGTGATCATTAGGAATTCAATATGGTCTGATCTATGATATACTACACCAATTATTGCACAGATAGTGAAAGGATTTTTCTTCCATAATGAAAGCCATATTTTAATTAATAAGCATTTTTTCATGAATATATTTTAAGATAGAAAGTCTGTTGCATACTAGTCCTTTAATGAATTGCTTCCTGAATTATTACCAAATAACAGTGGAGAAAGCTGTGAAATTCTTAACCTGTTCTGTATATACTGACACATCAATGTATTGTTACTCTTCTTCCAGCAACTATTATCCAAATCAATTTAAAATATGAAATCCTCCCGAACATCCTTACATTATACGTGTCACCAAGCGGTGTCCAACTATTTTGCAAGCCCATGGACTGTAGCCTGCCATGCTCCTCTATCCATGGGATTTCCCAGGCATGAATCCTGGAGTGGGTTGCCATTTCCTCCTCCAGGGACTCGTCCAGACCCAGGGATGGGACCTGTGTCTCCTCCATTGGCAAGTGAGTTGTTCTCCACAGAGCCACCTGAGAAGCCCTTCAGAGTCTTGACTCTGAATAAATCCGGTCAGCTTTCTCTGCCTTTTGTCTTTGTCCCATGAGGTGTGATTGGGCCAGTGCTATTTTTCTAGAAGGAGAAGATGGACAGCCACCACCAATGGGCTCATCTGTGCCTGTGTGCTGGGCTTCCCATCTTCCTGAGGCATTGATAAAAACAGTTGCTGATTCTCTTGCTTTTCTTTCTTCTGATGCTGGCTAGTTTGTTTTAACTTGGCCTTTCATGAATTCAGACACAAGTTTGAGCATCGGTACCAGAGAGAAGGAAGATAAAAGTTGGCCAACAGGTTAGCAGAAAGCCCTGACATCTGCTTTGGATTCAGGTGAGCAGAACAGTCTAGCTCTTTATATGTTGCCGCCTGACTCAATAGAGTTCTAGACTGGACAGAGAATCAGTGTTAAGTTTCAAGGTAAAAAATATTTAACTTTCCCCTTTTTGGGTCAGTTTCTTCCTTAGGGAAGAATTCTTGTTAAAGCTGTAAATCAGGTGCTTGTAAATTCCATGGCTGAACACCACTCTCATAATTTGTTTTTGTCTCATTAAGATTTTATATTAGATTAACTAAATTATAATACTTTGAATATCAATTACATGAAAAATGTATACGTGTAGTGATGAATATAAGATTCTTTGTTTTAGTACAAGAGTGACGTTAAATAACATCACAATAAAGAAAGGAATATGAGGGGCATCCCCTCTCCCCATAAACAGTGGTAAGAATTTGGAAAACTTTGTTACAATTTAAATGTTCTTAATATAATCTAGACAATTTAGGGATAAATTGAAGTAAATAAAATGTTACTTTATCCATGAAAGATTATAGATGCAAATAGCAATATACATAGCAAAGTATAAAATTAATAGTAACCATTGTAAAAGGATTTGCTGAGCTGACATTATATTATAATTAAATCAATAAGTAAACTACATTTATATATTTCAAGGTCAAAATTTTGATTTCCAAACACCTTAACTTTTGATAAATAACCATGCATCAAAAATATTTTTAAAAATTAGAGGAGTGATAAAAGTATAACTAGCTTCTGAAAAATCAGGAATTAAAATATAAAATTTTTGAAGTAATATATTACCAGGCATTAAGTTAATCACAATTAGTATCTTTCTGATTTTGATAGCATTTTCTAAATCCTATATGAGATTTTCAATTTGATGTCATTACTAAATTAGATGGACAAGAAACATCTAGTTATTATTTTTGTTGTTCAGTATCTCAGCCATGTCCAACAGTTTGCAACCCCATGAACTGCAGCACACCAGGTGTCCCTGTCCTTCACCATCTCCCAGAGTTTGCTCAAACTCGTGTTCATTGAGTCAGTGATGCCATCCAGCCATCTCATCCTGTCACCCCCTTCTCCTCTTGCCCTCAATATTTCCCAGCATCAGAGTCTTTTCCACTGAGTCGGCTCTTCACATCAGGTGGCCAAAGTGTCAGAGCTTCAGCAACAAAAGCATAATGCACTGAAATAGCTGTAAAATCATATCTGAACTTTCATATAAGACCAATAAGCACAAAGATATCTAATAACACTTGTTTCTTGGTAACACAAAAAATTAGTAAATGACACATCAGCATGCTGATAGTTTAAAAAATTTCTATTAGAGCACTAATTGAGACAATGAGTAAAGCAACATTCACTTTTCTATCCTGAGGACTGTCCCTTTTCTTTCTGATAACAGTCTATATGCTGACATTAATTTCATATGTTAGCCTTCTGATATTTAGATTTGGTATTTTATATCTTTGTCTATTTCACAGCTACCTTTGTCTTTATATTAAAGTACATCTGTTCTAGACATATATATATATATATATAGACATAGCATATAGCTGGATTTCACTCTTTTATTCTGATAATATCTATTAATTGAAGTATAAAGCTCAGTAATATATTATGTAATTATTATGTATTTGAATTTAGGTATACTTTTAAATTTTTATTTTTCTGTTGTTCCCTGTGGTTTTCATTCCCTATACTATTTTTCCCTTCCGATCCCTTAAAATTATATGTTGGAAGTGAGAACTAAATTCAAGGGATTAGATCTGATAGACAGAGTGCCTGAAGAACTATGGATGGAGGTTCATGACACTGTACAGGAGGCAGGGATCAAGATCGTCCCCAAGAAAAAGATATCCAAAAAGGCAAAATGGTCATCTGAGGAGTCCTTACAAATAGCTATGAAAAGAAGAGAAGCAAAAGCAAAAGAGAAAAGGAAACATACCCATTTGAATGCAGAGTTCCGAAGAATAGCAAGGAGAGGTAAGAAACCCTTCCTCAATAATCAATGCAAAGAAATAGAGGAAAACAATAGAATGGGAAAGACTAGGATCTCTTCAAGAAAATTAGCAATACCAAGGGAATTTTCATGCAATGATGGGCACAATAAAGGACAAAAATAGTAAGGCTCTAACAGAAGCAGAAGATATTAAGAGGTGGCAAGAATACACAGAACTGTACAAAAAAGATCTTCGTGATCCAGATAATCATGATGTGTAATCACTCACCTAGAGCCAGGCATCCTGGAATGTGAAGTCAAGTGGGACATAGGAAGCATCATTACGAACAAAGCTAGTAGAGGTGATGGAATTCTAGTTGACCTATTTCAAATCCTAAAAGATGATGCTGTGAAAACGCTGCACTCAATATGCCAGCAAATTTGGAAAACTCAGCAGTGGCCACAGGACTAGAAAAGATCAGTTTACATTCCATTCTAAAGAAAGGCAATGACAAAAAATGTTCAAACTACCACACAATTGCTCTCATCTCACACACTAGTAAAGTAATACCCCAAATTCTCCAATTCAGGCTTCAAAAGTATCTGAACTATGAACTTCCAGATGTTCATGCTCGATTTAGAAAAGGCAGAGGAACCACATTGCTAACATCCGTTGGATCATTGAAAAAGCAGGAGAGTTCCAGAAAAAACATAAATTTCTGCTTTATTGTTATGCCAAAGCCATTGACTGTGTGGATCCCAAGAAACTGTGGAAAATTCTAATAGAGTTTGGAATACCAGACAACCTGATCTGCCTCTTGAGAAATCTGTATGTAGGTCAGGCAGCAACACTTAGAACTGGACATGGAACAACAGACTGGTTCCAGATTGGGAAAGGAATATGTCAAAGTGTATAGTCTCATGCTGCTAATTTAACTTATATGCAGAGTACATCATGAGAAATGCTGGGCTGGATGAAGCACAAGCTGGAATCAAGGTTGCAGGTAGAAATATCAGTAACCTCAGATATGCTGATGACACCACCCTTATGGCAGAAAGTGAAGAACTAAAGAGCATCTTGATGAAGTGAAAGAGGAATGTAAAAAGCTGGCTTAAAACTCATTATTCAGAAAACTAAGATCGTGGCATCTGTTCCCATCACTTCATGGCAAATAGATGGGGAAACAGTGGAAAAAGTGAGAGATTTGTTTTTTTGAGGGGGTGCTCCCAAATCACTGCAGATGGTGATAGCAGCTATGGAATTAAAAGACGCTTGCTTCTTGGAAGAAAAGTTATGACCAACCTAGACAGCTTATTAAAAAGTAGAGACATCACTTTGCCAATAAAGTTCTAGTTAAGGCTATGGTTTGTCCATCGGTCATGTATGGATGTGAGAGCTGGACTATAAAGCTGAGCACCAAAGAATTAATGCTTTTGAACTGTGGTGTTAAACTGTGGTGCTTAGAACTATGGAGAGGACTCTTGAGAGTCCCTCGGACAGTAAGGAGATCCAACCACTCCATCCTAAAGGAAATCAGTCCTGAATATTCATTGCAAGGACTGACCTGAAGCTGACACTCCAATACTTCAGCCACGTGATGTGAACAACTGACTCATTTGAAAAGACCCTCATGCTGGGAAAGATTGAAGGTGGGAAGAAAAGGGCATGACAGAGGATGAGATGGTTGGATGGCATCACTCACTCATTGGATATGAGTTGATGATTGACAGGGAGGCCTGGCATGATGCAGTCCATGGGTTTGCAGAGTCAGACATGACTGAATGACTGAACTGAACTGATACTGTTTTTCCATATCAATGTGAATTATTTGAACAAAGTTTTAGTTTCGTTCAATTTTTTATTAGCTTTTAAGCCTTGTGTGCCTCAAAGAGGGTTGCAAAGAGTTGGACATGACTTAGCAACTAAACAACAACAACGAAGTTAAAGCTATTTTCATTATTTTCAGTGTAGCTCTAGAGTTTGTATCACGCACTCAGCTTCTCAAATTCTAACTGAGGTAATATTATACAATTTTTAAAAATTATCACACTCATAAAAAAAAAATCAGTCTATCATGTCCAGCTCTTCATGACCCCATGGACAATAGCCTGCCAGGCTCCTCTTTCCATTATTATTATTATTTGTATTTTTCTCCAGGCAAACATACTGGAGTAGGTAGCTATTCCCTTTTCCAGGGGATTTTCCCAACCCTGGGATCAAACCCAGGTCCCCGTCAAGGCAGGCCTATTTTTGACCATCTGAGTCACCAGGGAAGCCCACTCATACACATATATATTTGTCTCAGAATGAGTTATTTAAAATGGGAAAATAATACTTTACTGTACTATATTGATATATTTTTATATAAAAATGAAAATTTTAGATATATAGCAAATAATAATGAGTAAATAGTTTGTAAATAAAAATACAACTGATTGGAGCTGATTTCCATGTCAAAATTAAAATTTGAGGTAGCAATGATGTTTTTGAAAACAAGACCTTTATTTGGGATTATTTTATCTGAGTATATTTAAAATAATTTAAAGTTTTGCTATCCTTTATGAATAATTTGCTCCTTATCTTTTATTGTCCATTAATGATGAGTCAGGCTTTTACAACACGATTGTAATGAATTTGAATATCAGAATTACTTTCTTATTGAAAGTAACCCACTGATGAAATTATCTTGTATATGCTATATTGCAATAAAAAATCTAGTTTTAAGTATTTGAATCTTAACATCAAATATGTACTAATCAAATTTTTAATTCAACAAAATAATTTTGGCTAGTAACTATATCTCATTATCTTTACTGGATGTTAATAATAAAATCCTAATAAAGAATTTCTTTCTGGACTATATAGTTTTCAATATAGTGGAAATAATCAACAAATATAAAATAATCAATTTTTTTAATGAGAAAAGTTAGGCTACACACAGAATGGTATGTAAACTATATGGAAGAAACAGATATATTTTATATTATGTTTAAAACTTGATGTAAGGAGATATGATAAATTGAATAAATTATATGTACAAGTGCCGTTATCATGCCCCAGATAATGTACTCTCAACTGATGGAGACATCTTCCAAAGTGCATCTGTATTAATATTCAGTGAGACTTTAGAACTCAACTGGCTCATTATTTTTCTAACAAATTATGTATGACTTAGTGCCTAAACAATAAGCAATAACATGTTCTGAAATTTGAGGGGTGAGGGGAGTTGGGGAGCTTCAGAACTCCAATGCAAAATACCTGGCCTTAATCCCTTGGTTGAGAAGATCTGCTGGAGAAGAAAATGGTGATCCTCTCCAGTATTCTTGCCTGGGAAATCCCATGGACAGAGGAGCTTGGCTGGTTATAGTACATGAGGTCTCAAAAGAGTAAGACATGACTTAGCAACCAAACAACAAACAACATGTTCAGAAATTTTATATATATGTGTGTGTGTGTGTGTGTATAAATGAAACTTTTTGTTGTGTAGATAATGCAAGAAAACTGTAATACCTACTGCCGGGAGCCGTCAGGATGCCCCCTTGCTCGGATGACAAGGTCACGAGCCTAAGAAAGAAATTGCAAAGCTGACTTTCTTTATCGGGGCAACCTGGGCAAGCCCCACCCTGGTATTTTTCTTGGAAGTTCTGTCCATGCTCGGAACATTGGCTCATCTCAGTAGGTCAGTCACAGTTGGAAAGAATTCGTCCTGAGATAATCCCCCCAGACCTTATGGACCAGAGGATCCGGAAAGGTGGATCACCTTCCCCGGGGGCTATGGAGGAATGAAAGGAACATTTAAATGGATTACTACTCCTTACTGGGGAGTTTACCAAGAGTTCTCTGGAGGTCATGGCAAGGCCACCACCAGAAAGGCTCGTACTTGGGTCACCTTTCCACCTCCCACTCCCCTGACCACTCCACAGAGGAGGCTCGCTTCCTTGAAGAAATCAGGCTCGATTGAGACTTAGGAATGCTCATAACTGTGGCCAGCATAGTTGGAGATATTGATTGCTTTAGGATAATGTAGACATAGGAATTCATTTTAGTAGTTGTAAGGTTAATAGGGTTTTATTGCTAAAGCAGTGCTGCTAGACTGTCTCTTTGTCCTCTTTTCTCTTTCCTTGTAAGAACCAAAATAGGTTAATAGAATAAAAGTTTCAAGCTTAAGCCCTTCTTTCTAGCTTCTGCATAGTTGCATCTAGTAAGAGAAATGTAACCTTTCTACTTAGATTGATGTACTTATCCGAAGTATGCTGGAGACATTCAAATGGTAAACATACTATTGTTAAGTCTAATTATGCAGAAAGCCGACCTTTTGCAAGGAAAATGAGCTTAATGTTAAAGTTGTTGATGTTAGGCAGAAAACAGGATTGTATAGAATTACATGTGATGTAATGGGTGTGTTTCTTGGGTATAAAAACTGTAAACCAACAACAATAAAGAGAGAGACTGCTCCAACACCACACATCGACTCTGCTCAGTTCTTCCGCCAATGCCACCCATCCCTCAAGACCCCTGGACCCCGCGGAGGCTGGACCCCGGCACCTACAGATCCTTTGTGCAAAAATTCACTCTACTTTTTTTCTGAAAGAAAAGTGATGGTTTCTAATAGTTATAACTTTTTCTTTGATTTCATCTTTCATTTTTTAAATGAAATTATGCTACCCCCTTCTCAGAACTCCTTGATCTACCCACCCAGAACAATGGGCAAAAACTGACTTACACCTTCTTTAAGAGCTTAGAATGACTAATTTTCATATTTATACACTTAATGTAGTCTATACATTAGTCAACAGTTATTCTCTAAATGATTTTATCTTCTACAGCAATGGATTTAATTTGTCTGAACCAATGCTCCCTTGTAACTGCAAACATTGTGTAATTTTATTTAGTGAAGTGAAATCTGTGTATTGCAATGAAAAGGTGAAAAAATTGGGGGACAAGAGATTCTTGTTCAGTTATACAAGTCCAGCACTTTGCTTCTATAAAATGCATACTATAATAACAATAACATTTTAGGTATCAGATATCATTTGTGCATTATCTGCCTCTCCCACTGCAATTTCTCATCATCTTGAAATCCAGATTTCTGTCCTAAGTAAATTAATTTCAGTTCTAAGATCAGGAAAGATTGTTTCATTGTTGCTCCTAGTTTTGTGCCTTACTTCCCATCTACTTCTTTTTTCTCGTGAAAATCTGTTGGGGCCCGGCCGGCTGATGCAATCAGCCAGAGCCGTTACGGTCGGAACACTGCAAGCCTGCTGCCATATAAGGCGCTGATTACTTGCCAGCTATACATTCGGCTGGCAAATCACCAAAAGGATCATGCGGCGAACATATATCCGACAGGCCAATCGCCCACAAGACACGTATTCCTTACATGCCCGTCAGAACTCCCCCCTTCCTTTTCCCACTCCCTCCCCTCCTCCCCATATATAATCGCCTTGCGCGCAATAAAGTTTTGCAGCTTGATCAGAACCTTTGTCTTGCTGCCGTTCTTCGCGCCTCTTGTCCCACCCCCCTTTCATCCGTTTTCAGGTGGATTCGGAACTCACGTTGATTGCTCTGCGGGTCAGAGCGACTGCGCCCAGCTAGCGGCCGGAGCAAGTGGCGCCCAACGTGGGGCCCGAAAACCGCTTGGACGGACCGCCGTCCCCGTTGACCAGACCCAGCAAGGAGCACCACGATTACCCGCTCGTGAGACGACTCCGGAGAGAGCCCCCCCACCTCGACGGCGGCATTCGGTCAGGTAAGAATTAATCATGGGACAAGCATGTTCGAAAGATGATGTTTTTATTAGCCAGCTTAAAAAATCCCTCAAGGTGCGAAGAATTCGGGTTAGTAAAAAAGATTTAGTTTCGTTTTTTCATTTTATTTTTAAGACCTGCCCCTGGTTCCCTCAAGAGGGTACTATCGACACTCGCATGTGGAATCGTGTCGGAGATTGCCTTAATGACTATTATCGTGTCTTTGGTCCCCAGACTGTCCCTATCACCACCTTTAACTACTACAATCTTATAAAAGATATTCTCACCAACCAGGGCCATACCCCAGACATTCAGCACCTTTGTCAGGAAGGACAAAGAATCCTTTCCCACCACTCCCGTCCCCCCTCTAGAGCGCCCTCTACCCAAGATCTTATACAAAGCGACCCCATACACCCAAATAACTCCAGCGCCGCTACCGTTACTCGCCCCCCCTCACGGGCCCTCTTAAACTGTCCCTCGATTTCTATCAATATTGAGACAAATCCAAATCCTACTGCTATATACCCAGATCTTAAAAACCTAAAAGGAATAACCAGCATGGACACAGACGATCAGCTGCCCCCTGCTGACCGAGCTAATCTAGAAGATGAGGCAGCCCACTATAAAGGCCCTGACTGGCCTCCCTCCTCCTCTGCCTCTGCCGCTCCCGCCACAGCCGCCGTTTTAAACAAGCCCGCGCTTAATGCCTCTCCGCCGCCGCCCGCTTCCGCGCCTCTGCCCTGTTCAGCCGCCATCTTACACAGCTCTGCGCTCCCGCCCTTTGTGCCACCGCCATATTTTCCCACCCACCCAGTTACGCCCACCGCTCCCAACACAGCCCGCCTTCCAGCTCCTATTCTGCATAACACTGAGCCACCACCTATCAACCAAACTCCCCTCCCCCAAACAACTTCCCTTCAAGAAGCCCTGATTTTCATCCGAGAGGTTAAGGCGGTAGCCAAAGAACTCGCCGACCTGACTGTCTCTGCCCCCCAAGGGCTCTTAGCCTTCCCAGTAACTAGGAGCCAGGCTCAGCCTCCGCCTCGCGAGGCGACAGACTCTCAAAGCCCTGAGCCCAGTGCTCACGACCCCCCACTTAGTGATCATGATGAAGAAGAGTCAGAACACTCGGCTTCTGACGATGATGAGGCCCCGGTCCCACCATCCCCCCATACTTACAAAAAGCTCAGCTTAAAAACTCTAGAAAAGGTCAAAGCGGCAGTGGCCAACTACGGCCCCACTGCCCCCTTCACTGTTGTCCTGATTGAAAACCTTAGTGATCGATGGCTTACACCCAATGATTGGTTCTTCCTAGCCAAGGCTGCCCTAAGCGGCGGTGATTTTATACTCTGGAAAAGTGAATATGAAGAGGCTTCCAAACAGTTTGTTGAACGCAATTCGCGTAAGCCCTCCTCAAAAGGTTGGACTCTCAAAAAGTTCCTTGGCTCTGACCCCTACCAACGTAAGGAAAAACAGGCTCAATTTCCCCCCGGGTTACTAACACAAATTCAGTCAGCAGGTGTTAAAGCATGGAAGCGCCTTCCCCAGAAAGGCGCTGCCACCACCTCCCTTGCAAAGATCAGACAGGGCCATGATGAGCCATATAGTGATTTCATTAGTCGCTTACAAGAACTGGCCGAACGGCTTTTTGGCTCTGGAGAAAGTGAAAGCGCCTTCCTTAAACACCTCACTTTTGAACAATAGACATTTTGACAGCCACCCACCGGGCGCTTAACACCTCTAACCCCAATCTAGCCCAAGACTGCTGGCTATATCTCAGCCAAGGCACGCCCATGCCCCTGGCTGTCTCCGTTAATACATCAGACCTCAACACTATTGACCAAAACTGCACTCTCGGCCTGCCCCTCAGGGTCCAACCTACACTGTTTTCATTCTCCCCCTGCATCTACAAACACCCGCGCAATGATTCCACAGATATCCCCGTTGGTTTCGCTGCCTTTACCAACTGTAGCTCTGTGTTTAACTATACCTCTAGCTACACCACCCTCCTATGCCCCGGACCAGGAAAGGCATTCGTTTGCGGAAACAATCAAGCCTATACCGCCCTACCCCCCTCATGGACAGAGCTGTGTGCCCTAGCCACCCTGCTACCAGACATAGATATCATTCCAGGAAATGAGCCTGTTCCCATTCCCGCTTTTGACCACCTTGCAGGACGGCACAAAAGAGCCCTAGCCATTATCCCCTTGCTTGCTGGGTTAGGAATCTCTGGAGCGATAGCTATGGGATCTGCAGGCCTAGGATATGCAGTTCATTCATATGCACAGCTCTCTAAGCAGCTCATTGATGATGTCCAGGCCATATCCAGCACCATTAGTGATATCCAAGATCAACTAGACTCCCTAGCAGAAGTAGCCCTTCAAAACAGACGAGGCTTAGATCTTCTCACCGCAGAACAGGGAGGTATCTGCCTTGCCTTACAGGAACGCTGCTGGTTCTACGCCAACAAATCCGGCATTGTCCGAGATAAAATAAAAAGGCTACAAGAAGATCTAGAAAAAAGAAGAAAAACGCTAATAGAGAATCCCTTTCTGACAGGCCTTAATGGACTACTCCCCTATCTCCTTTCCCTTCTTGGGCCCCTGATCACTGTCCCCCTTCTTCTCACCTTTGCCCCCTGGGTTCTGAGGCGTGTCACGACACTTGTCAAAGACCAGCTTAACGACATACTAGGGAGACCCATCCAGATCCACTATCACCAGTTGGAAATGCTCGACCATGAAAATTATCAAGGCCCTCTCCCACGGGAGCTGCATGACTCTCGAGAGTCTGCATTGCGGCCCAGTTGCTGCAGTGGACACCGCTAGGTGCGCGACAAAGTACCGCAAGGAGGGGCCTCCACCAAAGAGGCCACTCTCAAGCCTCCTGCGAGGTAAGCCAGCTTGCATGGAGGTTGACACCCAAATCCTCCCCTCCAAAAAAGGGTGCCATTTAAGCTCTATGCAGAGCTCAGGAGGAGCTTGGCCACTGCCTTCCCTAGCCAGTCAATGTCCAAAGAAAACCAGACTCCTCGCCTTACAAAACAAAAAGGGAGGAGATGTTGGGGCCTGGCCGGCTGATGCGATCAGCCAGAGCCATTACGGTCGGAACGCTGCAAGCCTGCTGCCATATAAGGCTCTGATTACGTGCCAGCTATACATTCGGCTGGCAAATCACCGAAAGGATCATGCGGCGAACATATATCCGACAGGCCAATCACCCACAAGACACGTATTCCTTACATGCCCGTTAGAACCCCCCCTTCCTTTTCCCACTCCCTCCCCTCCTCCCCATATATAATCGCCTTGCGCTCAATAAAGTTTTGCAGCTTGATCAGAACCTTTGTCTTGCTGCCGTTCTTCGCGCCTCTTGTCCCACCCCCCTTTCATCCGTTTTCAGGTGGATTCGGAGCTCACGTTGATTGCTCTGCGGGCCAGAGCGACTGCGCCCAGCTAGCGGCCGGAGCAAAAATCTACTGAAGTTTTAATCCTTTGTTTACTGGCAACCTTCTTGTGATATTCGATTTCTTCTTGAGGAATTTGAAGCAGAATCTACCTCTGCATTGTTTTTTTTTTTTTTATTTTATTCTGCTTGCTTCTTACACAGTACCCTTCTAAATGGCCATCAGATAGCATCCCTTATTTTCTCTCCGTCATTCCCAACTCTGAGAGTGTGAAAACTCCTGTGAGACAGATGCACATAGAGAGAAGATAGCCTTTCAGACTGACCAAGCAGACTGGAGGCACAGCTTTGGATATGCAGCTAGCGAAGCGGCTAATGTATTTCTTTAGCACGGCACATTTTCTCAAAGGGTCACTGACCAAGCTGGACACAGACAATGCCTTTGTGAGGAAGAGCTGCCATTGCAAACTTGACACAAACAATTAGCTAGTACATTCTCCATTATACCAGGCAGCTGGATCTAAAAGAGAGAGTGCCCTGAAAGGGCTGGCCCAAGCATACTCTTTTCCTTCTTCTAAATCCAACTGGTGAAGTACAGAGATAAGTAGAGATTCAGAAGGAAAAAAAAAATATGTATATACATATGTGTGTGTGTGTGTGTGTGTGTGTCCTTATATATATTTAGGAAATAATAGGAAGTAAATAATTTGGAGTTCAGTCCTAATGTTCCACATCAGTGATATGATCTCTTAGGATCATTTTAGAATTTAGAATTAAAGAGACTTTAGAATTAGAGAGAACTATGATCAACTTCCTCCAAGATCTGCAGCTTGAAATATGGTAGTCTTGCAGCCACTAAGACAGCCTAGTACAGTCCAGAATAACTGAGGAGGTCATGCAAGACAATTCCTATCTCCCCAATCATTTCTTGAGAAATAGAACTTACCTTGGCAGGCTTTCATTCTTGGAAGTCTGTATTCAAGCTTTCATGTGCCTTTGCTGAAAGATATAGCTAAGCTATCATGGTTTATGGGTTTCCCTCGTGGCTCGAGGTAAAGAATCTGCCTGCCAATGCAGAAGCCACTGGGGATACAGGTTAGATCCCTGGTTAGGGAAGATCCCTTGGAGAAAGAAATGGCAACCCACTTCAATATTCTTGCCTGGAAAACCCCAGGGACAGAGGTGTCTGGCAGGCTACAGTCCATAGGGTTGTGAAGAGTCGGACACAACTGAGCACACATCTGATCTGATCTCACCAGGAAAACCACAATATAGGTCCTTAAAGTTATTAAAGAAAATCATGCCCCATTTTGCAAACAATTATTTTTCAGAGAAACTGGACCTGGCTTACCACTGGATTCTGTTACGTATTGAATGTCTCATGATGGTAAACCAAGTGACCAAATGGCCTCATCCCTTCATGACAAATATCATCTTGGGTGTAATATGATCTAAATTATTGTTAAATTGGTATGATCATTAGCACTTCCTCCTTAAGTGGAAGGCCTATTTGGATTAAAATAAAGTAGATTCTAACAGTACCTGCTGTGTCATATGGGCAAATTTCATATTAACTGCTATGTCCTCATGAGGATTTTCTCATAATGAAACTAATCCAAGTCTGGCTTACAGACACTCTTACAAGAGTCTAACTCTTCTTGAAAATGAGAAGCTGCAGGTAATCATAGACACAGCCTAAAGGATAGTGGGGAAAGTAAAATTTCTCACATTTGCCAAAATTTCAGCCTGGCGTTGCCCACTTAGAATAGAAAGAGAAATGTCCAAAGATAGAAATCTACACAAATTGTACATTAGTTCTACATATAACGCTTTTTAGTGTTATCTTCCGTTGGAAAATGCCTATGAATTTTGTTGGTTTCTCTTTCAAGGATTCAAGGACATAGTACTAGTCTCTTGACGTTTGATGAAATCTTCCTACAGGGTGGGGTTTTGTAAATACCACTTATCCTTGCTACCTTTCAAAAAACTGCAGATGGTTCCCAAGTTACAACAGTTCTGTTTAAATGTTTTTGACTATGCTGGTATGAAAGCGATACATTCAGTGGAATCCTTGCTTTGAATTTTGATCTTTCCCCAGCCTAGAGACATCTAGTACTCTCTTTTGTGATGCTAGGCAGTGGTAGGTGCAGCTCCCATTCAGTCACAGGGTCATGGGGGTAAAAATCAATACACTTACAGCTCTTCTGGCCCAGACATCCATTCTGTTTTTTTCACTTTCAGTACTGTATTTAATAAATTGCTTGAGCTGTTCAGCACTTTATTATAAAATAGGCTTGTTGTAGAGGATTTTGCTCAACTCTAGACTAATGTCAGTATTCTGAGCACCTTTAGGGTAGGGTAGGCTATGCTATAAGGTATAGTAAGGTAGCTAAAGTGGGTGTATTCAATTCATTATTTTGATTTCCGATATTTTCAACTTTTGACAAATTTATTGAGATGTAACTCCGTCATAAGTTAAGGAAGACCTAGATAGCATACCTGAGCTGACAGAGGGAAAAATAGTATTTGAGGAGTGTCTAAAGAAGGCCCGATGTGCCGTAAAATATGGTAGGGATGATTTGCCTCTACTGAAAATACCTGCAACACTAGCAACAATTGATCCAGTAAAAATGTGAAAAGTAACATCATTCATTAATTTCATAAGTTCTTATATGAGTACTTACACTCATGAGGTTTCATTCATTCTAGTCACAAACTTCTTATGAGAAATATAAGGTTTATATATTTTTCAGTTCAATGTAATAAAAAGTAAATTATTAATATTATTGATAGATTGGATATACAGCTGATAATATAATTCATGCATCATGTCTATCCTTTGTAATAGCACTGAATGGATTTTTTTTCACCTTATTTAATTTATTTATTTTAATTTTCTTTATATTATCATGTTGGTTTTGCCATACATTGACATGAATCTGCCATGGGTATGCATGTGTTCCCCTTCCAGAACCCCCCTCCCACATCCCTCCCGATTCCCTCTCTCTGGGTCATCCCGGTGCACCAGCCCTGAGCATCAGACCTGGGCTGGCGATTGATTTCACATATGATGATTAACATGTTTCAGTGTCATTCTCTCATATCATCCCACCCTTGCCCTCTCCCATAGAGTCCAAAAGACTGTTCTATGCATCTGCGTTTCTTTTGCTGCCTCGCATACAGGGTTCTCATTACCATCTTTCTAAATTACATATATATGCGTTAGTATACAGTATTTTTGTTTTTCCTTCTGGCTTACATCACTCTGTATAATAGGCTCCAGTTTCGTCCACCTCAGTAGAACTGATTCAAATGAATTCTTTTTAATGGCTGAGTAATATTCCATTGTGTATATGGACCACAGCTTTCTTATCCATTCGTCTGCTGATGGACATCTAGATTGCTTCCATGTCCTGGCTATTGTAAACAATGCAGCAATGAACATCGGGGTACACGTGTCTCTTTCAATTCTGGTTTCCTCGGTGTGTATGCCCAGCAGTGGGATTGCTGGGTCATATGGCAGTTTTATTTCCAGTTTTTTAAGGAATCTCCACACTGTTTTCCATAGTGGCTGTACTAGTTTACATTCCCACCAACAGTGTAAGAGGCTTTCCTTTTCTCCACATCCTCTCCAGCATTTATTGCTTGTAGACTTTTGGATGGCAGCCATTCTGACTGGTGTAAAGTGGTACCTCATTGTGGTTTTGATTTGCATTTCTCTGATAATGAGTGATGTTGAGCATCTTTTCGTGTGTTTGTTAGCCATTTTTATGTCTTCTTTGGAGAAATATCTGCTTAGTTATTTGGCCCACTTTTTGATTGGGTTGTTTATTTTTCTGGAATGGAGCTGCGGGAGTTGCGTGTATATTTTTGAGGTTAATTGTTTGTCTGTTGCTTTGTTTGCTATTATTTTCTCCCATTCTGAAGGCTGCCTTTTCACCTTGCTTTTAGTTTCCTTGGTTGTGCAGAAGCTCTTCATTTTAATAACTGAATGGATATTTTATAGACAAAGATAATTTAAAGTTTTTCATCAGATTTATAATAGCCATCCTCTTGGAAAACAGAACCTTTTAAAGTATTTTATGTACTTGCTAAGATGTTTATTCAATACATCACTCAAAACAAAAAACATTGCAATCATGGAACAATTCACACAGATTATTTTCTTTTTATTTTCAAACCTTTTATTTTGTATTGGAGTATCACACAATGTTGTGAAAGCTTCAGGTGAAGGCTAAAGAGATTAATTCTTAACAGATATTCATATGTGCCTTACTAGAATAATTTTTTTAAAAAAGAAGAAGAAACATAAGACTATAAAAGCACTATAATGCAAATATAAGTGTGCACACACACATGCCTTAAAATAAGAGCTGAAAAGTAGACCAAGTTATGCAAGCCATATCTATATGTCTATATATAGCTTTTTGTACCTCTATATAATTATACAATTTTGAATTTTTACATGAGTATGTTATTTATTAAAAATCAAAACTATATTTTATAATGAAATGGGGTTTTAGTAGCCATCAAAGTTCTGTATAGTAATAGCTATGGATTTTCCAGTAGTCATGTTGGGATGTGAGAGTTGGACCATAAACAAGGCTGAGCGCCAAAGAACTGATGCTTTCAAATTGTGGTGCTGGAAAAGACTCTTGAGAGTCCCTTGGACAGCATGGAGATCAAACCAATCCATCCTAAAGGAAATCAACCCTGAATACTCATTAGAAGGACTGATCCTGAAGCTGAAGCTCCAATACTTTTGCCACTTGATGTAAAGAGCAGATTCAGTGGAAAAGACCTTGATGCTGGGAAAAACATAGGTCAAAAAGAGAAAGGAGCAGCAGAGGGTGAGATGGTATGATAGAATCACCAGCTCAAGGGCTGTGAATCTGAGCAAATGGAAGGATACAGTGGAGGATAGAAAATCGTGGCATGCTGCAGTCAATGGGGTCACAAAGAGTCATACATGACTTAGCAACTGAACAGCAACAACAAATCACTGCATACACATTAGCTGCTCAATTGATATTTTTTAAAACATGTTTAATGGTGTTGTATAAGAGGAGAAATTACAGCAAACATAAGGTCACAGTTTTTTTTCTTATCATTTATTGTGTATTTTTTCTTGGTTCAAATTCTACACTAATCTCATTCAGCAAAGATTCAGAGACAACATAATCACATACAAATCACTTACTGGGAACCATAGGATGCCTGCACTCTGCATACATAAGAGTCATCCCCACTTTGCAAACCTAATCATTTCATCAGCATGGACACTTTTAAAATTACCTGTTTACATTAGTGGCTATTGAGCTACAAAGGGCACATTCTGTTAAAGTGACCCTAAATACTCCCAGCCAAAGGAGAAAAATTCAGTGCAAAACGGCACTAGTGGGGACTGATGAATGCTTGAGCAGACACCCTGTGAACATCTGCATCATGATGTTACTTATTAGACAGACTCCCAAGACATCAATAATAATGCTAATAATAGCACTGACCTGCATAGAACTCTGTCTTTTCCAAGTTGGCATCACACATTTTATAAACGATGGCTAGATTCATGTTGAACTAAAGTCAGAGAGCTATATCTTGAGAAGTAATCTATGCTTGTCTGCTCTATCTTCCTCTTGCTCTCTCACTACAGCCCCTTTCCTGGGTATCTTCCAGTCGCAAGCTGCACTCTTATGCCAGATCTAAGATTTAAAGAAAGGAATGGCCAATTGAACTTGTAAGAGATAAATACTTGTTTACTAGCTAAAATATGTTTATTCCTTAACACTATATATGAATTAGGTTGGGCAAAGGAGAGTTATTTGTCGAGTGAATCAGACTGGACAGAAAAGATCCAGTGTGTCTAGAAGCTGTAGGGGAATTGGTAGAGGAACTATCTCCTATCCATGGTCTCCATTTTGCTGGAGGCCAGGTTTCTGGTCGCCAGCTGTCTGGTCGATCCCTACAGGCAGCCTCCTTGGTGACAGTCTTGCACTGTGGCAGCATCATACCTTCCCTCACAGTAAGTGATGCCGTGGAAGATATGGGTAGGGCTGTTGTTCTAAATGGAACTGGAAGAAATGTTCTCCATTTTTTTTTAAAAGAACACAGATTTATGGAATAAAATAAGAATGAAAAATAGTAAATATAAATAAAGAAATCAATGAGTTAGGAAAGGAAGGTATATGATAGTTGAGAATGAAATATCTGGGCTATTTGAAAAATAAAAATAAGAGATAAATTATATCTAATTTAATCATGAAAAGACACTGAGTCCTAAAAGACAAATTTAGAAAATATCCAGAGGAAAATAACCACAGAACTGAATAATTTAAGTGTAAATTATTACTTTTACTAACTATTACCATTAAGAACATGGATTCAATACTATTACATTCACTAAGTCCATCAGACTCCTTTATCCATGACGTTTTCCCAGTAAGAATACTGGAGTGAGGTGTCATTTCCTTCTCTAAGGGATCTTCCTGACCCAGAGAACAAACCCATGTCTCCTATCTCCTGCATTGGCAGGGGGATTCTTTGCCACTGAGCCACCTGAAATAATAGTATATTACTCAGGAAAAGATCCAAAATTAGAATGTAAATATGTATGACTTAAGAAAGAAGACTTTGCAAGGAATCTCTGGTTCTTAGGCTTTGAAATGCTGAAACTTTGCATTTCTTTTTTGTTTTCTGTTTTTCACTTTGCTGCTAATTGAGTAATACTATCCAGGAGGATTCCATGGACAGGGGAGCCTAGTGGACTACAGTCCATGGGGTTGCAAACAGTCCACATGCCTGAGTGCTAACATTTCACTTTCAGGTCACAAATAGAGCTTCTACTTTCAAAAATCAGCTACAGTTTTATATTTAAATGTATTTCCCCTTTAGAATACATAGTCAATTTTGTCATGAAATATCAAGATACTTTAAGAATCTGGATTTTATCAGTTGATAATGAAGAGCCCAAAAACCAAGAGCTCACAAGAATTTTAATGGCTCCAAGGTTTCAAAGGGTGTGTGCTTAGTCACTCAGTCATGTCCAACTCTTTGAGACTCCACCCTAACCTGCCAGGCTCCTTTGTCCACGGATATTCTCCAGGCAAGAAGACTGGAGTGGGTTGCCATGCCTTCCTCCAGGGGATCTTCCCAACCCAGGAATCGAGCCCAGGTCTCTCACATAGCAGGTGGATTCTTTATCATCTGAGCCACCAGAGAAGCCCACAAATAATAGAGTGGGTAGCCTATTTCTTCTCCAGGGCATCTTCCCAACCCAGAATCTTTTGCATTTCAGGCAAAATTCTTGACCACCTGGGCTACCAGGGAAACCCCTCAAAGAGCCTAGTGCAAGCTAATAATTGTCTTTCTTAACTGATTTTTTTTCCATTTTATACATTCTTCTTTGTTCTTTGTAGGTGGGTAGTAATTTTTTGGCTTGTTAGAGATTTCAAATTACCATTTCAAGTCTTTTTTTTTGAGAAGCTATTATAATCCTAGAGTTTATAAAAAATATTCTTTAACATGTTTCTGTTAAACAGGCTTTGTAATGAGATTTTGCTTACTAGTTACTTTGTGATGAAGAACATCTATTATAATTTAAAAATCTCTACAGTTTCTGAGCCAACTGTTTTTCATTTTTCCTCTAGAGCATGAGAAGCTATACTGCCAGAAGAAATGGCTTGAGTTACTTGTAAAACAATCAAGAAATACTGACCTGGCTCAAGTGATGGAAAAGCATACCTTAAAGATAGATTTGAGGTTGTGCAAAGCTGATTAAAAGAATGAATGGCATCAGAATTTATGAAAATTAAGTAAAAACAAGTCTTCTATCAACTTAAATCGCTAGTCCTTGACATTGCTGGCATTTGTTTGCAAGTGAATTCTAACAGCCTTGTCATTTTCACAGTTTAATGTAAAATATACTTCCCAATGGTAAAGTAATTATAAAAATTTCCATGCACAATTATCCCTGAGAGAAAATCGGAAGTCATATCTGGTTGGGGTACATCAATAATTGATGACCTAAGAACTGCACTGAGCCATGTGATGGCAGGTTGCATTAAGACACTGCAAATTACTCCTGGAGAATAATAAGGATATGCTCAGGATAGACATATTTACAATTGGCAAAAGGCAGTTTATATCACTACAGAGGCAGAACACTAAATAATCATATCCACAGCTGTATTTTCCCGATGATCAATAGTACTATTATATATTGGTACTTTTTACAAAGTGTATACATTTAATCATGTCATCCAAATTTGGTAAAGAGTCTTTTAAAACGTTATTTGTTTACTAAGAGGTAAAACATTATTAAAACATTTAGATGGTTCAAAATAAGTGTAACATAAAAACGTGAAAAAATGAAAGGTCTGTCTTCTATGTTTCTGTTTACTCCATATCTACACCCTGAACCTTGGAGGGAAGAATTTTTTAATGTAAGGAATCTCCTTCCAGTGTTTCGTTATACAAATACATTGTTTTCTCCCTTCTTTCACTATCAGTCTGTTATGCACATGATTCCATATCACATTTTTCCAACCTTAGCAATATATACTAGAAAAAATTTTATATGAGTATCAAGATCTTTATCTTTTTGGTATAACTACTAAGTATTTAGTAAGTAATCAGCCTGCAATGTGAGAGAGCTGAGTTCAATCCCTGGGTTGGGAAGATTCCCTGGAGGAGGGCATGGCAACCCACTCCAGTATTCTTGCCTGGAGAATCCTGTGGCCTGAGGAGCGTGGTGGGCTACAGTTTGTGAGGTCACAAAGAGCTGGACACAACTGAGTGACTAACAACCAAGGATAACAAAAAGATGCAGTAGAATATTTAAAAAAATCCCTAAAGATAAACAGTTTGATATTTTCATTTTTAAAAGCAAATAATTCTACCATAAATAATGATGTATAAATAATTTTGTGAGTACATGAATCTAAACATAGTAGAATTTTCAAAAGAAACATTGCAGAATGAAAGAGAAATTTTAATCACTGTGCTGTGTTCTCAGTCCTGTCTGACTCTTTGTAACCCCATGAACTGCAGCTCACCAGGATCCTCTGTCCATGGGATTCTCCAGGCAAGAATACTGGAGTGGGTTGCCATGCCCTCCTCCAGGGAATCTTTCCAATCCAGGGATTGAACCCAGGTCTCCCGCATTGCAGGCTGATTCTTAACCATTTGAGCCACCAGGGAAGCCCAATTTTAATCTTAGTAGATGGCAAATTTTCCCTATCAAGATTTATATCATTTTGCATTCCCAAAACTGTGTTTGAGAGTGTCTGTTTTTCCACAACTTTATAAACAGAAAATGCGCTCAACATTTGAATTCCTGATAATCAGGTGGGAAATGATTTTTTTCCTTATAGTTTCAATTTTTATGTTTTAATGAGAGATTGAATATTTTTTCACATGTATTGTTATAATTTATGTATTTTAATTTAAAAACGTCATTCATCTTCATTTTGTGATTTTTTACTAAAGGGATATTTGCTCTGTTCTTGTCAATATCTAAGCACCATTTGTATTAGAAAGATCAATGTCTGTGAAATGAGTTTCAATCATTTTTCCTAGTGTGTTATTTGTTGTTTGTGATTACTCTCTGATTAAGGTCATACAGAAACGTAAAATTTTATGTAATCAGATATATGAATAGTTATTTCTGGAATTTTAATAATCATTAGAAATACTTGTCCAATTCTAATTTATTTTCAAAATTGTCTAATTTTAGGAAAAAAAACTTGTTAAATTTATTGGGAAACTTTTGAATGTGTTAAAAAATAAAGAGATTAAATTATATTTTTGTGTTTATTCTTTCCATTGAAAATTATGGGCAACTTTTCATTTTTTTAAATTTAATATTGTGTTACTCAGAAATACCCTAAAGTTGATCTCTGTTTAAATCTAGAACACTTCTTGTTAAGTTTATGTCCATATGTCTTAGCTCTTTGTTTTAATTAGACATGGTATTTTCTTTCACCACATTTTCAATATATAGGAGAGCTAATGATGTTTGTGTAATAATTTTGTACTCGGCTAACTTACTGAATTTATTTATGATAATTTTTTAACCTGATATCTTGGGTTAAACAACTAAAATAATATTTTAAGTTGGAATATTGACAAATATTTATGTATGTTTATATGCCAAGTGCATTAAAAAAAGTCTACATGCTATGATCTCTAGTTAAACATAGAGACATTGTAGTTAGTTTGGCTTTTGGCTTTAATGAAAAGGGACACACATATCTTTACACTTATATATATATGAAAAGTGTTTGTATTTGTCTTGTGCAGTTATAAATTTATACATAACAGTACATGGTGTATAATTTGTATGGCATATGTGTATATTGGTTTATACATATAGACAAATGTATATACACATATATGTATATATGTACTTGTGTGTATATATATATATATACATATAAGCACATATATACATATATATGCAAGTATACATATAAATAGGCTTTCCTCATGGCTCAAACGGTAAAGAATTTGCCTGCATTGCGGGAGACCTGGTGGGGAAGATCCCCTGGAGAAGGAAACAGTAACTCAGTGTAGTGTTCTTGCCTAAAAGACGTCCATGGTCAGAGGAGCCTATTGGGCTATAACCCATGGGGTCACACACAGTCGGACACAACTGAGTGACTAACACTTTCACTTTTTAATACATTTAAATACATATATGTACACACATATCCATCCACACACACACACATACATATCTTGCAAAGGAAATATTTAGTAATTCTAATTTATCTAAATGTTTCATCTTTTAATTAAGAATTATTTTAATTTTTGCCAAATAGTTATTGTCTCTTAAAAAATCATGTTTTGTCCTTAGATCATTAATATTATAAATTATGTTTAAATGTTTTCTTACATTTAAACAATCTAAAAATATGCAGCTAGCATCTATTCTTTTGTGTTAGTTAGGGTACTTACATACATATTTATAAATAATGTCAGTATTGATTAGTGTTCTCTATCTCATTGCCAGTCTTTGTCAGGTATTGGCAGTTTAGTAAGACTACTTTTTTCCTTAAAGTCCCCATTCTTTTCTTCTGTTGAGAAACAGACAACTCTCCTTACCACCATGGTTCTTTGTACTAACTGACATTTTAGGAAAAGTGTGCCGCCAAGTTCTAGGCAACTTTGCAATGAACACTGCCTCTTTTATTTCTCTGGCATTGCATGTTCTTATGAAACTTCACTTTTTTATAAATATATAAAATAAATTTTGAATTATTCAAAACATACTATCAGAGCTTTCCAAATACCTAATATAACACTGAGATATATCTATTCTAATTATTTGTTCTATTCAATTTTGTTTTAAAATGTTCAATTAAAATTTTTAAATTGAGGCAAATGTTTCTGTTGACAGTTCTTTAATTCTCCAAGGTTTTCAAATGCTTAGAGCACAGGGAAATAAATGAGAGGCTTATATTTAGCTTTCATGAACTGTCAAGAATACAAAAATTTCCAGACATTCAGCTTGATTCAAAAAGCTAACAAAATTCCTGATATAAGGTTACCAGCAAATCTGTCTCAGGGCATTCATCTGAAATACTGGTTGACTCATTTTGGTGTAAAGTGGTACTCATAATATTTGTTTCTTCTTAGTTGTTATTTAATCTCTAAATTGAGTCCAACTCTTTTGTGACCCCACAAGCTGTCATCTTCCAGGCTCCTCTGTCCATGGGATTTCCCAGGCAAGAATATGGGGGAGGGCTGCTATTTCCTTCTCCAGGGGATCTTCCTAACCCAGGGATGGAACCCTAGTCTCCTGCATGGCAGGCTGATTATCTGATGCTGAGCAATCAGGAAAGCTCTTCCTCATGGTACTTGAAAGTAAATATGATTGGTTGTTGTTTTTGTTACTTTGTTTCAACATTAAATTATGTAAAAAAACACATACACAAAAATTATAGAGAATAATATGATCCCAGTTTTCCTCTCTCTTGGGCTCCCCAGGTGGTGGTAGTGGTAAAGAATCCACCTGCTTAGACATATGATAATTAACATGTTTCAGTGCCATTCTCGCATATCATCCCACCCTTACCCTCATCCACAGAGTCCACGAGTCTGTTCTATACATCTGCGTTCCCTTTGCTGTCTCGCATGCTGTGTTCTCATTACCGTCTTTCTAAATTCCATATATATGCGTTAGTATACTGTATTGTTGTTTTTCCTTCTGGCTTACTTCACTCTGGATAATGGGCTCCAGTTCCGTCCACCTGAGTAGAACTGATTCAAATGAAATTTTTTTTTTTAATGCTGAGTAATATTCCATTGTGTACATGTTAATTATCATATGTCTAATCAATCACCAGCCCAGGATTGATGCTCGGGGCTGGTGCATCGAGATTTCCCGGGGGGAGGGAGGAGGGAGGGAGGAGAGAGGGGGGTTCTGGAGGGGGAGCATATGTAAACCCATGGCGATATCATGTCATTGTATGGCAAAACTAATAAAAAATAATAATAATTTAAAAAAAACAAAAAAAAATCAACATTCAACAACTGAAGATCATGGCATCCGGTTCCACCACTTTATGGGAAATAGATGGGGAAACAAAGGAAACAGTGAGAAACTATATTTTCTTGAGCTCAAAAGTCACTGCAGTTGGTGACTGCAGCCATGAAATTAAAACCTGCCTGCTTCTTTGATGAAAAGCTATTACTAACCTAGACAGCGTATTGAAAGCAGAGGTGTTACTGACAAATGTCCATGTAGTCAAAGCTATGGTTTTTCCAGTAGTCAGGTATAGAGGTGAGAGTTGGACCATAACATTGGACCATAAAGAAGGCTGAGCACTGACAAATTGACACTTTTGAACTGTGGTGTTGGAGAAGACTCTTGAAAGTCCCTTGAACTGCAAGGAGATCAAATCAGTCAATTCCAAAAGAAATCAATCCTGAACATTCTTTGGAGGGACTGATTCTGAAGCTGAATCTCCAATATTTTAGCCACCTGATGCAAAGTGCCAACTTATTGGAAAAGATCTTATTGCTGGGAATGATTGAAAGCAAGAGGAGAAGGGGACGACAGAGGTGGAAATGATTGGATGCATCATCAACATAATGGACATGAATCTGAGCAAGCTCAAGGAGATGGTGAAGTACAGGGAAAGCTATCATGGGATCATAAAGATTCAGACATGACTGAGTTATTGAACAACAAAAATTGATTGTAGAAACTGATAAACATCTTTACTCTTGTGATTATGTAACTATTATTTACTTGATACTATTGTACCATAATTAATCAATGCAAAATAATGGAATTCTTTATCACTAAAATTACAATTTTATCAAACAAATGTAATCATTTTTGAAAATCCAGATACATAACAGAATTATCTTGGAATTAAAAACAAATACTACTGCTCAAGTATTAAAAAAAAAAAAAGAATCCACCTGCTAATACAGAAGACACAAAAGTCTCTGGTTTAATCTCTGGGTCAGGAAGAACCCTTGCAGGAGGAAATGGCAACCCACTGGAGTGTTCTTGTCTGGAAAGTCCTATGAATAGAGGAACCTGGCGGCCTGCAATCCATGGGGTCACAAAGAGTCAGACACAACTTTGAAATGAGCAAATTCTCTTTCTCTAGTTTCAAAAATTACTAATCAATTTTCCATCCATCAATATCTTCATCAATATCTTCATCCACATTTCTCTATCACTTTTTATTGAAGCAAATCCTAGATATGTCATTTAAACTGTGAATAATGTAGTTTGTTTCTCTACATTTAGGGATGATTAAAAATAGCCAAGAAAGTCTTATTACCTCTAAAATAATTAACAATATTTTATTAATATTTCTTAGCCAGTCACCAGCTAACTCATCATATGACTGCAGCCATATGATCAAGTCAAACTGAGATCAGCTAAGGCCAGTCCAGAGAATAAAACTGTCCAGCAGAAGCAAAATCCAAACAAACATTATTTTAAGATCTGAGATTGTTTGGTACATGACTATAGAAAATTGATATCCATTATTTGGCATTACAGAATAATTTATTCAATATGTGTTTCAATTCTATGGTTTCCCTATTCTTTCTTTTTTTAACTTTTGACTCTAACCCATAGAGTCAAATTTGAAATTCACACATACATAGAAATGAGTTTAATTTTTATTTTATTGTGTGTGGCTAATTGGCTATCTCTACATTAATAATTTAAATGTCTGCCTTTACCCGCATTGGAGAAGGAAATGGCAACCCACTGCAGTATTCTTGCATAAAGAATCCCATGGAAAGAGGAGCCTGGCTGGCTACAGTCCATGGGGTTGCAAGAGTCGGACACGACTCAGCAACTAAACTGCCAAACCACCACCATCATCTGCACAGATCTGAGATGCCAGCATTGTCGCAGCACAGACACACAAAACTGGGAAGGTTTCTAAAGCTCCTCTTCTGTTCCACTGACTTGTCAATCTGAGCATATGCCAATACACGCCTTTGTAATTACATTGGCTTTTATATACGTTTTAATATCTTGTAGGATGTATTGTCCTCACTTTCTTCTTTCAGTAATTTTTTCTTTGCTTCTTTTTGCTTATTTTTCCAAATAAGTTTTATGATCAAGTTATCTATGTCCAGAAAAACAACTGTTGGCATTTTAAATGGGTAGCTTTAAATTATAAATGACCTCAGGGAGAACTAACATCTCTCGAGCCCTTCTATTCAAGAAAATGAACTGTTTTTCTATTTGCTCAAGTCTCTTTTGTGTCAATTATATCTCAGAATAAAATTTTAGTATTTTCCTTGTATAGATTTTGGATGTCTTGTTCTGTTTTTTTTTCTTTTCTAAATGCGACTGCATCTTCACTCAAGAATGATATTCTACAGGCACAAAATATACAACAAAAGGCTAAAGACTGTCCATACTTTTTAACTAAAATGAAAGAGGAAATAATACAAACCTAGGATAATACAATTATTGAAAATGAAAAAAGGAAATCCACAAGCAATGCTCAGGTTTTAAAAAACAATCTCTTATTTAACCTGAGGACTTTCTGATATCCATAATGGAGTAAATGTTTTTGGTTATTAAATAGAGCAAAAAATGTGTTGGAGATAAAGCTTCTATATATTTTATTTTTCTGGAGAGAGCAGGCACTATATTATGGAACATGATATTTTCTTAAATTTTTCCAGCCCCAACTGTGCTTATGCTCATTAGTCTGTGCTCATATAGTGAAGAAGTTATTAGATAGAATGAACGGTTTTACATTAATGGCTCAGAATATATATTCTGGTCTAGTAAGCCTAGATGCAAACATTTTCTTTCCATACCAGATGGTATAGTCTCGGGCCCATGACAGTAATTATAGATGCATTTTCTACCATTATGGGTAAGCAAACAAGTATTAAACAGCTTCAACAATACATTTGTGACAAAAAACGGAGCATTTCTGTGCTAATGTGTCAGCCATTACACAGAGCTCATTGCCGTTAACAATAAAATTTTGGATTGATAGAACTCCATAATGCGACAATGCACATGGGAATTAGACCACTCATCCATCATGTGTAATGTTCGAACAGAGCAATTCCACATTGAATTAGTTCTGAATAACACATTTCTAAAGACCTTTTTCTTTCCCTGCATGTCATGCGCCTGTGTGCCTAACAGAGAAGGCAACTGTATTTTCCATTATTCCCATTAGCCACACATTTCATCTGAAAAATCAATGATCAGCTACCTAAAAGTACACAGTGATAGAATATGCCTGAATGAGCTTAGGAATGTATGAGAATTAACAAGGAAATCACTCACATTTTAAGTTTAAACTGAAATAAAGAAACAATGGCTGTATTTCCTTTCTTTGTAAATCATACATTGAAAATCATTAATTTAACCAATATATTCAAAACATTTTGCTAGGTTTGGTGATAAATACAAGGATAAACATAGATTCTTTTCTTACAGACCTTTCAGTCTAGTTTTGAAAAAGTGCATAGTTTATGTGTCAATGCAATATATACAAATGGATATTTTTTCAACTATAAAATGTATTATTTTTATTTCAGTGTTATCAACTGGTCATCTACCATGTAACCTTTAAACTGTGGTCTTTAGAAACAAATAGAAAGTATTCTGAATTAGTTAATTGAAATTTATAAACATTAATAGGAAAACACAAGCACATAGAAACAAGAGACAATGTGGATAAGGCAAAATATTGTTACCAAAAAATATCCATAGCTAATCTCAGATATAGACAATTTGCAATTGAGAATCTTTGATTAGTTTCTTTTGAGTGGTATAATATTTTTTACAATAAAATTATGCAAAGAATTCTACTATCTTTTATGATATCTTTGCAGGTTAAAGATTTAAAATTCCATAAACTAGAATACCTTCTCAGAGAAAAATCTCTCTCTCTCTCTCTCTCTCACACACACACACATACACACACACACACACACACACATATTTTGTCAGTTTTCTCTTAAAATTATGTTATTTGGAAACCAAGGACAACCTGAGATAGGATTTTCCAGTCTAAGTCAAATGTACAAAGAGAATACAAAATGCTACAAACGTGCATCTTTCTTATTTTGGTGTCGCCTGTATTTTATGTTTGCATATGCAAGTACCTGGGTAGATGCAGTGGGAGAATTCTGATCAAGTCCTCTTCTGTTTGGTACAATTTTCCTAGTGAAATAGAAATCTACAACATTAGTTAAATGAGATGGACTGGAAGGTAGAATTAGACATTGAGGAGAATACAGAAAGTATGAAAGAGTCCCCAGGGAAGAGGTAGACTGAAAAGTGAGGAAACAATGAATATTTTTGGATAGCTATAAGGACATCCTTGAGATTGCCAGGTTGAATTTAGGGTACACTTTTACTTAAGCAATTATTAATTATGACCAACAATGAGCACGAAAATTTAAACTGTTAGTTGCTCAGTCCTATAGACTGCAGCCTGCTAGGCTCCTCTGTCCATGGAATTCTCCAGTCAAGAACCTGGAATGAGTTTCCATTTCCTTCTCCAAGAGATCTTCTCAACCTAGGGATCAAACCCAGGTCTCCTGCATTGCAGGCTGATTCTTTACAGTCTGAGCCACCAGGGAAGCCAAATAAGCATGCTTATATATTATTCTTTAGCCACGTTTTACTGCAGACATTTGGATATTATAAGGCAGAAACTTGCACTTAATTGGGTTTATTTTGTCAAACAAAGAATTAAAGGTATATGAAAGGTAGTAGTAAAAATAATTGACCACTGAATTTCAAATTTTTAAAAGCAAAGTGGTTGTGTGAAGCTAGAAATAATGACAAGTTGATAGAATTGATGAACTTCAGGTATTCATCAAACTGAAGGAAGAAGAAAATCATTGGAAGGAGAAAGTTGAATCAAGTACACTCAAGATATAGAAAGCAATGGCTAATAAGTAAAATGCATGAAACTGATTATGGACTATGTGCTGCCATTGTTAAAGATGAAAGTTTGGGATATGAGCATGGTGTAGTTGGCAGTAGGAGAAAGATAAGATCCCAGAGAAGGACTGATTTGAGAAGTTGAGAGTCCAGACCATTAGAAGGACTGTCAACCCATAGATGAAAATCACCAAAATTTTGGTAAAAGCAGATTGGAAATGTTAGAGTGAGTTAACATCATCAATGAACAGAGAGAGTGTTGGTGCCGTAAGGCAAGGATGTGAGATTCAATGCTACATGTGTTTACATAAATTGGAGGAAGATAGTCTAAAAGTGACTTTCAGAAGGTGAACACTTTCTGATCCAATGTTACTAGAGCTGTGACAGAAAATCTATATTACTCTTCACTAGATCTGATTAAACTAAACTTACAAAAAGAGTCAGTGCCTGTTGTAGGTTGAATTGTGCCCCCAAAATACTAGGGGAGAAGTATTAACCCATAGTACCCATGGAGGTGAACTTATTTGGAGATGGAGTCTTTGCAGATGTAATCATGTTAAGACAAGGACATTAGAGTCATCTTAATCCAAGTAGACCTGTGTTCTTCTAAGAAGGAGAGAATAAAACAGATATATACACACACAGGAGGAAGCCCATGTGATGACAGAGACAGAGATGAGAGGGATGCCTTTGCAAGTCAAGAAACACCACAATTCCTGTGGCGCACCAGAAGTTAGAACAGACAACGACGACTTCTCCCCAGAATGATCAGAGGGGCATGGCTTTGCCCACCTCTTCTTTTCAGACTTCTTGTCTCCAGAATTCTGAGAGAATAAGTTGTTTTAAGCCCCTCAGTTAGTGGCAATTGATTACAGAAGGCTTATAATGGGCTTTCCTGGTGGTTCAGATGGTAAAGAATCCATCTGCAATGTGGGAGACCTGGGTTCAACCTCTGGATTGGGAAGATCCCCTGGAGTAGGGCATGGCAACCCACTCCAGTATTCTTTCCTGGAGAATTCCATGGACAGAGGAGTCTGGCAGGCTACAGTCCATGGGGTTGCACAGAGTTGGACACAACTGAGCGACTAAGCACAATTACACACACAGGAAACTGATAAAGTACCGAAGGGATTTCCAGGGGCAGTGGTGTTCACAGAAGAAAAGCAAGTTTTTGTTAGAGCAAGGACGTAAAACTAAGAGATAAATTTGTGCTTCTGGTGGTTATTAGACAAAATTCCAAAAGGCAGAGTTGGAGGGGTTTGGGGAATAGATGTATATTTCCTGGCATTATAGCTATCAACTGTAATGCTTTAAAATATGTTTGAAAAGTGAAAAAAGTGAGTGTTATTTGCTCTGTCCAACCCTTTGTGACTCCATGGACCGCAACCCTGGAGCTTCCCTGGTGGCTCAGATGATAAAGAATCAGCCTGCAATGCAGGAGGCCCAGGTTTGATACTTGGGTAAGAAAGATCCCCTGGAGAAGGAAGTGGTAATTCACTTCAGTACTCTTGCCTGGGAAATCTCATGGACAGAGGAGCCTCGTGGGCTACAGTCCCTAGGGTCGTAAAGGGACGGGCAGGACTGAGCAACTAACACTTGGTCACTTGGGACTGCAGCTGGCCAGGATCCTCTGCCCATGGAATTCTCCTGACAAGAATACTGGAGTGGGTTGCCACTCCCTTATCCAGTAGATCTTCCTGGCCCAGGGATCAAACCTGTGTCTCCTGCATTGCAGGCAGATTCTTTACTGTCTGAGCCACCAGGGAAGCCCAAAATATGTTTACTTGTTAACAAATATACATATTATCTTACCTAAAAAATACAAAAGGCAGTTTAAAAACTGAATATAGTTATTATTTGAGTCTCACATTACTGTAAGTAGAATCAGTCAGCTACCCTCAAATCTATTTAAGGCTAGAAGGATATAATCTTTTTTTTTTTAAAGATTTATAAAACCACAACATACTGATTTCTTTGTCAATAATTGGTCAAATTCAAGGAAATTCTCTCCACATGTAAAACAAATAACAGAAATAGAAAAGTACTAACACAATCCATCTTATTTTGCCACAGATAATTCATGATTCAGATTGCCGGGAGAATTATCAATAACCTCAGATATGCAGATGAAACCACCCTTCTGGCAGAAGGCGAAGAACTAAAGAGCCTCTTGATGAAAGTGAAAGAGGAGAGTAAAAATGTTGGCTTAAGCTCAACATTCAGAAAACTAAGATCATGGCATCTGGTCCCATCACTTCATGGCAAAGAGATGGGGAAACAGTAAGAGACTTTATTTATTTATTTATTTTTGGCTCCAAAATCACTGCAGATGGTGACTGCAGCCATGAAATTAAAAGACGCTTGCTCTTTGGAAGAAAAGTTATGACCAACCTAGACAGCATATTAAAAAGCACAGACATTATTTTGCCAACAAAGTTCCATCTGGTAAAGGCTATGGATTTTCTAGTAGTCATGTATGGATGTGAGAGGTGGTCTATAAAGAAAGCTGAGCACTGAAGAACTGATGTTTTTGAACTGTGGTGTTGGAGGAGACTCTTGAAAGAGAGTCCCTTGGACTGCAAGGAGTTCCAACCAGTCCATACTAAAAGAAATCAGTCCTGAATATTTATTGAAAAGACTGATGCTGAAACTGAAACTCCAATACTTTGTCCACCTGATGTGAAGAACAGACTCATTTGAAAAGACCCTGATGCTGGGAAAGACTGAAGGCGGGAGGAGAAGAGGACGACAGAGGATGAGATGGTTGGATGGCATCACCAACTCGATGGACATGAGTTTGAGTAAACTCTGGGAGTTGGTGATGGACAGGGAGGCCTGGCGTGCTGCAGTCCATGGGGTTGCAAAGAGTCAGACACAACTGAGTGACTGACTGAATTCATGAAATTCTTTTTAAGTAAATTTATTGATGAAAACAAATAATATTTAGTTTCATTATAATTCCCAAACATATGTCATGTGCCTGTTTGCCTAACAGAGAAGGAATATAAAAATCTGTTCATCTTCCCATGCTCATTATATGTTAAGTCTATCTAAGGGAGATGATGCTGTATCTAATTTAAACAAGTTGGACAGAAAAGAAATACTTCTGTTCCAACAAAGGTTACATCCTCAAGGCAAGTTTTAAGAAAGAAGAGCCATATCTCTAGAATTAAAATACTTCTTTGTCTCATGCTGGAAAAGAACATTTTTGCTGCTTAAATGAAGAAACATTTCTGGTTATCATATTTATAAAAAATGAATCATGCAGTAGTCTCTTCTATCATATAAAGTTTGTTACCCTTTGAAACAAGTTTTATAACTGCCATCACTGATATTTACTTGAAAAGTAATAGATATTGGAACTATAAGGCTATCTTCCTCTAGACATCAGTGTATAAATTTTCTAATTTCTCTTTGCATTCAATTTAAATATACAGGTATAAAATCAGATAAATACATATATACTCAGTTTGAAAAAAAGCAGGACATATGGTCCTTGCCCCCCCATGTCCTATCTGCCTTTTGTCTGTGGAAAAACTAAGCCAAAAAGAGTTTAATCAGAGAAGTGAGAAATGCGGAAAGAGAAACAGTTATAGGAGAAACTGTTAGAAACAGTTTCTAACAAAAGAGAACAGTTATAGGAGATCAAATAATAATAGCTTAGGCATTATGCATAGTCAAGAATCTTTAGTTCCTTCTCAAGGGCTATAGATAATATTCTGAGCCATATTATGTGAGGTGTCTTTAGAGGTATTGAAACTCCCATCAGGCAGGAGAAGTTAACCACATGATGAGCAGGCTGTAGCCGTGACGTGCAGTTGTTTAGTCACGAAGACGTGTCTGACTCTTTGGCCATCCCATGGACTGTAGCCTTCAAGGTTCTTCTGTCCATGGGATTTCCCCAGGCAAGACTACTGGAGTGGATTGTCATTTTCTTCTCCAGGGGATCTTCTTGGGTTTCCTGCATTGGCAGGTGGATTCTTTACCACTGAGCCACCGGGGAAGCCCCATGACATAAGCTGACTCACTTCTGAGAACTGGCCTCCAAGAAATGGAAACAAACCATCCCTGGAACTGAAGAGTAATTGTACTTAAAACAATCAAAATAATGCTGACCAGACCACCAATGACCAATTTCAAGATGACTGTCAAAGCTGACTGTTTCTGCATGTATCCCCCTCCCCAGTCTATAAAAACTCTTGCCTCTTGATTGTTCCAGGGGGAAGACCTCCCCCACTACCCTGGTTGCCAGCACCCAAAATAAAGCAAACTTTCCTTTTCACCAACCTGGTCTCTTTATTGGGTTTTGAGCAGTCAGCAGCTGGAGTCCACTTTAGGTAACAAGTTAGTGAAGTGAAAGCTTTTACACAGATTATACAAACGAAATATGATGATCTTAGAGCACCGCTCTCTCTCTCCCCTTCTGTAACAGATCCTAGACCCGTGTATCCATCTCAGTTTTATTCACATACAGGAAGAGTTCCTAGCTCTGACACCTGTAATTCTGTCTTTGAAGACTTCATCTACAGGGATGTGTTCAGAACAAGCACAGACCTGGTCAGAAATGCTCTTGTGTCAATTCTCCAGGGAACAACTCTCACCCAACAACAGACAATAGAGAGTGAATAAAATCTCTTAACCTTCCTGCCCTTGGAGAGATAAAACCCTGAGCTGTGTTTCACACAGGCCCCCAGAGGTCTGAGAAGGACTGAGCTCCAAATTCCCAAAGTGGCAACCTGCTCATAATGCACAGATACTGGCTTTCTTCTCTATTTTGTCTCTCATACCCAACTCCTTTGTTGCTTGAATAAACTACTTGAACTCATTCTTGGCTTCAGGCCTGTTTCTGGAGGACTCTAAACCATGGCACACAGTAAAGAACACCAGCTCTGATAGTCTCACCTCTTCCTTTAACATCCTATATCCTTACTAGCTTCACTATATTTCTTTCATCTTTAGAATTAAAAAAAAAAAAAAGGCCGAGTTTACTCTTCAGCTTATACCAAATTGCTTGACTTCTCTTTTAGAGCAAAACTCCTTGAAAATATTGCTCAAGTTCATTTTTTTTTCCTTTGCCTTCTTCTTTTAATTCCACTTCATTCAGGACTTTGCCAACATCACTACACTTAAGCCACTCTGCTCAAGGACACACATAATCTCAATTCTGTTGAGTCTAAATGGGTAACATTCTCTTTTCAATTTAATGTTTGTTTTAATGAATACAACACACGTGTGTGTGTATGCTCAGTCACTTCAGTCTTGTCTGTTTGCAACCCTATGGACTGTAGCCCACTAGGCTCTTCCATCCACGGCATTCTCTGGTCAAGAATACTAGAATGAATTGCCATGCCTTCCTCCAAGGGATCTTCCCAACCCAGGGATTGAAGCCAAGTCTCAAGTGTCCTGCATTGGAAGGTGGGTTCTTGACCACTAGCACCTCCTGGGAAGCCTCTGGATACAACACACTCTTATTTTTGTGCTGAATAGCAGCTAGCCAAAGATATTACTTTCTAATCACTGAAAGCTCCTCAGTGATTAACTGATATTAACTGAGGACAAAAGGTCTTTGTAGTTGTGATTTTGTCAGTGATGTCAACCTGAGGAGATTATCCTAAATTATCCAGTTCTTAAATTCAATCATAGCTATTCCCATAAGCCAGGGAAAGAAGGATATTTAGATTACATACCAAATGAAAGGTGAGGTGAAGATGCAGGCAGAGACTGGAGTAATGTGGACCCAAGATAAGGAATGGACTTCCCTATAGCTAAGATGGTAAAGAATCTGCCTGCAATGCAGGAGACCCAAGTTCAATCCCTGGGGCAGGAAGATCCTCTGGATAAGGAAATGGCAATCCACACCAGTATTCTTGCCTGGAGAATCCCATGGACAGAAAAGTCTGGTGGGCTACAGTTCATGGGGTCACAAAGAGTTGGACTCAGCTGAATGACTAACACACAAGATAAGGAACCCAGGCAGAAGCTGGAAGAGATAAGAAAGGATTCAAGAAAGGATTCACCCAGAGTTTCTGGAGGGATAGTGGCCCTGAGAAAACTGGTATTGAAATTCTGATCTCCACAAATATGAAAGAATACATTTCTGTTGTTTTAAACCTTCATTTTATAGTAATGTGTTACAGCAGACAAAGGAAACTAACACAATGCTTATCTTATAAGTCACTCCATAATAATTTCACTGATTCCTCACCTGATAATATTGGACTGTGACAGATTTCAGCTCTTTTCTTACTACTGACATTCTACTGGGTGAGGAAGTGAACAAAGCCCTCAGTTCAGTTCAGTTCATCACTCAGTCATGTCTGACTCTTTGTAACCCCAGGGACTGCAGCAGGCCAGGCTTCCCTGTCCATTACCAACTCCCAAAGCTTGCTCAAACTCATGTCCATCGAGTCGATGATGCCATCCAACCATCTCATCCTGTGTTGTCCCCTTTTCCTCCTGCATTCAATCTTTCCCAGCATCAGGGTCCTTTCCAATGAGGCAGTTCTCTTTGGAAACAAAGCCCCAGAACAAAGCCTGTTGGAACAAAGCCCTGGAGATATATTATTGAGTGTGTGCCTGCCATGTCACTTCAGTCATGTCCATCTCCCTGTGATCCATTGGATTCCAGCCCACCAGATTCCTCTGTCAGTGGGATTCTCCAGGTAACAAGACTGGAGTAGGTTTCAGAGGATCTTCTAGACCCAGGGATCAAACTGAGCCTCTTGTGTCTCCTGCATTGCCAGGCGGCTTCTTTACCACTAGCGCCACCTGGGGAGCCCCTTCCCCAGTCTCCCTCGATAGCAATTCCTTTCTTATACTTACATACAAAACTTTGGAGCTATCTTGTTATCTCTCACAAACATGGTCAATAGGTCAGCAAATGCCGTGGGTACAACTATGAAAATATACCTAAGCTCCAACCTCTGCTCCTCGCTAATTACCTTGGTCTGAGCTGATAGCAAGGCTTTTTCAGGTTGTCATCCTTCTACCCTAGATCCCTGGCAGTCTATTCTCAACAGAGTCTAGAGTGATACTTTAAAATTATGAATCATCCAATGTCACTATTCTGCCTAAAATTCTGCAGTTGATTTCTCATTTTACAGAGAGAAACAGCCATGCTGTAATGCACAACAGAACCTACTTTTTGTGTATTTATTTTTGGCAGTATTTTCGGCTATTCTGAATTTTCATTGCTGCATGTGGGCTTTCTCTAATTTTTCTCTAGTGAGTGGGGACTACCCTCTCTAGCTGTGGTGCATGGGCTTCCCGTTGCAATGGCCTCTGTTGTTACAAAGCACAGGCTCTAGAAGCATGGGCTTTAGTATTTGTGGCCATAGGCTTAACAGTCCCATGGCACGTGGGATCTTCCTGGACCTGGGATCCAACCTGTGTCCCTTGGATTGGTAGGTGGATTCTTAACCACTGGACCACCAGGGAATCTGGACAGATACTGCTTGATTGGTCTCCCACTGTTTAACTTCACTTCCTACTTTCTTCCTGATACTCCATCCAGCCACCTCGGAATCACTTCATTGGTCCCTGGACAATGTAAGAGTAGAGCTTTCTGAGGGCCCTAGCTTTGTTTGTTCCCTTTGTCAAAAAGGCTTCTTTGGAGATTCATTCAGCTGACACTCTGGTTTTCTCCAATTCTTTGCTTTAAGTCACCTCATTAATGAACCTGCTCTTTCTATTGTATTTAAATGAAATGGCAATGTGTTTCTAAAGTGCTCAGTTTCTCAATTGTGGCCGACTCTTTAAAACCCCATGCACTATAGCCCACCAGGTTTCTCTGTTCATGGAATTTCCCAGGCAAGAATACTGGAGTGGGTTGCCATTTCCTTTTACAATGCTTCTAATCAATTCCTCCAACTCAGTATTTCTGACCCAATTCATCTTTCCCAAATTTTCTAAAATATTTATTATCTTTAGCATACTATTGATATTTCTTCTTTTTTATTGAAGTGTAGTTGATTTACAGTATTAGTTTCAGGTGTACATCATAGCAATTCACAATTTTTATAGATTGTGCTGCACTTATAGTTGTTATAAAATAGTGGTTATATTTCCTGTACAACATATCATTGTAGTTTACTTTATATATTTGTATATCTTAATTATTTATAAATCTTAATTTCCCATACCTTTCTTGCCCCTGTCCTCAATAACTACAAGTTAGTTTTTTATATCTATGAGTCTATTTTTTTATATTTACTAGTTTGTTTTATTCTTTTTGATTTGTCATATAAATGATAACATACAATGTTTGTCTGACATTTCACTAAGCATATTTAATCTTTCTTCTCTCTATATACAGGAGAATATATGTGAATCAATAACATACATGTAGTATTTTCTCTATTGCTCAGTATTTTACTGTTGTACATTTCTCTCTAGCATAACATCTTTCACAGAAGTACATGACAAATATGTGACTGAATAAAGGTACTGACTGAGGTAATGAGTAAAGATCAGTTAGTAACATTTCTATTCCTATTTATCATGAGCAGAGAAACTTCAGTCTATTTCTAGAGGGTAAGAAATACTCGTTTGTTCTGTTGTTCTTTTATTGCCAAAACTATAAAACTTAAAGACTTAAGAAGCTGTTTGATGAACTTCAAGTCATCAGAAAAGTATACCTAAATAACACATAAATGCATAATTAAGTTATTAAACATTCATCAAGCCAAAGGCTTAATTAACTGGATTTATGGTCTGAAACAAATCTCCGTGTCTTTGGTTCTCTTTCATTTAATTTGAATTTTCATGCTTCTCATCTCTTCCTACCTCCTTTATGTCATCAAGTCAGTTAAACAGAAGGTAGAATCTCAAAATAAGTTATCAGTTTGACTCATCTCTGGAATATCTAATACCAATCCCTTGAATTTTAGGAGCACTGTCATTAAGTACCAGTGTAATGAATTGTGGATGTTGCTGTTAATTGTCACAGCAAACAATGCACAGTACCGCTCAGATTCCTTTCCCTCTGTACCAGGAGATTAAAATCTTCAGTTGCCCACTTGCACATTCTTTGAAATGAGTGTAGCAGCTTTCCACTTAAATTTTCTCCTGGAAGAGGCTTCTAATTTATGAACAACAAAAATGTGGAATAATTTTTTGTTTGCTTGAAAATGTTAGGGTTACAACCCAACTGTCTAGGCAAAGTTAACTGAAAAGGATTTGGACTTCACATTACTAATACGTGACTGCATCACTCCAACATCTCCAGAAAAATGACAACCTATTAATTATTGCATTTTTCTAGGTTAGCAAACACTTAGCAGGATTAAGAGGGACTAGAATTTTCTATAATCCTTAAGAAACATACTTTATTTTCTATGTCTTCAGTTCCAACCCTCATCTATACCCTTAAAGAGAGTAAATAACATTGACAATAAATGCCTTATGATTCTTAAATATCAAGAATACAATGATTCTGTATTCATAGGAAGTACATTTTTATCAATTCCTCAAGTATTACTTACCTGAATGGGGTCTTCAGAAGGTGTGCACATAGCTTCATATAATATATTATTCCAAGAATCTCAGAAAGTTTAGAGGAACAGTGGTTTGGTAATAACTTATACCTTGTCTGTTAATTATATGAATATGCATACATTTATGTAAGTATATTTGTGTGTTTGAGTAATATTCTATCTTGCCATTGGAAGCCTGAAGGCTTAACTTCTGGACCACCAGGGAAGTCCCTTAGTGTTTGACTTTTAACAAATGTAATAAAATCATGTATTTAGTACACTGAAGATGGTTGATTATGATTTTAAGGCAATGGATTGATGATGATAATAATATTGACAATAAGGAAAATGGAGGAACAATAAGAAGAAAGAAGAGGAAAAAGAAAAGGAACGATTTTGATAGGTAGGTTAAAGTTCCTTGCAAACCGGAAGTGTTAAGATTTCTGTCATATTATGAGGAGCTTTGAGAAAAAATAGATTAGAGCCTAGAGAAGAAAGAAAATAACTAGCCATTAGAACCAATTCAAAAGTATTTTTTACATGACTTTCACAATTTTATCTATTCAACATGTTTTGTATTAGGCTAATATATAAATGTTAGTTATGCATAGTTAACTTCATTCATCAGTGGTTATGCAAGCAAGCAGAATTTGTATGGGTGGTGCTTTCCTACATTTGGAATAGGAAGGGGAAGACATTTTCTCCTAATCTGTGTCTAGATCCATGAATCTCTTTCTGATTCACCTTCTGAAGTCAGACTATCCACCTAATGAAAGGTCACCCTAGATATATCATTAGGATCCATGTCCCTGTTCATTAATAATCCATTCGGTCAATAGAAATTTATCTCACAGTATTTCCTGAGAATATTCCACTGAAAATTATTCCAAATAAGATTGATACATCTTGCCAAATGAATAGATATGCCATCTGCTTTCAGAAACCTGTCTTTTGATGCTTACATAAGAGAAAAAAATAATCAAGCCTGGCAATCCTTCCCTGGGCAAATAGGAGCATTGTACCTGATGGCTAATTATCTTGTCTATTTATTCACATCACACAATTCATTACACACCTAGTCTGTGCCAGGCACTGTGTCTAGTGTAAGGAATATAAAAGTGAAAATAACCTGCTTTCAGGAAAATTTTGTTTGACTTTTTTTTTGACCACTGTTTGGCATGTGGGTTCTTAGTTCCCTGAGTATGGCTTGAATCTGTATCCCTGGCATTAGAAGTCAGGAGTCAACCACTAGACTCCCAGGAAAAGTCCCTTAGTGTTAGACTTTTAACAAACATGATAAAGATAAAATAATGTATTTAGTATATTGAAAATATTTATTTAATAGGGTGAACCACAGGTAAAAGAGATCCCATGTCAGTGAGAGAGTGGAAGCAAAAAACTTCATGAAAACAATAACTTTAGATTAAGACTTACAAACAATAAAAAGAGAAGATTCATAAGCAAATTCAACAATATGTACTGAAATGTGTGACATATATCAGCCTGGCATGTTCACAAAGGAAACAAACCTTTATTATATATTGAAAATAAATTTTAGGGTTGAAAAGGTGATTGCAGGAGATTAAGACCAAGATTCTGAAAGTTCTATGATGTAAAAGCTCAGATTCTAGAAATTCTTGATACAAGGAAGAGAAAAGATTTGACATTTCCTCAAAACGTTTCTTTAGTGAATGAATTCCTGATATTAACATTGTATGAGACAAGTTGAGCTACTGAGAGAAAAAGAGTGTAGTTAAAGAATTAAATGTTATTGAATATTCTGTAGCAGGGGCTTCCCAGGTGCTTTGGTGGTAAATAATTTGCCTGTCAATTCAGGAGACACAGAAGACACAGGTTGGATACTTGGGTTGAGAAGATTCCCTGGAGGAAATGGCAACCCACTCCAGTATTCTTGCCTGGAGAATTCTATGGACAGAGGGGCTTGGTGGGCTACAGTCCATGGGGTTGCAAAGAGTCAGACACAACTTAGCAGCCAAACAACAATTAAGTAGCTGATGTATAGTGAGTCATTAGATATAAAGGTGGGCGGTTAAGCAGTGACTTGTGAGATGAAGACTAAAATTGAGGTCTCAGTGTACACATGTTGTTGTTCAGTCACTGAAGTAGTCAAATAAATTACCATGGATAAGAACAGTTATGGAGAGTATATAGGTAGTATTTCTCTCTCTCCTTTTTTAAAATTTTATTGAGATATAATTGATATATAATAAACTGCACTTATGTAAATATAACTGTGTAGATCACAACAGGAGAAGGCAATGACACTCCACTCCAGTACTCTTGCCTGGAAACTCCCATGGACTGAGGAGCCTGGTGGGCTGCAGTCCATAGGGTCGCAGAGTCAGACATGACTGAGCGAATTCACTTTCACTTTTCACACTCATGCATTGGAGAAGGAAATGGCCACCCACTCCAGTGTTCTTGCCTGGGGAATCCCAGGGACGGGGGAGCCTGGTGGGCTGCCTTCTATGGGGTCGCACAAAGTTGGACACGACTGAAGTGACTTAGCAGCAGCAGCAGATCACAACAAACTGTGGAAAATTATTCAAGATGGGAATTTAAGACCACCTTACCTGTCTCCTGCATACAAGTTTCTCAAGAGACAGGTCAGATGGTCTGGTATTCCCATCTCTTTAAGAATTTTCCAGTTTATTGTGACCTACACAGTCGATGGCTTTGGCATAGTCAATAAGCAGAAATAGATGCTTTTCAGAAACTCTCTTGCTTTTTTGATGATCCAGCGGATGTTGGCAATTTTTTTTTTTTTTTAATTTTTTTATTTTTTTTAATTATTGTTTTAGCCATACATTGTTATGATATCACCATGGGTTTACATATGCTTCCCCTCCGGGTCCCCCCTCCCTCCTCCCTCCCCCCCGGGAAATCTCGCTGCACCAGTCCCGAGCATCAATCCTGGGCTGGCGATTGATTAGACACATGTTAATTGTCATGTGTC
>ML663566.1:5456774-5484129 GCA_007570785.1 Antilocapra americana
CTGCCAGCATTCAGTTCCTGTTTTTTGGAGTTTGCTCGGCCTTTAAAGGTTCTTTTGGTATATTTATTGGGGAGAGAGTGTTCTCCCCGTCCTATTCCTCCGCCATCTTAGTTCTCCCCCGGATGTTGGCAATTTGATCTCTGGTTCCTCTGCCTTTTCTAAATCCAGCTTGACCAAATGGAATTTCATGGTTCAGGTACTGCTGAAGACTGGCTTTGAGAATTCTGAGCATTACTTTACTAGTGTGTGAGATGAATGCAATTGTGCAGTAGTTTGAGCATTCTTTGGCATTGTCTTTCTTTGGGATTGGAATGAAAACTGACCTTTCCCAATCCCATGGTCATTGCTGAGTTTTCCAGATTTGCTTGAGAAACCTGTATGCAGGTCAGGAAGCAACAGGTAGAACTGGACATGGAACAACAGACTGGTTCCAAATAGGAAAAGGAATACGTCAAGGCTGTATATTGTCACCCTGCTTATTTAACTTATATGCAGAGTACATCATGAGAAATGCTGGGTTGGAAGAAGCACAGGCTGTAATCAAGATTGCCGGGAGAAATATCAAAAACCTCAGATATGCAGATGACAGGAGCCTTGTGGCAGAAACTGAAGAAGAAGTAAAAAGCCTCTTGATGAAAGTGAAAGAGGAGAGTTAAAAAGTTGGCTTAATGCTCAACATTCAGAAAACTAATATCATGGCATCTAGTCTCATCACTTCATGGGAAATAGATGGGGAAACAGTGGAGACAGTGTCAGATTGTTCTGGGCTCCAAAATCACTGCAGATGGTGATTGCAGCCATGAAATTAAAAGACACTTACTCCTTGGAAAGAAAGTTATGACCAACCTAGATAGCATTCTGAAAACAGAGACATTACTTTGCAAACAAAGGTCTGTCTAGTCAGGGCTGTGTTTTTTCCAGTAGTCATGTATGGATGTGAGAGTTTGACAGTGAAGAAAGCTAAGTGCAGAAGAATTAATGCTTTTGAACTGTGGTGTTGGAGAAGACTCTTGAGAGTCCCTTGGACTGCAAGTAGATCCAACCAACCCATCCCAAAGGAGATCAATCCTGAGTGTTCCTTGGAAGGACTGATGTTGAAGCTGAAACTCCAATACTTTGGCCACCTCATGCAAAGAGGTGACTCACTGGAAGAGACCCTGATGCTGGGAAGGATTAGGGGCAGGAGGAGAAGTGGAAGACAGAGGATGAGATGGCTGGATGGCATCACGGACTCAATGGACATGGATTTGGGTAGATTCCGGGAGTTAGTGATGGACAAGGAGGCTTGGCATGCTGCAATTCATGGGATCGCAAAGAGCTGGACATGACTGAGTGACTGAACTGAACTACCTGTCTCCTGAGAAATCTGTATGCAGGTCAAGAAGTGACAGTTTGAACCAGACATGAAACAACAGATTGGTTCCAAATTAGGAAAGGAGTACATCAAGGTTGTATATTGTCACCCTGCTTGTTTAACGTACATGCAGAGTACATTATGCAAAATGCCAAGCTGGATGAAGCAAAAGCCCAAATCAAGATTGCCGGGAAGAATATCAATAATCTCAGATATGCAGATGACACCACACTTATGGCACAAAACAAAGAATTAAACAGCCTCTTCATGAAAGTGAAAGAGGAGAGTGAAAAGGTTGGCTTAAAACTCAGCATTCAAAAAACTAAAATCATGGCATCCGGTCCCATCATTTCATGGCAAATAGATGGGGAAACAATGGAAACAGTGGGAGACTTTATTTGTTTTGGCTCCAAAATCACTGCAGATGGTGACTGCAGCCATGAAATTAAAAGACGCTTGCTCCTTAGAAGAAAAGCTATGACCAAACTAGACAGAATATTAAGAACAGAGACATCACTTTACGAACAAAGGTCTGTCTAGTCAAAGATATGGTTTGACTAGACAAACCACACTGAGTCACCTGTATTGCTGGTACATTCTTTACCATCTGAGCCACCAGGAAAGCCCAAGACATTGAAGTGTATTGCAACTGTATGTCTAGTAAGCCCTTATTAACTTAGAGTATGTTATAATAATGTAAGGGTATTGTTGTAGTTTTTACTTTTTTCCCAATTGATAAATTTTAGGGCAAGTCAATAGAAGAGAATCTATCTTTTATGGACAGCTTTTTACTACTTTTTATACCAATTTTTTATATTCTTGTAAAAAGTCTTCTGTATATGCAACTCCTCTGTATTTATAGTACTTCAGTATCTGGGGCTCCCCATCCACAGATTGGATTACTCTTCACATGACCTCTTCTTTCTTGTTTCTCAGTGTGTTCTCTCCTGCTATAAAGCCACTGGGTTTAGGTTCCACCTTTATCTAGTATGACTTCATCTTAATTAATAAATTTTCAAAGACCCAATTTCCTAATGTTATATTCTGAAATTCTGAGTAAACACGGATTTGGGAGGCATGCATTGTCCAATTCACTATATCCACAGTAACAATATAACTTTCTTTAAAATTAAAGAATATTATATAAAGTGTCCTATAAAAACACCCATCTTTTTTTTCACTAAATATTATAAAATTAAAAGCTTTGACTATTTCAATAAGACTTTTTCATTGAGGTTTTGTTGTGGTTGTTTACAATGTGACCACTGTTTAATTATTCAAATTATTTTTCTCATTATGATGTATTTGCATTCTCATAAGCATATTCAACTGGTCAGGAATAAAATTTGGAAAGTGAGTGTCAATGGATTGATGCCAACACATTAAATTATTGACTTGCTTTGTTTTCTACCCAAATAGTTCAATTTTCTCAGCAACTTCAGGTAATTTATCTCTGCTTATAGCCCCAACCTTGGGTTTAAAAGCATTTCTCACCAGTTCCACAGGAAATTAATAGACATGCTGTGCATAATACGTTCTTTAATTAAATATAGTCAGAGAAAGCTGAGTTCAAAAAGCAGGTTTCTTTATTGTCAAACTTCAAACAGCTTTGAATTTGCTATATTATGTCATGATACTCCCAGAATAAGATCAGGGAAGCAGTGTTTTACAAGTTTATTTGAAAATATTGGCTAGACTAAAGGATGGATGCCCTGATAGCTGGTAAAAACATTATATCTTGGTGTATCTGGGAGGATGTCTCCAGAAGAGATTAGCATTTGAATCAGTAGACAGAGGAGTAAGAGGATCTGCCTCCACCAAAGCACGTGGGCACCATCTAATGCACTGAGGGCCTGAATAGAACAAAAGGGCAAATATGCCTTCTACAAAGAGCTGAGACATCCCTCTTCTCCTGCCCTTGGACATCTGAGTTCCTGTCTCTCAGACCTTTAGACTTGGACCAGGACATACACCACTGACGTCGAGATCTTGGACTTTCAGATTTGGACTGAAATTTAGATCTCTGACTCCCCTGATTCTTAGGACTTTGGGCTTGATCTGCAAATACCCCACTGGTTTTCCAGGGATTCCAGATTTCAGGCAGCACATCATGGGGCTTCAGAGCTGCCTTAACAACACAAACCAATCCTTCATAATAAATCTCTATGTACCTGTATATATCCTATTTAATGTTTCTCTGGAGAAGCTTGGCTAATAAACAGACCTTCCAAATACATGATATATTTCTTAATACTGTCATTTTGACCATCTTTTAAGGCAATAATAATAACAGGTGCTCCCTCAGCCCAATTTATCTCAAGGTTTATCACCATCTGGTAGATCTCCTCATAGAATTGGTTACTATCTCATATTATTCCAACTTGGGTTTTAAAGTTCAAATATCTAACTGTTTTTCTTACTTTGCATACTTCTAGAAACTTCACTGCCTCATTCACATTTCATTTTCTCTCCACCAATTCTGTTAAATCTAGTTCCTTATTTTTTCCTACTGTCTCCCCCAACTATCAAAAGTCCCTTGCTTTTTAAAATAAATGAATTAGAGATAAAAATAAAATCATAGACCATTTTATATTTCCCCCAAGTCAATTTTTATTTCTTCAGTAAATATTAATTAAATAATTACAATGTACCAGATACTCCCCTAAGAGCTGGAAATAGAGTGTTAAAACAAAAATGATTAATATCTCTGTGCTTGTAAAGCTGACATTTTAGTGTAGGAGAAAGATAGTATAAGCATGATAAATGTAGTATACTGAACAGTGGTATGTTCTAAAGAGAACAAATTCATTTGAAGTAATTCTACTCAGATGGACGAAACTGGAGCCCATTATCCAGAGTGAAGTAAGCCAGAAGCAAAAACAACAATACAGTATATTAACGCATATATATGGAATTTAGAAAGACGGTAATGATAACCCAACATGCGAGGCAGCAAAAGGAACGCAGATGTATAGAATAGACTCGTGGACTTTGTGGATGAGGGTAAGGGTGGGATGATATGGGAGAAGGGCATTGAAGCATGTTAATTGTCATGTGTCTAATCAATCGCCAGCCCAGGATTGATGCTCAGGGCTGGTACAGCGAGATTTCCTGGGGGGGAGGGAGGAGGGAGGGGGGTTCTGGAGGGGAAGCATATGTAAACCCATGGTGATATGATGACAATGTATGGCAAAAACAATAAAAAAAAATTAAAGAGAACAAATTACATCAGCAAAGGCAATATGAAATGTCCTGTAAGCAGGTTGAAATTTGAGGTAGAGTGGCCAGGAAACTCTTCAAAGAGAAGGTAACTTTGCATCAGGACTTAGGCAATGAAGGAGCCCATAGCACTTGCCTAGATGAAAATTAGTAAAAATAAAAGAAACAATCACTGTGGGGAAGAACTTGCCTTGTACATAATGCCTAGTAACTTTGCCATGACATTTTCATATAATCCATATAATCACGGAAGAAAGAAAATCCTGAAAAAGTGAAGAGAAAAAGTGGTTTACTTAAGAAGGGAATGTCATATTAGAATGCAGTTTTTAGAATCCTTCTTCTGAATTATCACTATTAATTGTTTGCTGTTTTGCTTTTGTTTTCTATTTCTTTTCTGTGTTTATTGGGCTGCACCCCACCTACAAGGAAGACCTATGTTTCCCAGCTTCGAGACCAAAGAGAGAGCCTGGAATCAGCAACAGAGACATCAGTGGTTTCATGGATGGGAATCTTTCATGTCTGAAGCAAGGTCCTGGAGCAACACCACACCGTGTGAAGCAGAAGGTGGGCAGGACATGGTGGCAGCCTTGGCTCCCAGAAGGAAGGGGAGGTTCCGGTTACAGGGGAATTGACTTCAGGTGGGCTTGTTAGTTACCAGGGAAACCAGTAGAGGGGTGCACCCTCACTGCCCCTTTGATAAGAATAATCACTAGCTAGGGCCTGGAACAAATATGTAGGAAGGTCAGAGCAGGAGAACAGCCATACTGAGTGGCCATACAATGTTTTTACTCTTTTTTCAATAGCCTTGAGATTCTATATTTTCTCCTGGACTTAGGAAAAGACTTTGAACACAGTATCCTTGGATGGGGTGTCAACAGACAGACTGCATTTTAGGATGAGTAGGGAGGAGTAGGCAAGTAGATATACTCACCTACTTTCATTCCATTGCCAAATAAAAAAGGCTTTAATTTGGTTTCTATGCCCACCATAAAAAGCAACTCTCTCCTGAGATATTTTGAATAATTTTTAGGGTTTTTTCCCTCCTATTTTACCCTAAAGGTAATGATGTAAATCCCAGGTGTCTGTGCATGTCTGAGAGTGGGGTGGAGAGAGGGAGGCAATGCTGATAGCCCAGCTTTTCATACTCAAATTTGTAAGTAATTTTTGCTTTGGAGATCTCTGAAGAATTTCTCAGGAAGAATCAGTCCTATAACTTCTCCTTTGTCTCTTCTGGGATGTAGCTACATTCTTTCTGTTCTGCCTCTCTGGATTTTTATGTCCTCTGTCCTTTTTCTTAATATTTTTTCAACATCTTTGGACCATGGGTCACTTTCACTTAATCATTTCCAAGAAAATGTAAATCATCTCCTCCTTTCATTTCTATTGTCATTTAGATGAACCTTCAGGGGAAGACTGCTCTGATCACCTCCAGTTCACCCTGTTAGTGAAGGAGGTTTTTCCCATTCTATATAGTACAAAGTGACATAACATAGGACACAGAAAGCTGGAAAGATGCATCTAGCAGTTAGGTATTAGTCATATGTGCTCACAGCCCAAGGACGGAGACCACCACAGGCTCCTCCAGCTACACAGGGACTGGATGAAGGAGCAAGGCGAACCACAAGGGACTGTGGAAGGGGCCTTAGAGTAACATGAGGTGGGGTGACTTCTGGCTCCCTCGGTAAAATGTGATTGACTTGTTTGAAGAGTTTCTTGCACTTCTAAGAAGGTTGAAGACCAGAAGGGGTGCAGACAGTCCAGGTGACAGGGGACTAACAGGGTGGAGAGATTTTTCCTGGTGGCTGGAGGCATAACTGTTGAGAAGAGAGGACTTCTGGTGAACGTTGGAGCCCTGTGAGGCTCAGAGGTCAAGACAGTGGAATTCTGGGCCTCACAATGCAGCGATACTCTGCTTATTACATTAGATAGAACTTTATCAATCTTTTCAGTCTGTGAAAATTCATAGATGAGTTTGTAGTCTTTGATGATGCTGTAGTTTCCATTATATTGACTTTACTTGAAAGTGTGAAAGTAAAAGCGTTAGTCGCTCAGTCATGTCCAATTCTTTGTGACCCCAAGAACTGCAGTCCGCTAGGTTCCTCTGTCCATGGGATTCTTCAGGCAAGAACACTGGAGTGGGTTGCCATTCCCTTCTCCAGGGGATCTTCCCAACTCAGTGATCAAACCCAGGTCTCCCATATTGCAAGCAGATTGTTTACCACCTGAGCCACCAGGGAAGCTCTTTACTTATAGTGAAAGCGAGCCATTCTATTTTTGGTTTTTTTTTTTCCTTTTGTTGCCCTGGGTCTTAATTGTTTCACACAGGCTTTCTCTAGTTGTAGCGATTGGACTTCTCATTCATGGGCTTCAGTAGCGGTGGTGCACAGGCTTAGTTGCTCTGGAGACCAACATTTGCAGGCAGATTCTTAACCACTGGACCACTAGAGAAGTCCCAAGCCACACATTCTCTATGTTTGTTTATGTGTATAGATATTTTTTATGCAAAATTAGCTATTTGTGTTCTTTCATGACAAGATACTTCTGCGTCTAAATCTAAACTTCATCTTATTGACCCTCTGAATGATCGCTCTACTTCCAAATATTTTCTGAATATTTCTGTTTGCTAAGATGTTGCCTTTGCCACGCTCATCTTTTCAGTCTATCCATTCTCCTGAGTAATCATTATCTTACCATTTCAATTAACAACAAAGCTGACTAGTTTTAAACTGCTACCTTTACTCTTCACCAAGTTATGCTCACTTTCTACCAGATATGTACAGTTTCTTGTATCACAGGCTCCTTAAACAAAAACAACATTTATAAAGTTAAAATAATTTATTTCCCCCCCACCCCAGGTAGTGTTGGTTGCTCAGGAATCAGGCTCCTGGTGGGCTTTCCTTGTGGCTCAGCTGGTGAAGAATCCCCCTGCATTGTGGGAGACCTGGGTTCGATCCCTGGGTTGGGAAGATCCCCTGGAGAAGGAAAAGGCTACCCACTCCTGTATTCTGGCCTAGAGAATTCCATGGACTGTATAGCCCATAGGGTCACACAGAGTTGGACACAACTAAGTGACTCTTCACTTCACTTCAATTCAGTCTTCTGGTGAAAAGGGTGGTTTTTCAGGTCTGATCACAGGTCTGATCTGGCAGGTTGCTGCGGAGAAGCTGTCCTCCACTCACGGGCTGGGTGCACAGCCAGTGCCTTGAGGTCATGGAAGGGGCTACTGTCCAAGGTTCAGGTGCTCCTGGCTCATCAAGCTCTGTGCATATTTGCATTTGTAAGGAGACACGCTCATTTCTAGGTTTCCTTCCCTGAGGCTTCAGGCAGAGGTCTCTGCAGGCACCTATATGAGGCAGGCTTGGTGAAGGGAGAAGGGGAAACCTTGAGCCAGGACACCTGACACCAGACACATTTCCTCACTCTCAGTTCCCAGCAAATTTCCACCCCTGGCCCTCCCTCTCCCCTTCATTCCAGAGCCTTTTGTTCCAGCTCCTTCAAGAGTGAGATGGCCCTCATGTGGGTATTGGTCTATCTGATCCTAGGCTGATGCGCTGCTTTTCACGGGGGGCAGGAAATGGAACAGAGGGAGTCAGGGCTTTCTCCAGTTTTAGCCTCTTGCTTATGCCTTTGCAGTAAATGATTGAAGACTTAACTCATTCATTTTTGGGCAGTGGCTTCAGTGGGCTTCTCTGACATCTAACAACTCAGTTCTCTTTCCACCAGCTCAGCTGCAGGCCTGAAGGTCACCTGGGTAGGGCCTTTATCATGTCTTATGCATGATCACACATTTACTCCCTTGTTAAACACCAGGAGTATATTTGAATTTGTCCCAAATGCTTACTACCTACCACCAAGAGATCAAGCCTTGTCCACTTGGCTTCCTAAATACTGTGTATGTTAAATGCAAGAATAACCTAATTTGAGAGAAGTCTTCCCCTTTTATCACCTGGCTGCCTGAAAAGAGATATTAAATGTGGCCAGAATTATCTACAACCCATCTTATTCATTGCAATCATGGTAACAAAATTCAAAGCGCAAAACATACTATCTATCTCCTACCCATTCAAATTCCTGCAGTTGTATAGTCTGGGCCTACCATTTGACGGCTTTAACCTTCCAGTCTCATAACTCACCAGTCTCTTCCATTTACTTTCTTTTCCAGAAGAGCTAAACTTCTACAGCCATGTGTGTGTGTGCATGTTAAGTTGCTTCAGTCGTGTCCAACTCTTTGCGACCCTATGGACTGTAGCCCTCCAGGCTCCTCTCTCCATGGGATTCTCCAGGCAAGGATACTGGAGTGGGTAGCCATTCCCTTCTCCAGGGGCTCTCCCCAACCCAGGGATCAAACCCAGGTCTCCTGCATTGCAGGTGGATTCTTTACCACTGTGCCACCCGGGAAGCCCCAAAAGCAAACCACAGTAATCACCAGCAAGAGACCCTTGTTGTAAACTTGAACTTGCTGATAGGAGGACCAGCAAGATCACATGAGGGACCTACTGGGTGCAGGAAAGAGCAGAGAGAGTGGGGTAAATATCTGCAGCTACACAAAGACAAAGGAGTTAAAGAACAGACTCTTCCTTAACCCTCAGGAGGAAGTGCAACAGCAACACCTTGAAATTTATATCCAATTTCTGGTTTCCAGAGCTTTGGGAGAATACTACTGTTTTAAGCCACCGGCTTTGTGGTAGTTTGCTTCAATGGTGATGGGGAGATAATATAGATTTCTTGGCCAAATTCAGTCAACTGTTTGCTTTTGTACAGCCAATAAACTAAAAAGAAAAAGTCTGAAAAAATCAAATGAAGAATAATACTCTGTGATATTTAAAAATTGTATGAAATTCAAATCTGGATCTGTAAATTAAGTTTTCTTTGGAACACATCATGCTCACTGACTTACACATTGTCTATGGCTATTTTTGTGTGTTGCAGGAAGGAATTGAGTAATTGAGGTGAGTAGCTGTCACAGAGCACACATGGTCTACAAAGCTGAACATAATATATGATCCTTAACAGAAAAAGTTTGCTGCTCCCTGTTCTGGATTTCTGCATAATTATTATTTATTCTATCGCCATTAAATTGTGACAATTTGGAGGACCAGGACTTTATACACAGAACAGATTAAATATTAAAAGGCTCAATTAAAAATTAACTTTTTGCTGTCTCTTAACTATAAAACATTGCATACCAACTACTCAGGTAACAAATACACATGTATTACATAATAATACTTTTCCTCAATTTCAAGGCCTTGCCATTTTCATTTTTCCTAAGTGATGGAGGTAAACAAAAGTGATGAAATTATTTAGTCTAAAATATTTCACGATACAGTGTGGGTTCAAGATGTGACACAAAAGGTATATTTTGAGATTATTAAAAATGCCTTTATATTCATGATGATAAAATATGTTAAAATAAATGTGAGGCTTTCCTGGTGGCTTATTGGTCAAGAAACTGCCTGCCAATGAAGGAGACCTGGGTTTGATCCCTGGGTTGGGAAGATCCCCTGGCGAAGGAAATGGCAATGAATACCAGTATTCTTTCTTGGAAAATCATGGACAGAGAAGTCGGGAGGGCTACAGTTCATGGGATTGCAAAAGAGTAGGATATGACTTAATGACTAAACAACAAGATAAAAATGAAAGCTCTTTAAAAGACAACATCAGTAAGAAAAGTGGTATCATTTCAAAATATTTGTTAAAATTAAAATAAATTATGTTTAAAGAGCAAAATTTTCAATAAAGTACTGATTCTATATTTAAACTGAGGATATGTGAGAGTTAAATATTTAGATTTTTAAATGTGAAGAGATACAAACTAATTAAAGATAAAAGAGCATAAAATATTAGCCAACATAGAATGTTGTGATTTTAATACACGATTGTAAATTTCAAAGTTTACATTCTTCTCTTATACATGTTTTATTGCTAATTGACTTTTCATAAATGACAAACTTGTAATTGGTAACTACTGAAGCACACATTCTCAAAGGTCGTGAAACCCTAGAGAACTCTGAGTGAGAAAACTTTCTGATAAGATTCAGCTATTTCTGAAGTCAGCATAAAACTATGCTTTGTACTTTATCAACTTACGAAGTTTAAAGGTTATGCAAACACAAAAATGGATATTCATTTTTATAAAAGGCTTCTAAAGAGAAAAAAATGTCAGACCCTGCCCCAGTGGAAGAAATGATAAGGAATTGAAAACTGCACATTAATATTATCTTAGTAGTTTCTAAGGTTAAAATTAGCTTTCACTCCTTGAACTGAGAGAACTATAAGAATAGTTTGGTTGTTTGTCTGCTCATAGTGTGAAGTGGTGCTGCAAAATCCCATAGGGGGACATACAGTGAACCCTCTTCATAATGTATTAGCTCTTCTTTTACAAGAATATAAAATCTTCTCTTGTTACTGGAGAAATAAATTACATTTTCAGTTGAAAAGAGGAGGGAATATATTCTGTCCTCAGGACAATTTTCTCAGAACACTGGGGAGTCATCTTTGGATGGATGCAACTAGCTGTTCATTTTACATGTAGCACTTCCCATTTTCTTTTTATTTCTATCCTACCATATTTTATTAACTCACACTTGATTTTTACAACAATAATCTGTTTATGTCTAGGGCTGCAAAGTCACTGTGGATGGTGACTGCAGCTGTGAAATTAAAAGACACTTGCTCCTTGGAAGAAAAGCTATGACCAACCTAGACAGCATATTAAAAAGCAGAGACATCATTTTGCCTACAAAAGTTCCTATAGTCAAAGCTATTGTTTTTCCAGTCGTCACCTATGGAAGTGAGAATTGTACCAAAAAGAAGGTTGAGTGCTAAAAAGTTGATGGTTTTGAACTCTGATGCTGGAGAAGACTCTTGAGAGTTCCTTGGACAGCAAAGAAATTAAACCAGTCAATCTTAAAGGAAATCAACCCTGAATATTCATTGTAAGGACTGATGCTGAAGCTGAAGCTCCAATACTTTGGCCACCTGATGAGAAGAGCCAACTTACTGCAGAAGACCCTGATGCTGGGAAAGATTGAGGACAGTAGGAGAAGGGGGCAGCAGAGAATGGGAGGGTTGGATGGCATCACTGCCTCAATGGTGATGAGTTTGAGCAAGCTCCAGGAGTTAGTGATGGACAGGGATGCCTGGCGTGCTGCAGTCCATGGAGTTGCAAAGAGTCAGACACGACTGAGCAACTGAACAATAACAAAGTAGTTACAATGAAATGCAGTTTTTATAAAATTATAAATGTGTAGGTTTTAAAACTGTACAGATGGGAGAATGGCAATGAAACATGTTAATTATCATATGTGAAATCAATCGCCAGCCCAGGGTTGATGCTCGGGGCTGGTGCACTGAGATGTCCCAGGGGGAGGGAATCGGGAGGGAGGAGGGAGGGGGGTTCTGGAGAGGGAGCATATGTAAACCCATGGCAGTCTCATATCATTGTATGGAAAAACCAACACAATAAAAAATAAATAAATAAATAAAACTGTACAGAACTACGTAACACAATGGTTCAGTGTTGCTTGAGTGATACAGTCTCATTCAAATCTGAGGCAGAATAGTTGGAGCTATGTAATTAGAGATGAGATATAAAAAGTGTGATCTTTAGGTTCTTCACTAAAGTCTCAATCTGTTTTACAAACTGAAGAAACCAGTACCTAATTCATGGTGTTATTATGAGGAGTAAAAATTAAATAAGCACTTAGATCAATGTCACATAAATTCAAGATTTGATTTACATGGCAAATATCCATCAACTAACTACATGATTATATTTTGACCTTTGGGGAAGGATATAAAATATTAATTTCATTTTTTTTACCTATTCTCTTGCAGTCTACAGGAGATACTATTACCAGACTTAGATTAAATAAATTCACATGCACTATTTTGCATCTTTAGGAATAATCACAGGTTAAAACTGAATGCTAATACAGATGATAATTTTTTCACTCAGTTTTCTTGGTTTCTCAGGCAGATAAATCAATAAATCAATATGAAAATAAACAGCTTCATAAAATATATATTTTTAAAATTATTTCACATACTTGTGCCTTGAGTCACAAATACTCAGGGACAAAGTTAAGAAGAACAAGTTTGAAACTTGCACTCAAAAGTGGTCATGGAAAGACATTCAGCAGCTAATCCAGAGCTGCTGTGTTACATTGTTACATAGTGCCACATTAAAATGTGTGTGGCTATGTGATTGATTTTATATGTAAAACTTTATTTTTAATTGTATATATAAAACCAAACATATAACACATATTATATAAATGTGTGTATGTGTATATACGTATATATATATACATATATATATATCGCATAGTAGGTCAGATTATACATTGTTTAGTTCAGGATTCATACTATTATGAAAAATTTTAAATGTTCTCAGTGAAAAGTACATATGTTTAATTTATCCACAGACACATCTGATTTAGAAGTCATATGAGCTCCTTAGACATTGTATGATCTTGTGTAAATTATTAAGTCTCCTTAATAATTCCCTTAATAGTTCCCTCATCTATAAAATAGAGATTGTTTAAGCTTAATCTATATTATTCACCCAAAGTTGTAAGTGAGATAATGAGCAAAAGTGACTGACACAAAATAAGAACTCAGAGAAACATTTTGTGTTTCAAGTATATGTTATGAAGAAGTGATAACAATTGTTCAAACAAGAAGCCTGTGATGCAGATTAAGGAGAAAGCATCAAAGTTAAATAGGAGTTAAAAAGGAAATGTGCTATAGAAACGGAAAAAAAAAAACTTTGACATGTCAGCATGGCAATGTTAAGGAAGAGTGGAATAAAAAGGCAAATTAATGGAGTAGTACGGTGGTGGAGGTGTTAGGCGCTCAGTTGTGTCCGACTCTCCGCGACCCCATGGACTGTAGCCTGCTAGGCAACTCTGTCACTGGAATTCTCCAGGCAAAAATACTGGAGTGGGTGGCCATTCCCTTCTTCAGAGGATCTGCCTGACCCAGGGATCAAATCTGGGTCTCCTGCATTGCAGGTAGATTCTTTATCATCTGAGCCACCAGGCAAGCCCCCAGTAAAGTAGCATGCTGCTGCTGCTAAGTCGCTTCAGTCGTGTCTGACTGTGGGACCTCAGAGACGGCAGCCCATCAGGCTCTTCCGTCCCTGGGATTCTCCAGGCAAGAACACTGGAGTGGGTTGCCATTTCCTTCTCCAATACACGAAAGTGAAAAGTGAAAGTGAAGTCGCTCAGTCGTGTCCACCTCCGCGATCCCATGGACTGCAGCCCACCAGGCTCCTCCGTCCATGGGAATTTCCAGGCAAGAGCCCTGGAGTGGGATGCCATTGCCTTCTCCGGTAAAGCAGTATACACAACGTGATATGTAATAAGTTGTATATATATATATATATATATATATTTTTTTTTTTCGGTTTCCCAGGTGGTGCTAGAGTAAAGAACCTACCTGCCAAAGCATGAGACATAAGAAACATGGGTTCTATCTCTTAGCTGGGAAGAGTCTCTGGAGGAAGGGATGGCAGTCCACTCCAGTATTCTTTCCTGGAGAATCCCATGGCCACAGGAGCTGGCAGGCTACAGTGCAGAGGGTCACGAAGAGTCAGACACTACTGAAGCAATTTAGCACTCAGTGAGAAAAAACATAGAGGCTAGCTAACCCACAATTGCTTCACCATTGGTGTAGTTAGCTCCACAATGAGGGGAAAGGAATTGTTCTTTTCCTCATATTCTTGGAAAGGAATATGAGGTGGTTGGACTTTTATACAAAGAATGGGGCTGGTGAAGGGCTGCCTGTGAATTAAGTATAATAGGATTAGCCTGAACTTCTCAGAGTACAATTCTGTTGTTTCTAATGACTCTGATTTAATGTTTATAGAAAGTAAATACTGTATATCTCTCTTTTCTGCCATGTTCTATTTCTTCCCATAATTCTATTCTTGCCATAATTCATGACGGAGACACGTTTTAGGAAAAACTGAGCTCATCTCATGCCCTGTTGGAGTGCCTGGAAAATATAGCACTTGTGCTAATTTGGTGGTTAACTCTACTGTGATAATCACCCAAAGAGAGAAGAAAAATGATTCCTCAGTGAAACATTAGCATCATTACCTCCATGACATAAAGATTAGCTATAAATTAAATCTAATTTTTATTGTGAGGTAAAACCACTAAGGCTTAAAAAGGTTAAATAACATGCTTAAAGGACATACAGTAAATAATTGGTGGGTTTACACCACTGATACAATCTTAAGAATGCATTATTTTGTCTACATCATTATGCCCATTTGTGAAAGAAATTAAATATTTCCCAAGGAAGAATTACTCAATTTTTATTTAAAATTATGAAATTTCCTAACTTATCAATCATGGAACATAGATCCAGACTTAAAGAGAATTTGAAATATATATTTCCCCAACTCATAGAAATTTTTAAAATACTAATTAATAAAGCCAATTTTGGAACTACATGAGATTAATCATTTGAAATACAATTCTAATTAATTTCTCAAATATTTATTTTTCCTTAAATATATTTTGATAGAAGGATTGGTATTGTAAAATTCTTCTCTGTAGACATCTAACTGCTTAACATTTTGTTCTACAATTAACACCATTTCCCACTGAAGTGATATATACCAGCAAACAATGAATACCATCAAGGAATTTTAATAATAAAGATATAATTTTAGCTATTAACATATATGTGAAATCTGAAAAAATAGTACAGATGAACCTATTTTCAGGGCAAGAACAGAGACACAGACATAGAGAACAAGCATGGGGACACAGCAGGAAGGGGACAGAGGGATGAACTGGGACATTAAATTTGACATGAATACACTACCATGTGTGAAATAGATCATTAGTGGGAAGCTACTCAGTGTTCTGTGGTGACCTATATGAGTAGGACAGGAGGGGATGTATGTGTATGTATAGCTGAGTCACTTCATTATACAGCAGAAACTAACACAACATTGTAGAGCAATTATTGTTGTTAAGTTGCTAAGTTGTGCCCAACTCTTTCATGACCCCATGGACTGTAGCCTGCCAAGCTCCTGTGTCCTTGGGATTTCCTTTTCCTGGAGATCTGCCTGACCCAATGATTAAACCCATATCTCTTGCTTTGGCACGCAGATTCTTTACCACTGAGCCACCAGGGAAACCCAAAACAATTGTATAGCAATTTAAAGAAATAGATAAATATATAAATAAAATGTCCCAACTTTGACACCTAATGATATAGTAGATAATATAAAGCTGTAACAACTTTTTTTCCCCCCAAACTAGTGTATCATTTTAAGAAAGTCAAGTTGGAATACACTAAGGTGCACAGAAGTTCCTGTACAATAACATTGTATAAACTATCCTACAGATAATAATTGTCAATGCCTACAACTGAAGACCACCAGGAACCCAGCTGTCATTAAATAGATAGACCTAGCTTTTGTTTGAGCTTAAACAAATGTACCTACTGTTTTGAAGTCCTATTCTACTATGGTCCTAGACCCGGTCTGATGTTTTCATTTTGTGAAATTGTAAGTGTAAAAGGAGAATCACATGATTCACCTGGCTGTGGTTGCCAGGTCAGCTCCTGATCCTCAAGAAGCTTTCTTTGCCTCTTTCTCTCTATAGAGAATACAAGATAATGATTAATTAAAATGTCTATGAAAGTAGCTCTGGACAATGTTAAAATTTTTGAATATTAATTTTTGATCATTAGGTCTTTTCAAAAAATCAGTAATTCCTTTCTCATTCTTCAAGTAACTTAAAAATTCTTTTCAAGATCTATTCTTTAGCCTGTTCCATGTCCTGGAAACAGTCTGGATAGCCATTCTCCGACTTCCAGATAATATCCAGCAATGAGGGAACGAGACCAGTAGAAGCGGGCAGAGAGGTCTTAGTGTTTTATTAGCTGTCTTCCCCTCAACCCGTGGATGTGTCTCAGGACCCAAAAGTACAGCTCCTGGAAAACGGCCTTCCACATACTCCTTTTTGATGTCCCACCTTTGGCTCCTTTAGGCTTAGAATGTAACAACACCTATTTTTAAGGACTTCAGGGTATCACAGCATTCTTTGTGGTTTTCCTAGAACTTGCTTGTTTATGTGCATTTACTTTGTTCATTAAGCTCTCATCAAAGTATTTTAGGTTTGGTAGCTGTTTTATGCTATAAAGCAGGTTGATACACAAAATATTCTTTTATAATACAATATATGCCCCGACCAGTAATGCTGAAGAAGCTGAAGTTGAATGGTTCTATGAAGATATATAAAACCTTATAGAACTAATACCCAAAAAAGATGTCATTTTCATTATAGGGGACTGGAATGCAAAAGTAGGAAGTCAGGAAACACCTGGAGTAACAGGCAAATTTGACTTGGAGTACAGAATGAAGCAGGGCAAAGGCTAATAGAGTTCTGCCAAGAGAACATACTGGTCATAGCAAACACCCTCTTCTAGCAACACAAGAGAAGACTCTACACATGGACATTACCAGATGATCAACACCGAAATCAGATTGATTATATTCTTTGCAGTCAAAGATGGAGAAGCTCTACAAAGTCAGCAAAAACAAGACCAGGTGCTGACTATGGCTCAGATCATGAACTCCCCATTGCCAAATTCAGACTGAAATTAAAGAAAGTGGGGAGAACCACTAGACAATTCAGGTATGACCTAAATCAAATCCCTTATGATTATACAGTGGAAGTGAGAAATAGATTTAAGGGACTAGATCTGATAGACAGAGTGCCTGATGAACTATGGATGGAGACACTGGCTTGACATTGTACAGCAGACAGGAATCAAGACCATTCCCAAGAAAAATAAACGGAAAAAAGCAAAATGGCTGTCTGAGGAGGGCTTACAAATAGCTGTGAAAAGAAGAGAAGCAAAAAGCAAAGTAGAAAAGGAAAGATACACTCATTTGAATGCAGAGTTCCAAGGAACAGCAAAGAGAGATAAGACAGCCTTCCTAAGTGATCAATGCAAAGAAATAGAGGAAAACAAGAGAATGGGAAAGACTAGAGATCTCTTCAAGAAAATTAGAGATACCAAGGGAACATTTCATGCAAAGATGGGCTTGATAAAGGACGTAAATGGTAGGGACCTAACAGAAGATATTAAGAAGAGGTGGCAAGAATACACAGAAGAACTATACAAAAAAGATCTTCATGACCCAGATAATTATGATGGTGTAATCACTCACCTAGAGCCAGACATCCTGGAATGTGAAGTCAGGTGGGCCTTAGGAACCATCACGACGAATAAAGCTAGTGGAGGTGATGGGATTCCAGTTGAGCTGTTTCAAATCCTGAACGATGATGCTGTGAAAGTGTTGAACTCAATATGTAAGCAAATTGGAAAACTCAACAGTGGCCACCGGACTGGAAAAGGTCAGTTTTCATTCCAATCCCAAAGAAAGGCAATTTCAAAGAATGCTCAAACTACCATACACTTGTACTCATCTCACATGCTAGCAAAGTAATGCTCAAAATTTTCCAAGCCAGGCTTCAGCAATACATGAACCATGAACATGTTCAAGCAGGTTTCAGAAAAGGCAGAGGAACCAGAGATAAAATTGCCAACTTCCCCTGGATCATCAAAAAAGCAAGAGAGTTGCAGAAAACCATCTATTTCTGCTTTATTGACTATGCCAAAGCCTTTGACTGTGAGGATCACAATACACTGTGGAAAATTCTGAAAGAGATGGGAATACCAGACCACCTCTTGAGAAACCTGTATACAGGTTAGGAAGCAACAGTTAGAACTGGACATGGAATAACAGACTGGTTCCAAATAGGAAAAGGAATACATCAAGGCTGTATATTGTCACCCTGTTTATGCAGAGTACATCATGAGAAACACTGGGCTGGAGTAAGCACAAGCTGGAATCAAATTGCTGGGAGAAATATCAATAACCTCAGATATGCAGATGACACCACCTTTATTGCAGAAAGTAAAGAAGAACTAAAGGGACTCTTGATGAAAGTGAAAGAGGAAAGAGACGGAAAAAGTTGGTGTAAAGCTCAACATTCAGAAAATTAAGATCATGGCATCCAGTCCCATCACTTCATGGCAAACAGATGGGGAAACAGTGAGAACAGTGGCTGGTTTATTTGTCCGGGCTTCAGAATCACTGCAGATGGTGATTGCAGCCATGAAATTAAAAGATGCTTACTCCTTGGAAGGAAAGTTATGACCAACCTAGACAGCATATTAAAAAGCAGAGCCATTACTTTGCCAACAAAGGTCCATCTAGTCAAGGCTATGGTTTTTCAGTGATCATGTATGGATGTGAGTGTTGGATGGTGAAGAAAGCTGAGCACCGAAGAATTGATGCTTTTGAACTGTGGTGTTGGAGAAGACTCTTGAGAGTCCCTTGGACTACAAGAAGATCCATCCAGTCCATCCTAAAGGAGATCAGTCCTGGGTGTTCATTGGAAGGACTGATGTTGAAGCTGAAACTCCAATACTTTGGCCACCTGATGCAAAGAGCTGACTCATTGGTAAACACCCTGATTCTGGGAAAAGAGAGCAGGAGGACAAGGGGACAACAGAGGATGAGATAGTTGGATGGCATTAATGGACTCAATGGCCATGGGTTTGGGTGTACTCTGGGAATGGAGATGGACAGGGAGACCTGGTGTGCTGTGGTTCATGGTGTCACAAAGAGTCGGACACAACTGAGTGACTGAACTGAATTGAATATAATTCCAAAAATATCTCATTGATTTCAAAATTTTGGAGTCTGTTTTTCCATTATGTATTTGGGAACATTTTTAACAAACATTGTGGAAGATGCTTTGATATTTGGCACTCATTTCTTATTTAAAATGCCTGTTTTTATATTATACATTAGCATGAAGTAGCATGTGTTTTCACCTTTATCTAGAACAATTGTGGGAACTATGCTAAATGATTCACAAATAATCCATTCTAGTGTACCTATGTACCTTGACTTACCTACTTTACATCATAGTTTGCCCAATAAAGTTCTGGTTTATCCCTTGTCTTTTGCACCTCCAGTTAACATTTGTCAAATACTTTTCATTTTTAACAGAACATTATTGATATTTGCATTAAAACAAGCTCAGAGGACTTTAGTACGCCTGTCATGTTTACTTTCAATTTCAGAAGCTTTTTATTTTCTCTTGTGGCCACACTGCATGTGGGGTCTTGGTTCCCGCAACCAGGGGTGGAACCAGTGCCCCCTTAAACATAAAGTCTTGATCACTGGAATGCCAGGGAAGTCCCTCAATTCCTAATACAGGATCATATGTTGGTGGATTTGATGCATGGGCAGTAAAACTACTGTCATGGTAATGCATCATTAAATCTGAAGCAGAGGAGCAAAAATCTGTCTTCCTTTTATTGATGTTCCCAGAAGCATTATATATAACATGTTTTTGCATGTGCAGGCTGCAGGGTGTGCACTGCTAAATGATGTGGACTCAAATGCAAGCCAGTTGGGAAAGCTAACTATTCCCAGCATCTGATGGGAGCCATAGGAGTCTGAGGCAGCTGCCACTGCCAGGGATTTGTGTCAATGAATGAAGTGGAGCTTCGAGAAGAAAAGCAATGCCAGGTCTCCAGTCCGTGGGGTCATAGGGAAACCAGGAAAATTAAAGCTTATGTGCATGAGCAATTCATGCAAACAATGAAAGTAAATAATCATCACTATGTAGAGCACATTGAGAATAGTCCAAAGGTTTACAGTTGTGGTTTTTGTCTTGTACACTGTAAATCTAAATACTTTTACATGTTTTATTAGTTGTACTCCTTTTATGGGGCAATAATAATTTTTGTCAGCAAAGTTTCAGAAATTTAAATGAAAAGAAATGCTAATGCAACACGAAGTGCAGGCTTTTATATAGTTTAGATATTTTTCATGAATGTGTAAATGGAAATAAAATATTTGAGAAAGTTCTCATTTACTCTAGGGGCTGTAGTAATAATTCTTACAAGGTGAAATCCAAGTGGCACTAAAGTAATTAAGAAATGTCATCATTTACCTAGAAAGCAAAATTTGTTCTAGGAAAGTATGTCCAAAGTTGAAGACATAACATGTGGAGCTTCAAAAGGTGTGTTTCGTTTTCTCTGAACCTTGTCTTGTCATCTAAACCTAGGAAATCTTCTTCTGTGATACTATTACGAATTTTCAAAGCATTTCCCCCAAATGTATGCAAACTGAAGCAATAATTGTTAATGTATTGCATTCATCAGAAAAACTACACAAGTAGTGAAATGATTTCAGTTTTATATCAATCTTATCAGCAATATCAGAGTGAAAAAAATTCTAATAATGCTTTGAATTTTTATATGAGTTATGAAATTAAAGTGAAGTTTTAAAAAGCATTAAAAGATGAAAACTTCACTTTTATGAACATACTTTACATTTTAACAAAGTGCAGGTACATAAATTACTGGGCTTCCCAGGTGATGCTAATGTTACTGGGAAAGAACCCAGCGGCTGTTGCAGGAAACATAAGAGACCTGGGTTTGATCCCTGGGTCAGAAAGATCTGAAAGAGGGGATGGCAGTCCACTCCAATATTCTTGCCTGGAGAATTCCATAGACAGAGGAGCCTGCAGGCTACAGCCCATAGGGTTGCAAAGAGTCAGACATGACTGAAGCGACTTAGCACGCACACACAAAAATTATTTTACAGTGATGATGTGAATTCAGATTTTAATACAGCAAAGTGTTGTGGGTTAAAAAATTCCCAGCAACCTGAGTGTGGGCGTGTTCAGCCAGCCAGGCTCCTCTGTCTATTGGATTTTCCAGGCAATAATACTGGAGTGGGTTGTCATGCCCTTCTCCAGGGGACCTTCCCACCCCAGGGATCAAACTCACATCTTCTGCATCTCCTGCATTGCAGGTGGATTCTTTACTGCAGAGCCACTGGGGAAGCCCTTCCCAACAACCCAAGTTCTTATTAAATTGACAAATCTATGGGGCATAAATGTATTGGGAATTGCTTGTAAGGTCCTCTGAATCTATTACCAACCAGGGTTCTTGGCCTCCTTAATCTATAGAAGTTAATCAGAAACCAGACAAGAAATTCAGGCAATTCAGGGCCCTCAGCTGTACTGGGGTTGAAGGTCTCTTCTGAATTTTTTTCCTGCTGAGCATGGGCTACACACTAGAGTGAAGAAGTCCCTCACTGACTGTTCTAAGAACCTGTAGAGATCTGGGCCAGTTTTTGTTGGAATGAGCTGAATTTCTGAGCCATCATGTGCCTTACTGCAAACTGTTGGAGACTAAAAGACACAAACCTAACCGAAAGGTTAAGCAAACAAAGGCTAAAGAGGAGAAGAACAACAATGGAGACAATGGAGGCTAAACTGCCCCTGCCAAAATTATGAAGCCACTCTGCCTAGGCATTTATTTTCTTAATATAACTTCTACAAGTCCCGTCACATTGATCCAAGTGTAGGAGGAAGTATTATCATACAAACTCTGCCTTGTTCTGCCAAAAGGTAATCAAGGGTCAGATGATAGTCAAGAACCACTTTTGCTATGGAAACAAGAGAGGTTCCAAGTTCCGTCAAGGCTTCAAATAGGAGTCAATCCACTACATCCTTTTACTTATCTATTGATGCCTGTCTTTTTTTTTTTTTTCTTTATGCCTGTCTTTTGAATAGGTATCTCAAATGTTCCACTAACTCACAGGTCTATTTGTCTATTGTGACCTGTGGGGTTTCTGGAGGTAAAATGTTTAGCCTGGACAAATGTACCAAATTAGATATCTGCCAGCAGTGTGGGTGGTTGAAATTACTTTATAGGGGTCTTTCCATTGGCAATCGTTGGTCTTGGAGGCACCCTTTTCCCAAGTTTTAAGAAAAACTTGGTCCCCGGGGTTTATTTGTGAAAGAACTGCTCTTTCCTCTGTAGTTTTAGTGGGAGCCAGCAGTGCCTTGTGGGCATAATCCTGGACTGCCTTCTGAATTTGTCCTCAGTTCAGTTCAGTCACTCAGTCATGTCCGACTCTTTGTGACCCTAGAGACTGCAGCATGCCAGGCTTCCATGTCCATCACCACCTCCCGGAGCTTACTCAAACTCATGTCCATTGAGTCAGTGATGCCATCCAACCATCTCATCCTCTATCATCCCCTTCTCCTCCTGCCTTCAATCCTTCCCAGCATCAGGGTCTTTTCCAATGAGTCAGTTCTTCCCATGAGGTGGCCAAAGTATTGGAGTTTCAGTTTCAACATCAGTCCTTCCAATGAACACCTGGGACTGATCTCCTTTAGGATCGACTGGTTGGATCTCCTTGAAGTCCAAGGGACTCTTAAGAGTCTTCTCCAACATCACAGTTCAAAGGCATCAATTATTCAGCACTCAGCTTTCTTTATAGTCCAACTCTCACATCCATACATGACTACTGGAAAAACCATAGCTTTGAGTAGACAGACCATTGTTGGCAATGTCTAAGCTCTTTAATATGCTGTCTAGGTTGGTTATAGCTTTTCTTGAAAGGAACAAATGTCTTATAATTTCATGGTTGCAGTCTAGTGATTTTGGAGCTCCCCAAAATAAAGTCTCTCACTGTTTCCATTGTTTCCCCATATATTTGCCATGAAATGATGGGACCAGATGCCATGATATTAATTTCCTGAATGTGGAATTTTAAGCCAGCTTTTTGACTCTGCTCTTTCATTTTCATCAAGAGGCTCTTTAATTCTTTGCTTTCTACCATAAGGGTGGTGTCATCTGCATATCTGAGGTTATTGATATTTCTCCCAGCAATCTTGATTCCAGCTTGTGCTTCATCCAGCCTGGCATTCCACATGATGCACTCTGCATATAAGTTAAATAAGCAGGGTGACAATATACACTTTGACATACTCCTTTCCCTATTTGCTTCAGTCGTGTCCAACTCTGTGATTCCCTGATCTTACTACTTACCAATCAATCATCAACCTTTGTGGCAAAGCTCCCTTCTCAAGGCTCAGTTCCCTCACTAATACATTTGCAAAATGATGGGAACTGTCCCCAAAACCTTGTGGAAGCACTGTTCATGTGTACTAGGTTGTCTTTAGGGTGTCAGAGTCCCTCAATTCAAGGGGAAGACAATATTGAGAGTATGGATGCAGGGGAATACAGACAACTGCATCTTAGAGGTCCCAAACAGAGAAACACTGAGTCCTTCCCAGCACTTGGGTGAGGAGGGTGTTTGGGCTTGGCACCAGTGGGTGAATAGGAATGACTTCCTTATTCACTGTTCATAGTCTTGCACAAACCAATACTCCTCATTAGTCTTCTGAATGGGCAGGATCCAGGCATTGTAAGGGGATTGGCAGGGCCTGATGTGTCCCACTTTGGGGATTTGCTGAGCAGTGGTTGGATTCCCCTCGAGGTCTCAGGCTTTAAAGGATGCTGTCTCATCCAGGGGCATTTTCCTCCCCCAGGGTTTAACCTTATTTTTAATGGGGGAGGGAAAGTTTTGTCCTTCTTGGCACTGAGTGTCCCAAACTGCAGGATATACTTGTTCTCTAATTTCTTGGGGAATATTTCGAGGCCTGACAGGTGAAGTCCAAGGAGGCTACTAATAGATGCATTCTCCGTTTGAATTCTTTACCTCCTTGGATTTCACTCTGTCCTAAGAATACATTGGAAAGTGGCTTGTGTGCACGCTCAGTCATGCTGAACTCTTTGCATCCCCCCGCTGGGCTGTAACTCACCAGGCTTCTCTGTCCATGGGATTTTCCAGGCAAAAATACTGTATTGAGTTGCCATTTGCTCCTCCAGGGGGGTCTTCCCAACCCAGGGATTGAACAAAAGTCTTCTGAATCCCATGAAATGCAGGCAGATTCTTCACTGCTTGAGCCATTGGGGAAGAATACATTAACTCCTAACTTCTGTAGCCAATCTCTCCTGTTGAGGGGGACAGGTCATTCTCATATCAGAAAAGGAATGAGTAATAATAATGGACCCAATTCCACAGGCAAGGGGAGACTAAGTTACCCTACCTTTGGCTGTCCATCAACTCCTGTCATGAGACAGTCATGGTTGGAGAGGAAGCCAGCTGGCCAAGTCAAAGAGAGCAGGTGGCTCCAGCGTCTATAAGAAACTCAGTTTTCCTAGCTGTCACATTGAGGGTAACCTGAGGCTCCACTGGAGTAATGAGGACAGATCAAGTGGGATCTGGAGCTGGGCAGGTGCTCGGACCCCATCTGTTGGTAGGCAAGAGTCTCTCATCCAAGAGATCTGCAGGGAACTGGGACTGGTTAAGGTTACCCCTCAAGTGTCCCACAGGAAGGCGCTTGGGACATTCTCCCTTCCCAGTGTTCCTTGTTCTGACAAAGGGCACTCTGGGTTCAGGGCCAGGTGGCTTCTTGGTGGTCTGTCCAGACTTCTCAGCCCTCCAGGGCCCCCTTGAGGTGATGGGTGAAGCCGAACAGGCAAAAGCTGTGTTTCCTTTATTGGCCTCTTATCCTTGTTGACCTCTTCTCTTAAGTCTCAGTTGTTTAGAGTGTTTGAAGGCCTCTCCCACCAAGGTTTGGGGCCCAGGCTCAGGCTTTTGTAATTTTCTGTGAATATTAGGAGTAGCCTGAGCGATAAAATGCACAGCCAAGAGTGTCTTCCCTTCTGACTCAGGATATTGCTGTATTTCTTGAATGACTCTGTCACCTGACTCAGAAAACCTGCTGGGTTTTTATTTTTTTTTCCTATGTAATCTCTCGGACCTGATCATAATGTACAGGCTTTTCATATCATGTCATCATTTACATACAGCTTTTCATTCCTTCTGATGACAAGTGATGTAGTGTCTCATCCTAGCCTGGCTGACATGATCTTCACAGTCCCAGTGTGGGTCATAAGCTGGGGTTGCATCCCAACCTGCCTAATGGATTTGGTGGTGTGAACTGGTGACCAGTCAGCCATCTGCGTGTTCCCTGGCCTTTCTCAGTATACACACCTTTTATCCAGGGCACAACAGTGGACAAGAATAACTATGCTGTCCTGCTAGATGAGGGAGAGTGCCAACCCCAGCCTTACAAATCCATCACTAACCTTGTCAGAGTCCTTTGAGAACCTGGCAAACCTCTCCTTACAGATTAACCCAGTTAGTTTAGGATGTCTCTTTAGAATGTTCCAGGCACCCCTTGAAGAACCCAAAGTTAACTGGAAGCTAAGAGAATTTCAAGTACAATTTGATATTTGGGAAGTCTGTCAAAAACTTAGAAAAGTTTTAAAATATCTGATCAGATAGGATCATAGTTTTCTGTGAAACAATACTTATTCCTTGAGCTAGGGTGGAGGAAAAATCCAAAGTACTATAGATCACTTAAAGGCACATAATCTGTATTAAAAACAGCATTCCAGGACCAACTTTGTTCTCTTATGAGAGTAGACCAAAACCAGTCTTGTATCGTGCCGTGCTCAGTCTCAGTCATGTCTGACTCTGAGATCCATGAACTGCAGCCTGCCAGGCTCCTATGTCCATGGAATTTTCCAGGCAAAAATACTAGAGTGGGTTGTCATTTCCTTCTCCAGGGGATCTTCCTGACCCAGGGATCAAATCTATGTCTTCTGTGTCTCTTGCATTGGCAGGTAGATTCTTTACCACTGCACCACCTGAGAGCCCATTATTGTATCAGCTTACTCTTTATAAAATCCATTTACCTAATTAAATTTAATTCAACCTTAGAAAATCCTGACCATGTACAAAATTCTTTTGTCAATGTCCCTCTTCTGTAAACCTTCTGCAACTTTCTGTAGCCTTTTTCCTCTCAACAAAATATATTTCTATTCCTCATGCCTTTTTTTTTCTGAAAACATACATCTTACATTCTTTAAACAATCATCAACTGTCTTTTACATCAGCATTCCAAAAATTGGTAGAGAACATCTCAAGGCACACCAAACAGCTTTAGTTTCTCTCTCAAAAGAAGAAAAAAGTAATTAAATTTAGAACTGTTTGGCAATTACTCTTCCAATATTTTATCTTATTTGAAGTGGTCTGAAAATTCAATTAATTCCTATCATTTGACTTTATTTTCAAATTTACCCAAATTTGGAGAGACTGTCTCAGATGGACATTTCCAAAACATAATTATTCCTATGTACTTGCACTTTAATGCCAGTCACTTTAGTCATGTTTTACTCTTTGTGACCCTATGGACAAAATTATTCCTATAGAGATTTAAAATGTTTTTATCCCAGTTACATTTACTTAAACACTTAATCATATCAGGTTATAGTCCTTGTTAAAATATTTTTAAACAAAACAACGTTCACTTACTGACTTCCAGTAACCTTAGGTATTGGCTTCCTGGTTGGCTCAAGTTGTGAATAATCCACCTACAACGCAGGAACACAGGAGACTTGGGTTTGATTCCTGGGTTGGGAAGATGCCCTGGAGGAGGCCATGGCAATCCCTTCCAGTAATCGTGCTCATAAAATCTCATGGAGAGAGGAGCCTGGTGGGTTATGGTCCATGGGATCACAAAGGTCAAAAAAGAATGAAGCAGAGGAGCATGAACATGCACATATACACACACACACACAACTTCAGGAACAATGAATGAATTATACTTCCTGTTGATGGCTCTTAGAAAGGTCTGTATAAATTAAACCCATGAGTTTAAGCTAGGCAAGTTAACTTCTACAGAACCAAAGATCTCATAGTTTCCTCGCTGAATTTAAAATGGCTTCACCCGAGAGAAACTAAGATGGCGGAGGAATAGGACGGGGAGAACACTCTCTCCCCAATAAATATACCAAAAGAACTTTTAAAGGCCGAGCAAACTCCAAAAAACAGGAACTGAATGCTGGCAG